>VWZX01002808.1:59516-199955 GCA_013399015.1 Galbula dea
TCAGCTAAGGACCTACATGACTTACAACTAAAACACTGCTTTCCCCATTTGGCAATCTCTAAAATTTTCTGCTTAAAGTTTTGGTTGGGAGATAAAATAAAACCACACCAAAAAAAAAATCCAAACCCACGCATCCACATGCCAAGTAGTTTTAGCCAATTCCCTTTCCAGTTAATTAGAAATCCTTTCCCGTTTGGCTTAAGAAAGGAAGACATCAGCTATCACAATAACCCAATAACCAATTAAAATAAAAAGACTCCTTGCAACTTACTTTCTTTTTGTGTCTTTGGCCATTCCTCAGACTCTCCCAAGTCACTGCTTCCTGAATATTTGGGTTTCTTGTCTTTATGTCTAAGACATCATCATTAAGAAAGAAAAAGAAATGATAAATAAAACCCCATGACTATGCTACTGCCTGAATTCACGTATTAAATCTCAATCGCATAAAGCAAATGGAACTTGATATTGCAAATTAGGTACCACTGTGATTTGACAGTTTTAAGGGTTAGAAAAAGGGGAAAGCACAGAAGACACAGCTGCAGGGTGGATGATGCTCATAAAACTTGGTACGGATTACCACTGAAGCTCCCACCAATTATAAAGAGACTACTGTAGTGGGAAGGTTCAAACACATTAGTGAGCCTCGCAACTTCAGCAGCTCAAAATTGTCTCTGTCAGAAGCATGCCCACAAAGCATTTTTTAACCACTTAAAAACTAAATTGATATTAGAAGGAAAATTACTTCACGCCCAGTTTTTTACATGCCACACGCTGATATTACTGGACATTTTACTACTGAAGGAGACATCCTAGCATGCGGTCACGCAAGCCACATAGAATGAGGTAATGCTTCTTATTATGCTCCAAAATGCAACACAGATACAGAACATTTACAATAAATGCAAGAAGAAGTATAGCATACTGAGAGATGAGGAGAGAGCGAGAACATGTTTTAGGCTAAAGTTAATCATAACTGAGTACTGCTTTATTTTTTGTCAAAATCTCTGTAGCAAACCAACAACAAGAAAAAGGTAACTCCAGCTATCTACCTTTTTGGAAGACAACTTGAGTTTTTCATCATAGTACTTTCAAGCTTTTTTATGTTAGAAACACCAGGCTCCATCATACTGCTAGAGTCTTCATAAAGAAAAAAAATGGTATATATGAAAAAATATAGTCTTCAGCTTGGTTACTGAACCAACTTTAGCATAACAATCAAGACCAAGTACTAACTTCCTTTAAAAACAACCTTAATGAATGCTAGAAACAGGTTCTTCCCTCACAGTTCCAATAGCATATTATTGAAATGCTCGATGCTTTGGGAGGAGGGGAAAAAAAAAAAAACAAAACAAACAACTGGAAGCTACTGCTAAGCACATCACCTTTGGTAAACGTTCCAATTTCCTGGTGACACTCAACGCTGACACACCCCACACACCTACCCCATTCCCAGAAGTCTGCATCATCTCCCTTCTAAAGTACCGATAAAAATAATTTTCACCACAGGCAGCTCATAGAATCATAAAATGGCCCAGGTTGGAAGGGACCTTGAATATCCCCTAGCTCCCCCCCCCCCCCCCACCATAGGCAGGTATGCCACCCACTAGAACAGGTTTGCCCAGTGCCACATCCAACCTGGCCTGGAACACAGCCAAGAATGGGGCAGCCAAAACCTCTCCGGGCAATGTTTTCCAGTGTCTCACTACCCTCTGGGTAAAGAATTTCTTCCTAACATCTAATCTAAATCTTCCCTCCTTCAGTTTGAAGCCCTTCCACCTTGTTCTATTGCTTTCTACCTGGCTAAAGAGTCTCTCTCCCCTTCTTCTATAGCCTCCCCCTTTAGGTATCGGAAGGCTGCTAAAAGGTCTCCCTGAAGCCTTCTCCAGGCTGAGCAACCCCAACTCTCTCAGCCTGTCCTCACAGGTGAGGTGCTCCAGCCCACTGATCATCCTCGTGGCCCTCTTCTGGACCCACTCTAAAAGGTCCACATCTTTCTTATGCTGAGGACCCCACAATGGGATACAAGACTCCAGGTGGGCCCTCATGAGGGCAGACTACAGAGGCAAAATCACCTCCCTAGACTTGCTGGTCAGGCCCCTCCTGACGCAGCCCGGGATACAGTTGGCTTTCTGGGCTGCAAGAGCACACTGCTGGCTCATATCCAGATTTTCATCCACCATGACACCCAAGTCATTCTCCGCAGGGCTGCTCTCAATTATTTCGTCTTCTAGACTGTACTCATGCCTAGGATTGCCCCATTCCAAGTGCAGGACCTTACACTTGGGCCTTGCTGAATCTCATACAGTTCTCGCATGCCCACTTTTCAAAGTCTGTTCACGTCCCTCTGAATGGTATCCCATCCTTCTGGTGTATCAACTGCACCACTCAACTTCGCGTCACCTACAAACGTGCAGAGGGTGCGCTCGATCCCACTGTCTAGGTCGTTAATAAAGATGTTGAAGAGCACCAGTCCCAAGATGGAATTACTGAGGGACACCACTTGCCACTGGTCTCCACCAGACATAGAGCCATTGACTGCAACTCCCTGGCCCTGTCCATTCAGTCACTTACTTATCCATCTAGCTCATGTATTCTCTCCTTAACAGTCCCTTTCATTTCTCTTGTGCTACCAGATAGGCCACCTGTATTAAAATTCCTTGCATGGGAGCACAGTGAGAGAACATTACTGCAAGGAAACTTCCAAGTCCCGTACATGTCTTCAGTCATTTTCAAGAGCATGATGAGTTACAAAACAAAGTATCTACAAATTCTCCCAATACAACCCGAAAACTACAAATGTGATAAAATCCTTCCAAATAACAGTCATTTGCTCATTACTTGAAAATATTTCCAAAAATCAAGTGATGTAATACAGAACTTTGTAACAATTTGACTACTGGCACTTACTGTTTAAGTAAGCATGACTCCAACAGGTGAGTAAGTGCTCCTGTTCTATCTGCCAGGAAGGGAACAGGAAAGCAAAAAGGAACCTGCAATCCATTTCATGGATGTGGTAACTTTCCCTGCAGAGTGCAGTGTTCTCTCAAGGCTCTTTATTGTCTCACATGTCAACTGAAACATCTTTAAAAGGTATATTTTAAATATTTCTGAGATAGGTTGTGAAGACAAGCGCTGACCACAGACTAAGAGTGCCCAAAGTAATAACATCAACTCTTGTGCAAACATTAATGGGCTTTTCATAGCTTGCCATCACCTTTACGTGGTCTACGTCCAATGCTGTTCATGCTGCTAGTAGCGCAGTCCTGTTGAGAAACAGAAACTTTTATTCTTTACTGTAGCAACTGGAAAAAATGTCAGTAACGCTACCACACTAATCTGACCAGTGATTAATTATCGCTCTGAAACATTAAAGACTTACTCAGTGGCAAGTCAGTCTGTCACCTGAAAGTGCTCAAAACAACCCAATTTAATTTTTAGTAGACACACAGAGCTCAAATGAAACTGTAGAGAGGCAAGAGGAGAGAAACTCAGTCTACACCACTGCCCTATGAAGAAAAGACTAACAACGTTTCCCAGGTAACATTCTGAGGACAAACACAAACCATTATTTTGCCAAATTCAGAAGAGTATGGTGAAACAAAACAAAACCTCCAGCCTTAATACTGTAAGATAATACTGAATAGTAAATCATGTAATCCTAGCACAGTTTTATTTCATCATCTTGAAAAAAATCACATCATGAAGGAAAGCAAAAAGCACTTGAACCACACTAGCCAAGGAAAGGTTGCACCATTTGCATTAGTTCACTAACTGCACTTTTGCCTCTTTAAGTATTTGGCAAAAACACAAACAGATTTTTTTTTTTTACTTATGTACTTTATACCAAGACCCTCTGCTTGCTATTTTGATTGTTCCAGGTACCCTGCCCCACACCACACAGAAAACACACCACTTATACCTGTGAAGTCACAACTTGCGCACAGAAGAAATTTTTTAAGAAACTTAAGAATTTATAAAACCTGACCTGGAAAACGTTTATGCCTTCGTAAATTCTTCCTTGGAGTATACTTAAGCATACCCTCCTAAAATAATACAGTCCAACACTGAAGTCTACACTCTGAACTCACAATTCACCTACCTTCAACTAATCTCACTATTCTCTCCCTTTTTCTGTAAAATTTGCACAAATAAGTTATTCAAGTATATCAAAGCTCACCATTCCAAAAGTTACTGGCCACAGGGGGTTTTAACTCTGTTAAATATTTTTCTTCCATCTCACCTCATAGAAGTTGTTATTTGTGATCTTTTTGACAGGAAGAGGCTTACCATCTTGAAAATTTGTGAGAATCAATGCAATAGTAGTAAGTGTTTTACCCTGTGTAACAGAAAAGATGGTATTTTCCACAGATTAAAATTAACCAAACGACTAACCAGTCAAACACACACATATGTGTGTTCAATATATTTAAAAAAATAATCTCAAGCTTGATAAGTATTACCAGACCCATATCATCAGCCAGTATCCCTCCAAGAACATTTTTAGGCCGCTTCTTTTCTGCAAAATTTGTAAGTACATTGTAATAGAAATTATTTCTCTCTTCCCAGAACGGTGGCAAATCATTACTGTTCTCACGTGAAATCATCCAAGCTAAAGCCTGCTTCTGATGGGGAAGCAAGAGCGTGCCAACAGCCTGCAAATGAAAGAGATACATTATGCATTATTCATGTATTAAATAAGGCAGTACACTTGTGGAAGAACCTATTACATTTTTTCCCCTGATTCAAGCATCTCCTGCGTCCACATAATGCTAAAATATGCATCTAGATGTAAAACACTCAGCTTAAAAAAATACCTCTGCTCCTTCTGTCTCGCAAGTTTTATCATCTTCCTTCAGGTCCTCAAACAATTTGTCAAATTCACTTTTAAGCTGAGGAAATGAGCAAAAAATTTGCAACTAAAATCACTGCAATTGAAAAGAATTTCACTAAATAATCAATTACTCTACTTAAATACAGTTACCTGTCATATGGTAATCAGTATAGGTAGGTCTACCACTTCAAGATCTGATTTGCTGGAATGTGCGTGTTAGGAAATGCTGGATTAAAATTAAGTTTAGGTTTTCCCAGACAAACACATGCCCATAAAATCAAGACCTTGAGAAGGGATAGCTAAATATATTCATATATATATTGTACAACACTCACCGAAGTAACTATTTCACTCTAGTTTGAAAGAGCAAACAAAAAGCCCAATCAAACCCAAACCACAACCCAACCCTTCATGTATCACCCTGGGCCAAATCTGAGTTCTGGAAATCTGATTTTATTTTCACCTGAGAACTTAACACACTTCTTATCCAGTTAAGCAAAACACTTCACCGCAACAATGTAAAAAACCCACAAACAACACTACCACCACCACCACAAACAAAAAACAAAGCCTCCCAAAATTACATGAGACTCCAGTCTGTCACAGCTAAAACATCTGCAAATTTGTGGTTCAGAAAAAGTAACAGACTTTCACTGTTTTATTAATTAAAAAGTTAAAGGCCCCCAATGTTAAAATTTCAATTTCCAGGTGCTCAAGTATGAAATGCAAACCTGTTCAGTCGATAACTGCACAGCAGCATGACCTGGAGTGCTGTAACTTGGACCAGCTCTCCCCGAAATCCATTTTGATGCAAAAACACATTCTGAACCTACTTGTCACTAAAAAAGACAGCATTTTATCATGCACAACAGTATGACTACTTCCTCACTTCAGCCCTCACTTGCTCGGGAACAACAATGCTGATCAGATTACAGGCTATAATACATATACTTTTGAAAGATACTTTTCAGCACTTGTCTTTTTGCTTCCATTTATTCTTTACTTTCAATCGGCCACAAAGGCTTTACACAAAGCTTCGCAAAACCCACAAGAAACGGGTGAGCTACGGGTTGGAATCCTTCAAGATGGCAATGATGTTTCTTAAAAAAACCAAGCTACCAAGCTTTTTTACTCCAAACTTTTTCTGTTAACTATGTGTAACAGAACCTGTAAGATAAAAACTGAAATCTTGCTATATATAACAGAGATCTCATCAAGCGTTTATTTCTACCTCAACAAAGCCAGAAGCACAGATGCTTTATGTGAAAGGCTGGCTCTGCTAAGCATCAGGTCTGCTAAGCTCATTTGTTCAGAGACATTTCATTTGATCACACCTCACCAGTAGGACATATGTCCTAGCATTCCAGTAAAAAAGCAGCACCGTCCCTGAAACGCTCACCTGTGAAAAGGTTTAAGCTCTTTCATTAAAAAAAACGTATACGTTTCAACCCTGGAGAAACACACAAGGAATCGTTATGGATTTCTAAGAAACTTATGGAATCAAGCAGAAACACAGGTTGCTCAAATGCCTCTCCTATTGCTAAAAGGTAACGCAAAAGATAAGACACAAGTATACATCCTATGAAGTTTAAAATTAATAGCTGTGGGCTCTGCACTATTTGCCAACTAAGTTAAAAAGTCATTTGGTGAATAACAAGAGTAGGACAAGGACTAAGTCCTTAATCTTTCCCCCCCAACAAATGGGAAGGTCAATCTTGAGTATTTTAAAAAGGAAAAAAAAAATTAAAAACACAACAAACCAGAACGGTAAGACTTACCTTTCTGAGGAGGAGCCAATTTAAATCCATGCCTATTTAGCTGATCTAGCACTGCTTCCTTGTTTTCTTCTCTTCCCCAAAAAGTCATCTGTACAGGCATGGTGAAGGTATTTTTTGCTCCATAAGGGACAACTCTGACAAAAAGTAGGAGAAAATCCCACAGCAGCCATCTTTCAATTGATCAACTTTTTATAATAAATACTGTTATTTCTTCAGCAAGAGGTACTCTGAAGTGCTTATTTTCATCAAAACATACAAAGTTCCAGGTAGCGTTTAGTACGTATACTGCGTAAACCTTTTTTACAAACCACCAAATGCATTTAAGAGCTCCACAACAACATTTAAGGAATCTGTAGTGTCTCTACGTTTTAACATACATGAGAAAGAATGAACTGTATGCAAGCAGTTCAACAGAAGAGTCTGAAAACATGAAGCTTTCATCATTTTTATCATAAGAGAACACTCAAATTATTTGTTTTCAGAATTCGCAAGTAGCAACAAGAAACATTTCCATTATTTATACTCATAGACCAAAAGCATAATCTTCACACTTAACCTTCAACTAAAGCTAGTTTGTTGTCCATAATGCCTGCCAATGCTGCTGCTAATTCTTTTTTTATATGGCCCACCTGGTCTCCATTCACATTATTTACTTTCACTGCATTTTTATCGTATGGATTACTAGGCTCCCTCTGAAGTGCAACCATTTCATTGTTATTAACCTAACAAGCGGTAACAAACACCAGAACGCGTTCACTTAGTTGTAAATTATTTGCACAAATATCTAATATACACTTATTTAAATATTGTAAAGCTTCCAGATTAATTCAGTATAGCATTCTGTTCAATCAGTCTAACAAGCTACTACTTACTCAAAATACTAAAAGCTACCTGATAGATGTCAGTAATTTCAAAAGTATTCCTGAGAACAAGAACTACCTTCAACTACTACTACACTTTGTAAGGGAATAAACATCCCTTTTTGTCCATGTAAACACTTCAAAGACAGTTCAAATCTAATTTCTTGTTTTCAGTCACTTTCATTTGCCTTATGTGGGTGAGCAGAGCTACCAATAACTAAAACAGATCTGAAAGCTTGCTACCTTCATTAAGTACTTCCTGTGAAGAATGTCAAATGCAGTAAGTTAGGGGGAAAATAAATCTATTAAAATCATACTCGGTCAAAAGTTCTAGGAATTCAAAAAATTTAATTAAACTTTTATTTCTGAAGCTGACAACATTTTTTCTTCTGCTTTATGATTTATCATGCACTTACAATCCCTGTGTAGTATCACAAACCAACAATACTTCCTCGTAAAGTTCCATATAACATAGCTGAGTCTGTCTCCTCCTCTGCTCCAGAAGTGTCACCTACAGAGAGGAAGTCTTCCAACACAAGACTGGAAGAGTAGAAGCCAGATGAGGAAAAACGAGAATAGTTTCTCCTTCCTCTGCAGGTGTTATACTGAGAGCATCCTCTTGCAGAATCTCTGCAGGAAGACAAAGTGTGGAATATCATACAAATATTTTAATAATTAATAATAATAAAATTGCTTCCTCATAATCTATTTTATCCCTTTATATAAGACGACCTATAAACCCGTTTTACAATTTTAATTCAGGTATTATTACCTAGAAACATTCAAAGTTTTGTAGTATGAGAAAACTTCATCTGCCATCTATTAATCCCAAATAAATTAATTTAAAGCTATTGTAATAAAGATCTGACAATTTAACTGACTGAACCGTGGTATCTGTGCATTCCACTCTACCTTCCCTTACAGGATTATCTTTGCCAACAACATTAACAATTCTCTAGATTTAGTTACATCTCCCATTATACCTGGCAGAGCAAGATTTCCATTTATTTTCCTAACATCAGTTTTTCTCACCTAAGAAAAAAAGGTTTAAAAACCCCCTTGTTTATAACTGATTCACTGTGTATAACTCCATGATTATATTTACAAAAACTCATAAAACTATTCCCTACAAAGTTATTTAGTTTACCTTCACACCTCGACATCTATTACTAATACTCCACAATAAGCTTTAGTGATAATCGGCTACTCCAACCTAACCTGGGCGATTACACTCGGTATCTCTAACACCAAATCTGTCAGCCAGGTTCCCCTTTGGCTGAAGAGATCCGCCCAGTAATTCACGTTACTACACGTGAAGAGACAGAAACATCCCTGCCCATGCATTTAATTCACATCTAAGCGAAAAGAGATATGCTAACAGCTGTTTCTACCAAGCAAAATGTAACTTTAAATCTCAATACAAGTTTCAATTGATACATAATAACGGTGACCTTTGGCATATCCCAAGACTACTGTATTGCTAGACTAATTTATAAGTACTGCGAATTAAAATCATTACTTTCCATATACTAGTTATTCAGAGTTTGGCATAGTAAACTTTAGTTTATTTCGCAAATGATATCTAAAGTTACTGTATAACCGGCATTACACCTCCGACAGGAAAAAGAAACCGTTTAAGCGGCTTGGCTCTGAGCTAGTTGCCGAGCCTCTAGTAGCCTCTAGTAGCCTATCTCTCTAGCCCCGCCAGAACGCAGAGGCCACAGGAACGGCCTCAGCAAACAGCATCAACAAGGACATATAGGGCGGCGGAGGCTCGGAGTCTCTGCGTACCCACCTGTGCTCACTCGGCCGCCTGCCGGCACTTGGCGGGCGGCCGCTCGCGCACACGCCGCGAAGCGGCCAAGCATAAGCGGGCACGCCGAGGTGCAGGCACGGCTCGGCGCCCGCCGCGGTACAGGCACCGGCTCTATCTCACCTGGGCAGCCTCCACGACATGGCGGTAGCAGGATCCAACCGCTCCCCGCTTCGCTTCGCTCCCCCCNCCAACGGCTACCGAAAGTCCTAGAGACACTGGCCAATTAAGGCAGCGCGGGCAGGAAGAGGATTCCCGCGCGCGCCTTCCGGCGGCGCGGAGCCTGCCGGGACCGGGTTCTGTTGCGGCAGGGTCAAGAGCCACCCACGGAGGAGTAGTGCAGGTTTCGCTGCCAATACGTCATTGTTTTCAAATAATCCAGTGTCATTTCGTTAAAGATGATACTTAATATAGTTAAAGTAAATACAGGATTGCATTTAGTTCGAGGATTGTTTCAAGACTTTTATAGCAACCGTAGGTAATATACCATTTTCCCTGTATCCCTTCCGGAAAAAGGGAATGTGCCTGTCTGCATAGTACAGAGGAAACTTTAACGATCCCTAAAGACGTTTCCCAGTAACTGGCTTTGCATAAGACATATGTTAAGCTCTCCAAAGTTATTTAGCCGACTAATGCTGTACCCAAGCGATTTACCTGACTAGTTAGGGCAGATGACGTTAACTGTGGAACGGAACTAGCACTTAGAAGATTGCTTGCTAATGATGTTGAACTTCCTACTTTAAAAAAAGGGGAGGGGGGTGAGCGTGTATTATGCAGACGGAAAAGTAGGATTTGCCAACCAGCACACCACCACGCATCTGATTCATATAAAAATAAAATAAAAGAGCAGATCTGTTAATCTGCTTTAAAAGAGCTTTGCCGGTTTTTTTTATTCCTACACTGGCGTAGTTTAAAAAAAGCTACTGTCCTTTCACAGTATACTGTAAGTAGAAGTAGACCTTTATAGACACTTGGAAACAGTTAAATGATAGAACATTCAGCTCAGGTGAAAACTGCTGCCCTACTACATTGATTTTTTTAGTCATTAATTCTAACAAAGAGAAAATAGTTTAGGATTTTGTTTGGGGGTTTTGTAGGTTTGGTTTTATTTTTTTCCTTCCCTACATGATCTATAAAACCAGGAGGGAGGAAAAAGCGCTACATATGCTCAAAATACTCAGAGCAAATTATTTTCCTAAGTACTTGTAACTAATGATTGTAGAACGTACTGTGAACACACAATTTAAGGAGTTCTAAATTAAGAACTGCTGTATTTAAAACAAAAAACGCCTTTGTTTTTACATCCAAGAGACACAAAGACCCCAGATCTGCGTGAGGCACGCTGCGGTTTGCGGCACTGCTCCAGCTCCGAGCCGCCTGCGTCACCCAGCTCACGGGAGCCCGCCCGAGACACACCTGCAGCAGTCGGCAGCAAGCTCTTTTTATTTCTAAGTCATCATTCCCAGTCCCTCCTCACACACTTCAAAGATCTCTTCCAGCTTATGCTCCCGCTCAGGAGTTCCTTAGTGCACGGAGCCGCTACCCCCATACGACGTCAGGCGCTGCGATCGCGGCGGATGCCTGACACTGCTAGTACAGCCATGAAGTCACGCTGACGCCACACACCACACCACACCACAATCGACGCGACCTTCAACAGGACGAGCCGTATCACGATGGTGAAGGCAATGCCCATCCACGAACACCGCGGGGTCCGAAAAGAGCCAAAAGCGCAGGGTAGCGCAGTCCTCCCCTACCCTGCCTGGCGCCCCCTGCCGGCCCCCACCCGCGGCGGAAGGTGGCTCCGGGTGCTGCGCGCTGCGCCCTGCCAGCGGACCCGGGAGGGCCGGGTGGCCCACGCTGCGGAAGTCGAGCGCAGCCCCAGGAGGCCTCCGGTGCGTTCTCTGCTGCGGTAGCAGAGGCTTTTGGGCACCATGGTGCAGCTTTACAATCTGCACCCGTTCGGATCGCAGCGAGTAGTGCCCTGCACGCAAGAGCCAGCGCACTTTTGCTGCAGCCGCGACGTGCTGTTTGTGGCCAGCACGGCGACCAGCTGCCGGGTAGAGGTGTTCGCGGTGGGCGATCAGGGCCGCTGCGACCCCCTGGGCTCCTTCGCCACGCTCGGTCCCGTTCTGCGCATGGCGCACAGCCAGGCAGGTCAGTGTCGTTCGTCGCTGGGTTAGGGAGCGCTCGGCTGGGATGTGTTCGGCTCGAGTGCGGGGAGAGGCCGCGCCAGGCCAGGGCGGGCCGGGACGATGAGGGGCGACGGCGAGCGGAGGCGCTTGGTCTGCGCCTGGCCGAGGTGGCGGAAGGTGAGGGGGCTAGGCGAGTGGAGGCGGTCGGGGTCGGCCGGGGAGAGCGGCTAGACGGGAGCAGGCTCTGGCGCTCCCTCCCCGCTTCGGCTGCTTTGGCAGTGAGGGCGGGCTCGGGCTCAGCTCGCTGGAACGCGCAGGCCGGCGCTGCCAGCGGCATGGCTAGTCTGAGAGCTGTGCGAGGGGCTGAAAGCGCTCAGGCTAGTCGGCAGTGCGTGTCCAGCGCACTGAGTTTTTACCGTCTTCCTCCGCCCTGGCTGGAGTCTGTGCTCCTGGCCTTGTCTTTCATTTGATTTCAGAGCTCCGGGCAAGTGGTCGCTCCAGCCCGCCCCACAGCCCTTCATCAGTCTATGACTTTCCCTGTTCTTTAGAGAACTAAACATTTTCTACTTACTAATGGATTTTCGCGGGGGAGGGGACACACACACAAAAAACTTTGTAATCATCACAATTCGTAAAGTGAGTTCACTGAAGAGTTAGTCTGGACCTAGATCTGGAAGTCTTTTTTTTGGATGATACATGAAGCATGTTCAACTCAGCAAAGAAAGCTGTACTTAGATTTTATTAGAGGAAAGAATTGATGAAAAGTGGTTTTGGAATTTTATTTAGGAGTTGAGAACTTAAGCAGATAAAGAGCTCAAAACCTGTCATCTATCCTTTAATCATATATCAGTACTACTGCTTTCTTTTAAGGAGACTATCTGGTGACAATTGAAGAAAAAAGCAAAGCAACTTTCCTAAGAGCATATCTGAACTGGAGATGCATGTCTGCGGGGAGTTCTCGTGTTTGTGTTCGAATGCTTGGTCACAAGATCGAAGAGTCATACAGTGAAACCCTAAAAGAACAGATGTCAATTGTGGAAATGCCACTTTCAGATCCTCCGCTGTGCATGTCATGTTGTCCTGTAAATGGAGATCTTCTTGTGGGCTGCAAAAATAAACTTGTCATGTTCCGTTTGAAATACCTAGTCATAAACCCCAATTTGACTGTACTGGACTTTGAACGCTCCTTAATTTTACACACGGATAACCTCATTCCTGCTGAGGTTGCATTTTGTGCCAGACATATAGCCATAACAACGGAGCTGGACGTTCTGATCCTGAAACTGGAACTGGTCCAGCAAAGCGCAGAGAGGACAGAGCAATGTGCCCACACAGCTAGTACACTAGAAAAGCCTGTGGATGGATGTAAGTACAGAAATTAAATTCTGTTTCCAAGAGTCTGCTAACTGATTCTTGCTGCTCTCAAAGCAGGCTCAGACAAGGTCATTGCCCTTCAGGAGATATTTTCAGATCATCTTAGGACTGTCAGCTGA
The DNA here is from genome assembly GCA_013399015.1 of Galbula dea. NCBI lineage: Eukaryota > Metazoa > Chordata > Aves > Piciformes > Galbulidae > Galbula > Galbula dea. The sequence goes on from VWZX01002808.1 coordinate 72,427, forward strand.
ATGTTCTAGTGCATGAAAAGTTGTACCACCTGGAAGTGCTAGTTGGAGGTAACACAAGAATTATGCCATCATTGCGCAGACACTTTCAGGATAGTGTGAGCTCTACAGACACAAGAGTTAGGTCCCTGTTTTGGGGTGCCATCATGGACCAAATCAAAGCGGCAGTAGTAGTTCAGTGTGCTACATTCAGAAAAAATATTCTGTCGGTGTCACTGCCCAAATACACATGTGCCTCTTCTGAGAGACAAACGGGAAGTTAAACTGAAGAAGCATCTCATGAAGTGGCCCATGCATACTGGCTTACACGTTTAAGAATGCTTCTGTGGTGATGCATACACATTTGTGTAACTGTCAGTAGGCTCAGAATCTGCATAAACAAAGTGTCAGCAAATTCTCCTTTTTCAGTCCTTTGTAGGTTTCATTCCTGTGTATTGCAAGAAGTCAAATACATATGTAATCAGCGACCACATTTCCAAAGGTATCAGATGCACACCAACAAATCTAAGGAGAATTCTTCAGTTATAATTGAAGAAGATTAAAACAGAAAAGGAGGGGTTTTTTTTTTTAGAAATAGAAACTGTACCTAGAAAGAATTTAACATTAAAATTAAGACTTGCCACATAGGGGAAAATAGAAACTGAAATGTTCTTCATTGGTGAAGATGGACCTTAATGCAGATACCAGCATCCTACCCCTACCTGTTTTTATTAGTAAAAACAAAATAGAAAAATTGAAATTACTTTCTTTGCTTTGCAGAATTAAGTGAGTTTAAGATATCACAACTTCCTATCATAGGCCTTTCCTTCTTAAAACCTCTCCGGCCAAATGACTTTTTTGGACAGCCAGCCACCTGCATCACAAGTTGCCTTGGACTTGTCATATAATGAACAGTTTACCTGTTCTTTCCAAAATCTTGAGGCTTAGGTATTCAGACTTTTCAGGCTTAAATGAAGGACTGTTCACATCTTCTAGCATAGCTGGTTTTAAAATCTCATGGGTTTAGGAAGCCAGTGCTAGCTAGGTAGCTGTAATTAGAGTATTTAATTCATAGTGTCACACTGTTTTCTTTCTGCCCTATGGAATGGTTTAAACAATTAATATAGTGTTTTCATTGTTAAGGTGTAAAAGATGAAGGCTCTTCGACACATACTTTGCAGCCAGAATTAGATGAGTTCATCGTATGTCAGAAGCCAGTGGAACTGCTTGGAGAAGAAAGTAAGCTATGTGAGATACCTGTCACACTGGAATCCACAGAGTTATCCACAGAAGACACAAAGTGCTTCCAAGTGCAGTATCTGATTTTCAGGTATTACAAATGCATTTTCCCCTTTATGGGTTAATGTACTACAAGAAACCAAAATGAGCTGTGGGTCATGTTTTGTTGAAAGAAAAATCCTGGTATTTTGACTTCGGGAGTTTTTATAAGGGTGCAGTTTGTTGGTGGGGTTTTTTTGGGTAGTGTAGGTTTTTTGTTGTTTCATTTTGTTTTTCCCTGAAGAAATAATGTGATACCAAAGCAAGCTCATTTTTGAGTAGACTAGAATATTTCAGTTAGAAAGGACCTACAACAATCACCTAGTCCAACTGCTTTACTGCTTCAGGGCTGACCCAATGTTAGAGCATATTATTAAGGGCATTGCCCAAATGCCTCTTGAACAGGGACAGGCTTGGGGCATCAACCCCCTCTCCAAGGAGTGTGTTTGTTCCAGTGTTTGACCAGCCAGCTGTAGCCCTGTACACTACAACCCTTTGAGCCCTGCCATCCAGCCAGTTCTTCACCTGGTGCATTGCAAACCTGCTCATCTCACAGCTGGACAACTTTTGACCTTGCAAGTCCTAAGTTTCATTTTGCTGGGGAATGTGACTGGTTGTTAAAATTAAAACAGAATAGGCCTGTGGTGGTTTTTCAGGTTTAGTGATGTTTAACATCTGCTTTCATCATACATCCTTGTATGCTGTGAAAAGCACGCGTGGTAGCTTCTGTTGTGATGTATCAGAAGGGACTGTCTTTTCTCAGCATAGAGAATGACAGAATCATTTAGATTGGAAGGGTTCTCCTGAGACCATCTAGTCCAATATCCCACCCCTTCCTTGCTCAAACAAAGTCAGCTAGAACAGGTTTACTGGGACCCTGTCTAGTCAGGTTTTGAATCCCTCCACAGATGGAGACTCCACAACCTCTGTGGGCAACCCATTCCATTGCCTGATCACTCACAGTTTTTGTACTTTCATGCCAAACTGGCAAAACCAAGTTTTACATGCCTTATTCTGAAGCAGTTTGTGGCAAATTCTGTCCTTGTTCAGAGAATCGTACTTTAAAGGAGTTATATGCAGAAGTCATCAGCAGTCCTTTCTGTGTGACCTTAATCTAGGTACCGCCTTCTGTTTATTTATTCTGCACCTTCCATCAGCTCTAGCTGAACCAATGTGTATTTGAGTGCCTTTAAAAACAACCAAACCTCTCCCTTTTTCCAGCTAGCAAAGGAGTTTACCAAGTTTCTCATGCACTAAGAAGCTATGCTTTTTGTTAGCAATCAAAGCCATTTAACTTTTATCAAAAACTGGAAAAAGGATGACACATAATAGGAAGGAAAAGTAGGATTTGAGATGGCACCATTTTACATATAACTCAGTTGAATAAAAAGGGAGAGGGGAAAACAAAGGTTAAATTCAGGTTCAAATTAATTGCCACGTCTTCCAGTGACTCCAAACTTTGATACGTATCTTGTAGACAAGCGAAAAAAGAGGATTTCGGTTGCAAGAATTTGCGATAGTGGTCCCTAGCTGTGTCACATGCTTCTTGGCACAGCCATGCTAATTACATCAGTAGTAGGCCTGTGCGTTGTTATTGAGTATTAAAACATCAGCTATGCTCGTTATAGCTAGTGCTGTTTACTTGTCCAAAGTAGCTCATAATAATTTTGCATTGAGGTCCCATGGTTTTTTTGTGGTGTTTTTTTTTTTTTTTTCCCTCTAGACGTTTTACACCTGACCAGTCACCTTTTGGGTTTTGTGAAGAGACGAAGTTGCACTCTCTTCAGCTACTTCCTGTGTACCGGACAGGTATATAGATAGGCATGGATGCTTTATGGCTTGTGTCACAGCAGACCTCAGAAAGAAAGGCACTTCTTTCTATATTCCGGTTTTTGCACTGTTTCTGCATGATTTATTTTTAAATTAAGGTCTTTCCTCCCTTTCCAGTGATTTTAAACGGAGCTCCTATTAAGAAAAAAAAAAACCCTTTAAAGTTTTTCCAAGTTCTGCATAAAGTTTGAACTAAAATACCAATTCACCACATCTGCAGAGAAAGACCCAGTCAGCTTTTATCAGTTCTCTGCTGATTAATATTACATCACAAAACAGGCACTCTTATAAAATTATCCTCAGGGTATAAGATATTAAGCTGCCTCTCGTTAGTCAGCAGTGGAAATCAGAGTAGTAAACCTCAGTAATCATTAAGATACAGGTTACCTTTCTGCCAGGCTTTCATTAAAACTGAAAGAGAAGGGATGAATGCAGATGTTAGAGGTTCACTAATACACAGTAGCTCAAGCCCCAACAGACATGGAAAAATCTTAATGCTGTATACTATCAATCAGCTTTACTGCCTGCTCACCCAGTTTGTTGTTGTCTGTTAAGTAGCAAAGCCTCATTAAAGTTGCAGCTGACTCAGGAGAATGAGCTAGCTGCCATTTAAGCTCAGCTATCTTACATTCTCTTGTGATTGACAGTTCTGTAGGGTATGACCACAACCTTTACCTGCTAAAGAGGCTTTATAAATACATTTTGTCATCCCAGCCTTTCTTTCCCTTAAGTGAGGATCTGTATTTTGGTGCACTGCGGATGCAGCTCTGGATGAGAGTTTATCCCAGCTCACAAGCAGTTGTCTAAGATCAGGCTGATGGTTCAATCCATGGATTATTAGTTATGATGAGTCTGACAGGACTCTCAAATACCATTATGTCTATAGAATTTGTTCACTCGGTGCTACATCCATACTTTTGTTAAAAATGCCTCCAAATGAGATAACTTGACATAAAAAATTTTGACCTGTGCACTGAGCTGACCTGTACACCGATCTGCATATAGTCCTTTTTCTCTTCACTAGCTACTAACAACACCAGTCTGCAACCTGGGCAGGTTTGATAGTATCTTTTAGACATCAGGCTTACAAAGGAATTGCTTAGTTTTGATTTATGATATATATAAAATGCCTTTCTTATTGCCACATCTAGGAAGTTCTGTGACAGCTCATGAGGAAACTGAGAACAAGAGAGAACTATTGAGTCTCTTTTGCTTCTTCTCTTTGCCTCATGTTGGATATCTCTACTCTGTTGGAAAGTCAGTAGAGTTGATTTCTACCTACCAATATTCAGAGAAGTCAGAGCAGGCAGTTCTCACTCCACAGTTCCTGCACATCATTACAAGGTACTACATTTATGATTTTGCTGATAGTATTACTACATTTCTCTGTGCTGCTGCTTCTTTATTATTTTTTTTTTCGCCTCTGACATGCCTTTCTTAGCCTCCTGGAACTCTCTGGGTAGGCTCATTTGACATTGCAGCATGCTCTCCTGCTTAGGCTTTAAGGCCTACTTCTACAAAGGAAAAAGACTGATACTCTGTAGTCTCGGCTACTTGATTTTTGCAAATTGCCTCTTTTTTCCTTCATCATTGTGGTTTCCTCTTCTCCTCTAGTGAGAACCTGCAGTGTTTCACAGTGCGGTGCAGTGCAGCTGCAGCTCGTGATGAGGATCCATATATTGATACGACCATGAAGGTACACCTCTTGTAAATCTTGCTAAAAGTGGCACTTAATTTCCCTTATTTCCTTTAAAAATCCTGTTAGTTTCTCTTGGCTGAACCAATAAAATAACATCCAAAATTAATCTTTTACTTCAATCTGTGGCATACTTTATTAGACTACAAATGTCTTAGTGAAACAACCTATTAGAACTGTTTAGGATTCTAGACCATTAGAAAAATGTTTTCAAAAACATCAAAAGCTACAAAATCATATTTTAAACTAAATTCCATGCTTTCCTGCATAGATCTAAATGAAGGGTGCAGAGTTTTCCCATATTGCAGCCGATGATGTTTCTCTCTCTCTCTGGTGTCCTTGAAAAAACATTTTTTATAAGAGGAATGTAGATGCTTGAACAAGTCTGCTACTAGATACTGCGTATTTTTTAGGAGGAAGGCTTTTGATCTGTGGAGGTCTAGACTTTTCCCCTTCCTTAAACTGCTTGTCAGGAAAAATCTTTTGAATTTTAAATATTGGGATATATATTAATAAAAACACCAGGAAAGACAGACTGACGTGTATTTTAAGTTAGCATTTAAGGATTTCTTTTGAGTATGTAGACAGCGGACACAAGGAAACCATAGGACAGTAACAAGTATTACAAAACTTTCCGAGAGCCAAAGAATAAAAACACATGACACAATCTATCCTGTACCTTCTCCAATCACATCTTTCTGTCTTTTCAGTGTGGGTTGCATTCAGTCCATCACAATTCCTCCAGTCAGGCAACAGGTTGCCTCCAGTCTCAGCAGGAGGTCTGAGAAGGTGTGTGTGTGTAATGGTAGTCAGCAGGCTATAGGCCCTCATGGATGTCCATACTGCAGCTTGCCCTCCATAAGCTGCAGACCCGCTCTAGCGGGTCCTCCATGGACTGCAGTCCCTCAGGGGCATCCCTTCCCAGGTGTAAGTTATTGCTATTTCTCCTGCTGTTTTTTTCTCCCATCAGTCTCAGAGCTGTCTGGTTCTGTTTCTGACTAGCCCAGGACAGTTTAGAGCCTCCTGGTCACCACTACTGCCCTCTGCATTTTTACAAGGCATTTTGAGGTTTCTTCAAAAAGCAGGGTACGCATACGATGCTGTGTTGCCTTGCTTCATTGTGTATGTTAAGTTTTATATATGATATTTTATCTTCCTAAAACTTTAAAGTTAGAATATTTCTAGGCAAACGAGGTTGTATTTTTTCATTTTCAGTCCAGTGTAAATGATAGGGTAAGTTTGTGTGAAAGGTGCATACTGAACAAAAAATCAGGGATGTAATATTGTGTTTGTAATGTAACAATAGGCAAGCAAATGTACTTATCTGTAAGTGCCTTTTATAAGCAACTAAACCCAAGACTTCTATAACCGTGTCATGCAATCTTTTAAAACTTGTCTAAAATCAAGCTATTTGGGATTAAGTTTTCCATGATAGGACAAGGGGTAATGGGTTTAAGTTAGGGAAGAGCAGGTTTAGATTGGATATTAGGAAAAAGTTCCTTACCATGAGGGTGGTGGAACATTGGAACAGATTGCCCAGGCAGGTGGTTGATGCCCCGTCCCTGGAGGTGTTCAAGGCGAGGCTGGACAGGGTGCTTGGCAACCTGGTTTAGTTGGAGATTGCCTACTCACTGTAGGGGGTTGGACTAGATGACCTCTAAGGTCCCTTCCAATCCTGATAATTCTGTGATTCTGTGATGTCAGGCATCTCCCTCAGCCTTATTTTGAGACACACAGCTAAAACTGGGTAGTTGCTTCAAAGAGTGATTTTTTTTTTTTTTTTTAAACACTTAAATTATATATGTCATAGTTTTATGAGTATTTTTTATTTTTGCTGAAGTGGAGCACTCACAGTTAGGAAAGACCATGAATGGTTTTTTGTGCCAGGTTATTGGACAAAGGTTACGTTTTTTTTATCATATTTTAAATTTAAAGTCTCAAGGTACATACTAACTGATATTACAAAACAATCACTTTCCTTTAATAGGCTTGTCCACCTGTTGCACTGGATGTCTGCACATTAAGAATGCAGCTTTTTATAGGACCAAGAGCTATTTGTCATTTCAAAAACCACATACTTCTTTTGACTAAGGCAGAGACAGAAGATATTACTGAAAGAAGAAAGCCTACACGAAGGATGCTGTAAGGACTTGTGTCTTTTGGGGAGGTGATATTTATAGCTCTGTGTGAAGTACTGAATTTATGAGTGTTGGGAACGGAAAAGATGTTCCTCTTTGAACTGTTTAAAAATAATTTCCTCATTAGTGGACTAGAACAGAAACAGAGCATATTTCTTTCCAATTGTACTGTATTAACTGACACAGAAGAAATTAGGGGAGGATCACACGCTTGAAATCAACAAAAGATTACTCGAGATTGTAAAAAATCTTAACTTTCATATGTAATGTTAAAATAACATTAAGAAGGTAACCTGCTACTGAGAAGAAAAAAAATATTTATCTCGAGAAATAAAAATATGTAGGAGTGTGGAAGCTGCAGGCTAACAAAATGTGTTGTAGCGATAAAGTAAAATGTCTTGCACTTGCCTAAGGGTTCTTTCCAAGAAAAGTTACCAGCATCACTACAGTAATCCATGACAAAAGCAGGATTGGACTTTGCTCCAAGATACTCTTGTGGTGTGTACGTAGCCATGGGCATTTGTGACCTTTTATCTCTTTCTGTGAGGACTGCTATTGTCATTCTTTGAGGGCTTTTCGTAAATCATCTAAGCAGGTATTCTAAAACAGCTATTCAGAAATCACATTGATTAAAGTCAGTTCAAGTTCATTAATAAAAGTGGGACAGCCGTAGTTGACTGAAGATTTGCTTGAACCGGTATTTCTTAAAGCAAGCCTAGAACAGACATTATTCAGGAGAAGATGAGGCTAAGCCCAGCAAGGAAAACAGTAATTCAAAACACTGCAGTTTTGTGTGTATAAAACAGTTTCTTCTGCCAATTGTGTTGCTTCAAAGACTATAGTTGGCATTTGACAAAGATAGTACTATTTGTCTTCTGTAAAGAATGTAAGTTGAACAAGCAGTAGTCTGCTTAACAGAATCATTTGAAAATAAAAGTTGTAAATATCCCAGAACACTTAAACCAGAACCCAAAAAAACCCAGAACAAAAAGCCTGTGTTTTCCTACAGTATTTTAACCTCAGGGCATTACAAACCTCGCCAACATGTTAAGAGTAAAAGCACTCAAATGTGTTTTTTACGCCATGTCTTGGCAAACCGCTTTAATTGAGCTGTAGGGGCAAACGTGCAGCTTTCCTTACAGGAAGCAAGCAAACACCTCAGCAAATTTGAGCTATGTAACTTCATGTAAGTATCTGATTCTACCTGATGTTAAGCCCAGGAAAAGATGTAGTAGATAGTTCTGATGATGTTCCTGGTGTAGGAACATGCTTTGTTATTAGCTGTAACAACTTAATATTAGCCCTTAACTCTTAAGCATTTACTAGCCTGCTAATTTACGCATTTGAACTGTCATGAGAGTGGAGATTTTTTGGCTGTGATGTTTATTTGGACACTGACAACTCAACTCTTTTCCTTCTCTCTAGTTCCAGAAAGGCTGACAGGACCAAATCCAGAACAAATTCTGAGTCAGAGCCTGGTTGGAATTTATATATTATAAACACTGTTTCGACAATCCAGCTTTACAGAGAAATGGTATTGCTCAACTCCTGCCTTTGTTCTTCAGTGACTAAAAATAAGTACTGGTGCATGTCATTGCGGAATGTAACACGTTTTTCATAAACAGCTCATAATCCTCATTCAAATGGCTGCTGCCCCCACTAGAATCATTCTGAGAATCTTATATTCTTCAGAATATGCCTTCTTTGGAATTGTATATTCTTAATCTTTGCCAGCAGCCTAAGTCTATTCTGTGTCTGTTCTAGGTAGACTACAGTAGAACTTACGAAACTGTAAAAACTGAGAGTTGCATCCATCTGCTGAGTGAGGCTCACTTACTGGTCAGAGCAGCCATAATGGACCCTTGTTTCTTTAAATCGGATGAGAAAGAAGAGCTGCTGACAGCATTCAGAGAAAGTTGTGCCCTCTTAGGAGACTGCTACAGCAGGTAGGTTTTAGATGTCAAAGTGATACAGGGTGAGCTTTCATTTCCAGTTATGTAACCTTAAAACAAAAATCCACCTTTCTTCGCTGTTTTACATCAGTACTGCATACATAATATAAATCTTTACATTCTATGAAAACAGCTTAGTCTAGTATAATCTCCTCAGTAGCTGGTTGTCTGTATTGTCATTTAACACAGAATACAACATTACATTGAACATAAGCTGTATATTTGCAGATACTAGTATGTCTGCAGCTTTGTTCGATGTGTTATTTTGGTTCTTAAGAACAGCGATGGCAAAAGTGTTGCCCTTAGTTGTTTTGTTCTTTTTTTCCCTCCCTCTCTGTTGCCTTCAGGTTTGACACAAAAGACTACCACCTTGCTTTGCCATACTACAGAATGGCAGGTTTATCCATGACTGAAGTTTTAGAGAGACTGGTTTCAGAAGGTGATGAAATGCAGACATATGAGAGAGGATTTATATTCTACTTAACTCACTCTCTTAATGAAGACTCAGATGAAGAATTAAGTAAGGTAGGATCAAGTTCTTTGGGGTTTTTTTCCCCTTAATCTGTTGATTTAATTCTGATTTTAAGAACTGTGTATCACATTTTAAATTTAATTCAGTTTGGAAATGCCGATTGCTTATTAAGTCTTGCAGTTGTTCTTTTTCACATGTTTTTTATTTCCCCTTTTGTGATGACAAAATAGCAAGCAGCACCTGTGATGCTTTGGGCTGCTTTCAAGCAACATATATTATGGGTTTGGTTATCATGGTGCATGTTGCTAATGATCCAGTTACCAATTGCACACAGAGACATCTTCTGTTTTAGGAAGGCTCTGGCTCCAATTTCTTTCATCTCCCATTTCCGTAACAAAAACTGCTTCTTTGAATATTGCCGAATTGTACAGGTAGGTAAAACCAGTTCACTGGGGTGGTGGATGTTCTCCTAGGACCCAGGAATATTGGTTGATTCACTGCAGGTTTCAAGTCCTCTACTTTTACCAGTAAGGAGGAAAGGCACTGTGATTTGATGACCGAGCTATACTTGTCTGATCTATGGAAAAAAAACCCCAAACCAAACATAAAAACCCCACACGTAAAAGAAACCCCAACACAACAAACACAAACAAACCGTGAAACAAAACCACAGTACTTTCTTATGCCATCGAAGATTCTGTATCTGGAATGGTCTAAACTGTCAAATGGCTTTTATTTCAATAGGAATTGGCAAATAAGGTTCTCCAAATATTCTACCTTGCTGATCCTGTGCAGCTGCCTCATATCCTCTGCAGCACCTGCATGAGAAATGTATGTCCTTTGATGGCTGTAAAGTATCTTCAGAAAGTAGAAAAGACTATGCCGTCAGTGGTCCTGACACTTACTAAGGCTTTCATGGCTCTGAAAATCGGAGACCTGATGATGTATGAACGTGAGATGGACTCCTATAAGGAGGTAAAGTATGCTGAAAGCATGAGCTGTTCATGCTTTGCAAAGCCTAAGTCAATAGGTTTGCCTTGTAGTTTGTATTTTACAGTAAAAGAAAAACTTTCAATCATTTCTCTTCCTCCTAACATGCTCTGTAGGCTCCACTGAATGTCTGCAGTAACAGTAGAGGGCCGGCAGACACTGGGACTGGACTGTTTACTCTGCAGGTAGTCTTATCTTAGCAAAGCCTTACCAAATAAGCAAAAGTTAAAGCTGTTAATTCTTGATAAACGAAGTGCTGCTTACTGAGGTTCAACAAGCTCTGCAGAGCCAGTGCTCTTCAGCAGCATGGAAGGGTTGCATAATAGCATTTTTACATCTCTCCACCTGAAATTAATGCAACATGCTCATTAAAACACCATCTGTGTGCTGACAGGCTTCATAAAAGGGCTCTTGAAGCAGAATGTCCATAGTGTCCACAAATGGAAGTTTCTGTATACAATTTCCCATCCATCTTATGTGGAATCAAATCACTTAACCCTGATTAAGGTGGAGATCAGAATCTGAGTCAGTGCTATCAAAGTAAGGATTTCACATTGGGGCGGGGGGTATGGGAAATGTTAGCGAAGCAGTCTCTCCTTTAGATGTTCACATGTGCTTTTAGACTTTGACTGGTCTGTAAATTATGCCGTCTTACGGTTGATAGGGACTGTTGAACATTCAAAGATGACAGAGCTCGAAATACAGACTCTTCCTGAGAGTGAAATATTGGAGGTCTTAAAAACTTATAAACTGATAGCTGTTCCAGAGTTAAATATCATGCTTCAGGAGAAGCCCTGGAGAGCTTGCCGAGTTAGCAAAGTTGAATTACAAGGTGAGAACTGGGGAGAGCTGCTTGAACAATGGTATTCAGCATCACCTGCTTTCTGTTTGCAGAAAGATCAAGTGAAATTGTCACCTTGTGAGCAAACATACATATCCTACCACATGGATGTTCATTAGTTAATGAGGTGGCTGGGTTTTGGGAATTTTGGTTTTTTTTCTTTTTAATCTGACCTATTGAAAAGATCTTCTATTGCACCTCATCTTCAAAAAGCATTTTGTTGCAAAGCAGACAAAAAAAAAAAGCAACACTTTTGGAAAGATAAAGAAAGGAAAGATAGTTTGTATGCATAGCAGAGTAATAACAATTCCCCTCCTTGGTCTGCTTTATATTTCCCGTGCAATTTATTTAATGTGCTTAGGCACCATTTTCCCACTGCCTCTCAAGTGGAGATAATATCTTGTCGTGCCTACCTTCAAGAGCACTTGGATATCCAGACGCAACTTGACCATTGCACACAGCGCAGCACATTTCTATCATTGTTTCAGGGGTATTTTCAAAATAAAAAGCATACTTTAGCAAAGTAGCTTTCTGAAACTTAAGCCGGCGATTCTTCAAAACGTCTGTATTGAAAGTCTTGGATTTCACAATGAACGCTTACCCTTTTTGTCGTGGTTTAACCCGAGCCGGCAGCAGGGCACGACGCAGCCACTCACTGCCCCCCATCCCGGTGGTACAGGCAGGACACGCGAGCTAAAAAGGTCAGATCGAGGCAAGGACGGCTAATAAAACAGTACAGAGAGGCGAAACAACAGTAATAGCAATAATAACAGTGCAGTAATAACTCAAGCGACAGCGGCTCTCCCCCGGCTGCAGCTCCTTCGTCACGCTCACACTCCGCTTCCTGCTTCTTTTGCTCCCTCCCTCCCCCTTGGTTATAGTGGGCATGACGTCAGCACCGCATCGAGTACCCATTGGCTGGTTCCAGTAGCTAGCCTGGGTGTGCCCGTCCCCCCCCCCNAGCCGAAGCTAGGGCACTTTATCTTAGTGCACTGAAACTCGCAGATTTTAGCAGCGTCTTACTTTCCGTGTTCAGCAAAAGGCCTGTTGCTCAAGAATCACAGCTCTGGCACACAGTTTGGAGTTCAGTCTCTGGAGAGCTAATCTAGAAACTCTATTTTCATCCCCTGACTTTCCTTCATTTCATCTGTTTAACCTTCGCTGCTTGAGGAAGCACTGAATGTGCCGAGTTGAATCATATGTGGATTGAATTCTTTACCCGATATATATCTGACTATGTTTGTAGACAACACTGGCCTGTGGCTTCATCGCGCTACCAAAACTCTTGCTACAGCAAAAGGAAGGAATTGTTATGCCAACTGAGTTTGCTGTTCACCTGAAGGAGAGGCAGCCTGGTTTACTGGTGGCTGCCACTGTGACCTTACACGAGAATGGTAAAATTGAACTGGAAGAAGCAGACACCTTTTTCAAGGTTGGTGTGTGATCATTTTTTTGCTTCTGTTTTTCTCATAATGATGTTACTGTTAAGCAAAGCAGCCTCAAGTGCTCCTTCACTTACATTTCAGTATTTTTTAGGGCTAGTCATTGTAAGAGTCACTACAGAGTCAGAAACTGGACCTTCTGGAAGGAAGCACAGCTTAAATCAAGAGAAAAAGAATAGTATCCATCAAGTTCTTAGTTTGGACTCTGTCATTTGAATGGAGAATATCCTGGAGATCCTTCAATGGTTTCCTAGTAAATCTGGCTTCCTAAGGCTACTGAAATGTAACAGAATTTAGATAAATCACTTCCATAAGCTTCTTTTGACGAAATCATTAGGATTAAAACATACTTCAAAAGAATCAGACTTAACTGTGAAGGTATATAATGGTCTATGTAAATATCTGAAAAAAGAGTAGGTATCTGCACTTTGTGAGAAGAAGGGTAAATAAAACAGTTTTTCTGGTGTCACTGATGTTTTATTTATTTAGATTAGCAACAGATACCTATTTCCTCTACAATGAATAACTTTGTTTGGAAACTCAACTTGGAACAAATGTTGCTGTTCAAAGCCAGCTGGAAACCAAGTAAAAGTCCTTTTCACTGACAGACCAGACCTTAAAGCATCTCTTCTGGATCCTACCATTATACCCAGCTGAGTTTCACAGCATCTCGTTGTGGTCTGTAGATTGCTCCTTTGAAGACGCTTGCTTGGCTATTGACATATATAAAATCCTTCAAATTGGCAGTCTGTAAATACTTTTTGACAGCGTGCTAACATTTCTGGCAGTAGAGTAAATCTTGAAGAAGAAACCAAATCTATCACTGAGAAATGATTACCTTAAAATTGTTCCCTGAACTTTTTACTTTGCCTACCCCTGTATTATGTAGAATCACATCCATCAGAAATACATCAAGAAAGAAACCAAAATGCTGCTTTTAGTAAAAGTGAAAAATTGTTCCTCCTGTCTTCTAACTTCTGCTACTAGTAATTACCATAGTCTGTGCTAATTTACTGTCTTCCAACATTTTTGTTCTTAGATGTTGTGTAGTAACAGTGAAAACATCGTTCCTCAGCTCTTGGTGGATTTCTGGGAAGCTCTTCTGGTAGTATGCTCTCGGGAAGAAATACTTCAGGAGCTTTTATTGAGGGTTACTTCTCAGTACGTTTGGAGAATATCAAAGAAGCAACTTCCTGAGACTAAGCCATTAAAAACAACAGAGGATCTGGTAAGCGTGGCACTCAGAGAGACTGCATTGTTCATCCAAAATCTATCCAAATACTATCATTATTTTAATTCTGGATGGTTTCTCTCTTAAAAGAAGCAAGACTACAAGCAAATAAGGTAGTGTGCAGTTACCAAATAGATATTGCTGGTGCTGGGGAGTCATACTGTTTGGGGCCATTTACAAATATACTTCCAACAGGAATGTCAGTGCTGAATAGAAATAAGGCCTAAAATGAAACAATGGGAATTTGTCAGGTGGAGTGTTGAGAATTTTACAAAGCTGACTAAATGAGAAAAATGTATGAAAGATGATTTTTAAAGGATTGTTAATGGGAAATCTGAAATACAGAATTAAACAGAAGTTTCCAATTTACTTGTTGCTATATTGTATGACCCACTATGAAGAGTAGCTGCTATTCTAAATTATGCTATTAGAGAGTACAATTTTCTTCACTCGTGGTGGTTTTCACACGGAACTGTCAGTAACAAAAAGATTTTTGTTGGAACTTGATTTCTTTCTTGTACAGGTGAACTCCTGTAATCATTTTGGGTTGATTTTCCCATGGGTAACTTCCATAATGTCAGTGGGATCTTGGTCTAATAACGATTACTGTGAAGATGTCTCAAAACTACAGGTATGACGCCCTTAATCTTACTGCTTACAGCTTAGATCCATTCTGCAGATATTCATGGATGTGTGAACAACATTCTCTAGCAGACACCCCTCCTCCTTCCACCCCAGGTTACCTGAGTTGAACTTAAAGGCCCACTAAAATGATGCGGAAAAAAATACTGAAGAGATACGTTGATAACAACACTATTTACATTTTCAGTCCACTCTAAACTTGTTTCCTCTAATAGAGTATTATCCAATTACTAAAGGAAGTATTATGTCAGAATTATTCTAGTGAGTAAGGGCTTCTGTTCTAAGCTTCTGGTTAGCTGGGGGTTTTTTGTGGTATTTGTCTTAAATTTAAACAATAACTTTTTCTTCCTTGTCTTCAGTCTCTTTTATGTAGTCAGTCAATCAACACAGCTTCAGCCCTGCCTGTCTTGGAGCCTCTGACAGAAGCTAGCAGCATCGGCCTCACCATCCGTGTTCTCTGCAATACCCGTCTAGGAGAGTACGAGGAAGCCATTGACCAGCTTCTCAAAAGGTGTCCTGATGCAGCTGTACTATATGCTCAGCACGAACTGAAAGAGGACAATCGGGTGAGCTCCTTTCATTACAGTTGTTTAGTAGTTTTTGTTTTGTTTTCCCTAACTAAAATGCTTTTCTGTGCAGATGGACTATGGGTGGATCAAATAGCACAGCTTTCTGACAAAGCAAATTGCTTGGCTTGCTTTGAACCTTTTGCTTGGTGTTTAAATTCTGTAACTAGTTCCCACTAATTTTCATGTTAACTTTTCTTTTTAACTTCACAGTTTCTTCTATGACTTCTTGTATTCATTCTACTCAATTTAAAGGATAGTCTTTTCAGATGGCAGAGTGCCTTAGAAAAGGGAGAGTAATACATTCTTTTTCCACTGCAAATGAAAAATGAACTCATTCTCGCTAATTGGTGCTCTAAATTGTTTGACAGTGTTATATAACGTGACATTTTAGTGGTAAGCTAACTCTTAGAAGAACATGGTCTTTCAAATAAGATCACGCTTAAGTATGTTATTTCTATGTTCCAGTGACATAGTCTAACCTCATAACACCAGAGCGGTACTGGTGCACCTAGTGGAAAGATTATATTCTTTATTGCCCACTTCCCCTTAGGCCTCTATACAGATTTAATTTTGAGAATGGTTTTGTTCCAGAAGTAAAGGAGTCTACTGCCACTGCCCATCACAGCAAGTTAATTCACCGTATGCAGTTTTGCTAGCCAGAATCGGCAAAGGTGTTCCTCTGCCAGGCAGACGTACTAGAACTCTGGTCAAAATCAGAGTAGTGGTTTGTTTTTGTTTTTTTTTTTAAATCTCAAAATGGTTTCTTTGATTGCTTCCACATTAATTATACAGTTGAATGTGAGGTTGCAGTACTGAATCAGAACACAGGTGGAAAAAAAGGTTACCACACTTAAAAAGAATTCGCTTCCTCTCTCTGTTCTTACAAAGAAATTGCACACAAAACATCATTCGCTACTACAGCTGTTGGGAGTAGACAGATTAGGACAGGAGACAGAGCAGTGTTACACTAATGCTATTCAGCACTTTGCATGGAGCTTTTTGGAGGGAAAAAGTCCTTGATTTTCTGACTGCACCAGTCTTGCTAATTATGTGACTTTTTTCCTCTCTTATAAAGTTTTGTCTGTCGAGGCTGTAGGGGCCACTGCATAGAAATTCTGGAGTAGAAAACACTCACACTGAAAAACTGAAAATGTGCAAAACCACTGCATTTCAAAGCATTATGTTGAAGCTAATACTGAGTTCATTGTAACCTACCTGTATTTGTACACATCTGCGCTTAGTTCCGTGTATTTAGGAGGTCTTTCTGACTCTTGATTGCAGTTGTCATTAATTTACACTTTTGTGGGGGTTTTTGTGGATTAGGCTGTGTGGTGGAACAAGCTGCTTCCTGAACTTTGCAAGAGAACAAGACTTACTCAAAATGACTGCCCTGTTCTTATTTCATCACTGAAAGGTAAATCAAGTTGATTGCGACTCACCTCCCGGAGCCTTTGTATGTCATGTGATGCTCTAAATACTGTTCAGGCTAAGGACTACTGATTTGATCATTTTGGAGAGGAGGGTAAAAAAAGGCAGGGGGAAACTCCATCCTGTGGTTAAAGCTAATACAGCTCAGCATCTTCCTAGTCATCAGCACAGGATTCTGCAGTGTAGGGTGTGTTGCCTGATTTGTATTTGAAACAGATACTGTTTCTATACAAGTCAAGGACAGACACCATTAAAAAGACTTACTAAGTAGATAGTAATTAGGGGTTTTTTCCTAGGCTAAGTGACTTCATGCTTCTAAGCAATGATAGCCAGTAGGTTGCTACTGATAATCCAGTGGGTGTTTAAGTGTATTGATGATTAGGTCTTAGACTGAAAAAAACGTGTTCCTACTAGAGTAGAGAAAACAACCCCAATAGTTGACGTAGTCCTACTGTTACATGCTTCTAGGAAGTCAGTAACACTGCATACAGCTAAGGGGCAGTGTATTTGTTTTGACAGAAAAAGAAGATTGACTGGAGCAAGTGTATATGTTGGAGGTTGTTTTAAATGCCAAAGTAGTGCCTGAGGACAGAAGCATGATGGGGTTCCGTCGTGCAGCTCAGGTTTTGCCACACACTGTCAAAGTTCTAGTTTCTAGGGCTAGTGGTTTTTCTTTTGAAACACTGTTTTCGTGCAGTAACTGTGCTGTAATCGCCTAACAACCTACTGTTAAACACCGTGGCCCAAGAAGTTGCTTGCAGAACATCCCATTTTACAGACAGTGCTGAGTTAGGTACTAGTGCAGATTTCTAGGGCTTCCTTTGCATTCAATATGAAACACGTAAAGTACTAGATCAGACTTCCGTAAGCATTAGTGCCACAGGTAGACCTGATGAGTCAAGACAATAGCATGGTTTTAATCTAAGGCATAATTTCAGTTTACTTTTGAGATTTCCAGTAGTTGTGATTGCTACCAAATGGGTGTGTCTCCAATTTCATTATAGTTTCTGTATTTAGATAATTCGGTTACTTCAGTTAGTAATTAAATGGTTAACTTTTGTTTCTTTGCTGTAAGCCAAAAATACCTAAACAAGATTTCTCCCCTGCTCTGAGCAGAAACTTTATCAGTTGTTGCAATGGAACTTGAACTACAGGATTTCCTCAGTCTTCTGCCAGAGGATGGAACTGCAGCATTTTTCCTGCCACATCTTCTTCACTGCAGCCAGAGGAAGCTGCTCTCCTGACACAATGAAAGTCTGCTATGCACTCAGATACAAAGAATATGCTGGAATAAAACAGTAAACGAAACAAACAGTAGAAGCTACACATAAGGTACCATGGCATTCCCCTCACACAAGCCCCCTTATTTCTCAGTTGAAACCTTATGACAGGTATTGAATGACAGCTGTTGTCTGAGACAAAGCGTCTGTTTTGAAGCTAATGCTATTACACTCTGACAAAGGTCAGCAACCAGAAATCCTGCTTGGCAGAACTGAATGATGGTCGGACTGGTAAAAACATAGCTATTCAGCTGTCACTGAGTGGGGTGAACTCATGGCCAAAGCAGCTAGAAAATAAAGACCGTACAGTACAATTGGTCATAGCGTTCACTGAAAGGAAATCGGGGAGTAGTCTTAATTCTGTGTTTGTTAGTTGGATCACTGACCTAGGGAGAAGTTTACGCTCAGATATGTGTTTAACCGTATGGGTGCGTGCCTTACTCTTTGAAGTAGAATTGGGCCCCACTTCATTTTGCAACACAGACATTCCCTTCCAATTCCAGCTGGCAAAGCTGCTCTGTTATCTTGATTATATACCCATGCAAGTGTTAACGCTGAAAATGGTTTTCATGTAGCAATTTGCAAACAAAGGCCATGAATCAAAGAGAAAGGCAGTGTCCCAAGGAGAAGGGAAGATACAGGCTATCGCTTGCTGGTTTTTGTCTCTTTCTCCCCGGTTGTCATCAGTCAGTGAGTCACTATTAGAAGAACCGCTAGGCCACGGATCCAGCTGAAAACTCTTATTTCTTCTAGGTTTTTTGGTCAGCATCTCAGGTACTTGGGGTTGTGTGTACTGATATTTGTCTTCTTTTGGGCAGAAAATATCCTTCTGTTCCTTCAGCTGGAATTCAGTTACAATAAACTGTCACAATGTTTATGACTTTCTCATGAATGCAGGATTTTTTTGAGAATCTGCTACAAATAAAACAGTGACTCCAAGATCCCATGACCATCTAAAGGCCTAATAAGCTGATAATGACTATCGCACCCATTCTCACTGAAGCTGTACTTAAACCTGTAGAAGTCAGAAGAGATCATCTACATTGCAAATACAAATATGTTGTTTTAAAAAGGTAATTTACGTAGCGTTCCTGCGACAGCCAAAATCAATGATCTCATTTACTAGTAGGGCTTATGCTGGTTTCAGCTCTTGGGTAGAGCAGTCACCAAATTTTGCCCTTTGCTGTCTGAATTTCATCAGGCTTATTTCAGAATCACTCGGTCTGTCTTGTAATTATTTTCATAACAGAAAACCAAAAACATCTTGTGCAACCATGATCATTCAGCCATCGCATCTTTTAAATTCACTATGTGACAGCTTTTGCACATGGTTGTTTACAAACTTAAACAAAAGAGAGAAGAAAAAGGAAAGTACATTTCATTCGGCTCTTCCTCAGCAGCTAAATAACATACATTAGGCATCACCTAGAATATGTTTAGCTTGCAAGATACAGTTTTTATTTAGAGAAGATTTTTCTAAGCTGTTAACAGCCATTCAGCTGTCTTAGTCTATGGCTCTTCCAGTAGGTGCTGGCCACCAAATGAAATCCTCAAAAGCATGCATGGAAACAAATTATCCAGGAGATGGTATTTCTCAAGAAGTGCTTCACTGAAGGCAGACCTTGGAGACTCGCTGTGGCAAAATGTTTTCATCAGTCTAGTGCACCTGTTGGACCGTTACACTTTAAGAGACTGAATAGTCTTGGGAGCAAAGACTGTTTGTCTGTAAGGGGGAAAAACAGCTTTTTTTTTTAAACATATTCTTTTCATCAAAAGAATAGTCTATGCGTGTGGCTCAAAAGAATAGTCTATGTACGTGGACAGCAGTCCCAAATGAGAGCAATGGATCCCAGTACCTTCTAGACAGAGTGAGTTAGATTTAAAAACAGCTGTAAAAATGCACTGAAGGGTACATTTTAATGCACTTTAGATAGCCGATTATGAAAAATCCAGCATACTGCTTCTACGAGTTCAAGTCTGTTTCTGCAGCTCCTTCTGCATACTCTGAAGTCAGCCTTTTTATTATCTCTGCAAGTTTGGCACAGTGCATTCTGCAAATCAGAATGGTTTATAAAACCAAACAAGATTGTGTGTTAACATTCCAGTCTGTATTGTTAGTATAGTACACGTACATTCTGTAGTTGTATATCTGTATATACGGACAAATGTTTTGAAAAGTTGCTACCTTTCTGCCAATTAACCATGATGCATAGCTTTTACACGCTGTCTTTTGCATCCAGGGAAGCATTCCTTTTAAAACTGTATTAACTCTGTAGAAAGAAGAACTTCTAAACTTCAAGCTTTTTCCACAGGTAATACTGCTGCATCAAGGTAATAGTGCCTGTAAAGCTAAAATGTGTCCTTGAGAAAGAAAATACTATTTTGGTTTTTCAATACTTTAACTGTTAGGGGATGATGACTTCGGCTTTATTTACTGTTATTTTTGTTCTAAGGGAAGATTAAGAGGGAGTCTGACCCACTTCTTGGGTACAAAAATACTCTGTATTTTAAAATAATTACCTGTCATATTAATTTAATGGATAGGAAAGCAGAAGCAAGAGTCAGTTAACATCCAGTCCTGTAGCTGCTTGTTTTCTGAGCAGCAGTGCTGAGGCAAATACGACTGGGTGGTTTGCAACATTCTGGCCTCCAGAGATTACTATTAAGCCATGAAATGTTGCTGGATGCCTGAACTGGTTCGAGTGTGCTGGCCTGTCTGTGAGCCCCATTCTGCATCTTTAACCATGAAAAATATTACTGAGATAGATAAGTTCCCACCTTCCTTTGGGAGCACTGTATAGGTTGTTTCCATGCCCGCATGGATGTGGTCAGTGACATGACAGTGTAATAGCCAGGTTCCAGGATTCCACGGGGTCATTTCTACCGTTTGAAATGTTCCAGGGAAGAGATCAAAGACATCTGCCCGGTAAACCCCTGTTTGCTTCAGGACAAAAAGAAACAGTGTTTGAACAGTGTTGCATTGCCAGATGACAGTACTTTAAGCTATCTTTTATGTGTGGTCCCCTTAATCACAGTTGAGTGAGAAGACATCTACCGTGTATCACTTCTACAGAAGCATCACTTTGTACATCCACTTCCTGCTTAAGAGAGTAATAAACTAGCAGCTAAGTGGAAATAAAGGAAAACTATAGCTGTGGTCTTACCACGGCCAGGAAAATTCAAAGCTACCTTGTCAAAGCAACTTGTGAGATAACTGGTCAATAAGTGCTGCTGGCAGGTATTGTTGGCCTCTTGTATGTTGATCAAATACAGGTTTGGGGCATAAAAACTTTAGGATCAAATTGCAGGTCTGGCTGAATATTATTATATCAGAATTTTCACCAGAGCATACAGTGCTTGGCATTTGATTTACCTCTTCTTCTTAAAACAGCAAGAAATGGGAGGAAAGACCTCTTACCTTATACTCAAAGCTGTGGCCATGGAAGTGTGCTGTGTGAATATCTATTTCATTGCCCATTCCCAGCAAATACCAATTTACTCTGTCTCCAACATGCATAGTCAGACCATGCAGATTTCCAAACACCTTCCCATTAATGGCTAAAAAGAGGGAAAGAGCAAGACAGAGAAAACAAATAAGATTTTGTGCATTTTTGTTCTCTAAACTTTAATAGAATACAAGATTTGAAAGCCAATTCCCAGGTAAAAGTAACAGCTTTGAATGCTACATAAAACCAAAATAATCAGACAGCTTATTATGAACAGGTCTCATTATATTCCATCTTTAACTAGAAAGTAAGATGAGGTTAACAGGAAAGTTCTTTACTGTACACTATTGCCAATGTCACAGTTCTTAAAGATCTGCATTTTTTTGCAGCGATCTGTAGAGGGTAAGCTTTACTTTGTGCTTTCAGGATGTGCCTTCAGGATGCACACTGCCTTCCCAACTTATCCAGAACGGTTGTTTGTTGATACCAAATTAAAAACAAAAACAAAACCCAACCAAAGCAACAACAACAAAACAAACAAACAAACCCCAAGCCCTACCACCACCAAAAGCAGCAACAACAGGTCATTCAGTGGTATTAACAGTGTTTTCAAATACTTCGAGTGAAATTTTTCAGGCCTCCCTCCCTGGAATTGGAAATTCAGAGGGGATGAGAAAGTCAAATTTATATGCAGTACTTGCAAATACATAATTTTGTAGAGTTTCCAGAGCTGTATTAACTAAATTGGGAAACTTACCGTGCATTTTATTACTTTCAAGGAATTCCTCATCCTCCTTGTCAACAAGATCCGGGTTGGTAGAATAGGTTTTAATGTTCTCATCCAAGTACCATGACTCATTTTCATCAAAAACCATAAAAAGAAGAGCAAACTGAACTTTCTTTTTAGTATGAAATGATGGCAGATAACGTCTACGACACACAACAAGTGTGCCTATTAATCCACTGTAAGTGTCCTAAAATAACAAGTGAAAAATCACATAATTATAGGAAGTGACAAAGCAGAAGCACTTTTAAATACCAGACATGAATCCCATTACTGTTTTTAGGGCTGTCAGTATCTGGGACAAAAGGTAGCCAGTGTCAGACAATAAAGATTATTTCTTCACTGTTATATGTTGTCTGTAGATGACTACAAAGAGTAACTGCCTCTTTCATCTCCTGCTAGAAATAAACATTAAACAATTGTAATTTCTTGGTAATTTTTTTTTTCCAAATTCTGTTTAGGTCTTAGGATTTTGAACTTGTTTTCCACTCAAAATATACTTCTTGACACTGTTTTGTGTTTGCTGAGACATGAAGGAAAGACTAGGTTAATTTCCATTAAAAATTATTAGTCGTGTTAAGGTAATGGCTGCTTGTATAAAAATGGCAGATTTACGTTCCACAGTTACATGTTGGCTTTCCCACACGTGACTGATTAGATATTGAGCAAGCTATGAAGTGTTCCCTTTAAGAATGAAATCTAGGTGAGGTGACCTATACCAACAGCAGAAGAACCAGTGAGCAAAAACACGAAGGGCTGTGACCCTCAAATTCTGCCCTGACTTTCTTGTGTTATTCAAGACACATTTAAATTCAAAGGTACAGTAAAGAGGGGAATCACTTGACAGAGAAGGCAGAAAGAGTTTCAAACTCATCTCCCTTTTGCTGTAACTATACCTGTGTTGAAGTCACGAATAAAACCCTTTAGATGGGTATTAATACCTTGATGATGTCCACTGTTGAATGGTATGCCCATGCAATACAATGTGGATCTCCTCTCTCAGGACTAGATCTCTCTGGGATCTTCCAGACATACATTTTTGTTTCACCTGAATTAAATAAAGATTGATGCATTTCAGAAGTTTTCTGTGTGTGCTGAACTATAAGAGGTCATCCTGAAACATCTGTTTTTTACATTTTGAGCTTCTATTTGTCTTGAGCTTCCTCTTGTCACTTACTGCATTGGCCAGCTTATTCCTGTTTTCCTTCTGCAGATCCCTGACTCTTCTTACCTATGTTTTGGTGTTGCTTTTGTGAGTGGCTGCACTCTCCAGTTTATCCTACTTAATAAAACCAATTTTACATTTTGTAAAGTCAGAGAGGAACTTCTGAAAAAATAGGTACCATAAGCTATTCTCTCCCTGGGTAGCCAAACCAGTTTGCATTCATGAAAGGTGCAACCACACAGCGTCAAAAACTTACTGAGTTGTCAAGGGCTAGGATACATAGCATAGCTAGCAGGGCTATTGTAATTGTGGAAACATTTGTGATAAACAGCATCAAAAAATTTAAGAAACTGAGGTAAAACAAATCTGAAGTCTTTCCTGTTATGTAAAATGAATTTGATAAACCTTACTAGAAAGCTTGGTGTTACCTGCTAGAAATAAACAAGGATGTGGCAATACCTGGGTTAGTTACAGCAACAACAGAACTGCCTGTTTTCACTCCGTGGGCATGTATTGAATAAGGTCTGGATGCCAAGTTCTTAAAAACTATTATAATTTTATCTCCCATATTTGACATAAGCAGTGGCCCTGTTGGATTGAAAAAGGAAATTAACTTCTTTACAAAAGATCAGAGCAAAGAGAGTTTGTTGTGTTGAGCTAAAAACTATACGTGGATAATGTCATTCATTGTGGTATGCCGTCTTGAGTAGCTGAAGTTAGGCATCTAAATAGAGGCCTAAGTATCAAAAGCTCCAACCACCTGCTGTGTATTTGAAGTCAGTCTGGGTGTTGCTGCCCAGTTTTATGCTGACTTTGAAAACACTAATGTGTAATCAGGCAGCAAACCAGAAGAGTTTTTTTTCTTGTAAAGTGAGCAATGTAATCTTTGAAGGAAAGCACCGTAAAAGTAGCAATTCCATAGGTTTAGGCAGTTTGCATGCGTTTTTCCCAATTTCAAAACTCAACTTCATGATGATTATACCTTGAATTTCCAGGTGCTGCTGCTCCTCTGTTCTGTTTTTTGGAGTACTGAATGTCTGGTCGGTGTACTCACGATATACCACCTTTTTATATTTTGAGCCAATGAATTTGTCGTCTTTATTTAAAAATGGATTGCCAGGGCTGGGAAAGAAAAAGAAAGAATGAAAGAAAGAAAGAAGAGATAAGAATATGTCGTACATTTACTCACGTATTTGAAGACATCTTTTGTAGGTATGTCAACCTTCAAACAAAAATCTAGCTTAGTGAAGCCAAACCTATAGACCACTGGTGTCTTCAATGTGAAAACATTTACGATAGGCTGGAAAGTTTCTCTTAACCTGGCAGGTTAAAAAAATCCACTATAAAGTCTCTATAGTATTTGAGAAAATGCCAAGTGCTTGGCCTGGCAGATACTTCAAACTGCAAGAAGCCATACAGCAAATTGCATACCAAAAATAGTGCCCTCAATGACTTTTGTAGATT
This sequence comes from Galbula dea, assembly GCA_013399015.1. Taxonomy (NCBI): domain Eukaryota; kingdom Metazoa; phylum Chordata; class Aves; order Piciformes; family Galbulidae; genus Galbula; species Galbula dea. Next base: position 97,051 of record VWZX01002808.1, read on the forward strand.
GGAAGTGAAGCCTGAAACTTGTAAAGCTTAAGCGCCCTGCTGAAATGAAAGGTGAGGGATCACTTCTCTGCTGAGATCATGAGGGCTGCAGGCAATGGGGGGTGAGGGTGGGGAAAGTCTAATAACAGCACAGTCCATACTACTTGTGTTTAGAAGTTTGACCGAGTTCACTGTGGTACGTAAGGCAAGAAGATGTGCTGTCAAGCTGAGGAAAAAAGAAAATACCATGAAGTCAATAAAAAAAGTATAGACAATTACAATCTACTATAACCTCAAATGAAGTTGTACAGGTGGAACGCAATTTTGCCTGTTCATTGTTTAGCCTTTTTTGTTAATTGGCATAAATTTCTTGGTCCTATTGGTTCCCTCTCATTGAGATTCGCATAGTGGGAATAAAAGAACAAGGTGACAAGCTTCATAGTGAATGAATTTGGTCATGGACTTACCTTGTGTAAGCTAATGAAATTTAGAGGAGTAAAATAGAACCTTACTCAGAGTACAGATTAACATGAGACAAAGAAACATTTCATATTGTAAGCAATCAAATATAACGACAGAGTAGTCATTGTAGCTTCAACTTCAAGAACATGTTAAGAATTCCACATCAAAGGACTACCAACATCAGTAAATAATCTATGTACATGCACTACCCAGGATTCATGAAAATCTGCAGTTGCCTCACAGAAGGTTTATGGTGGACCATTTCATTAACATCATGCTGCATGGCTTAGTTATATGGCAACTTTACCGAAGAAGGACCACAAATTGAAGTGAGCCCTAAGAATAAATGTGCAAAGAAAGCGTGTCTAGAAATGCCTGGAGGAGGAAAGGTTCAGAGGAGAAGTGAGTTGTTCCTTCGCATTTTTGCCCTTGTGCATCTTAAAAAAGTACCTTTCCTCATGGTACTGATGCCGCTCGAGTTCCCATGTCCGGTTAGGAGAATAGTCCCATTCAACTTCCACTGCAGCAATATAGTAAGTCTTTTCATGCAAGTAGGCAGATAGATCCATATTCCACCAGTGGCATTGTTTCACTTCGTAGTTCTGTTTCATGCCCCCTGTGTAGTGATCTGTTGTCAGGCACGAAACTTCAAAAACTCCTAGAGGTTGTACAAGAAACAGACTTGAGGACAAAAATCTGTTACCAGTAGACCTTGAGATTGTGTTACCCACGTTGATTTAGTGTTTATAGACTGAGACACAGGCTATTGCTCATATAAGATCCAAATTCTTTGTGTAGTATGGCTACCTGTAAAAAGAAAACTCAGAAAAGGTAGGAGCTAGAAAAAAAATCAAGAGTGAAGCATTAAGAGCTTACATCCCATGAATACAAGTTGTTTGCTGCCTTTCAAACAGCTGTACACAGTTTTAGCACCCAAATGTTCAAAATATAGATTTAAAACTTGACTCTAATCATAAAATGTTCATAGGCCAACGGTTTGTAAACTAGGAATAGGATTTTGAAACAAGACATTTACCTTCAGAATCAGGCTTCATAATAGCTGTAAGAAATGTATGTGGAAACAGATTTGCTGTATCCCTTCTCGTTCCTTTAGTTATGAATGTGTTTTCTGAAAAGTATATCCCATGGACATCGACTTCTGACCCCAAGCCCATCAAATGCCAGGAAATCACACTTCCTTTGCACATCTCAAGACCAGGCTGATTTCCATACATATAACCATTAATGGCTGTAAAAGATTTGAAGCAGCAAAAACCCACCTTGATTAATGCATTACTTAACTCTGCAATACAGACTATATAATACACATTTCAGATGTAATGTGATGCTTTAGACTGGCAGAAACTTCAACAATATCACAGCAGTGAAACCAGAAAATAATTCAAGCAAAACAACTTTAAAAATCCAGTGATTCTAAACCAATTTTTAACTGTTCTTTTCAATGTCTAAAGCATAGGTAGCTGACTTGACCAACTGGAGCTTCCATTCCTTTATACCCAATAAAGTATACAGGATGCAAGTAGGAGGAGTGGAGCCAGCAGGCCAGATTGCGGCTGCTATTGTAGAAATGCTTCAGTCAAATGGAGCTGGAAAGCAGCCTGGCAGCTGGCAGTCCTGGTAAACACCAAGTTGAACGTGAGCCAGCAATGTGACCTTGTTGAAAAGGTGGTGAATGGTGTCCTGGGCTGCATTAGGCAAAGTATGGCCAGCAGGCCAAGGGAGGGGATCTGTCCTCCCTCCTCAGCACAGTTGAGGCTACACCTGGAGTGCTGCGTCCAGCGCCAGGCTCCCCAGTACAAGAGAGACACGGACCGAAGAGTCCAACAAAGGGCTGCAAGGATGATGGAAAGGACAAGAAAGTGGCTGAGAGAGCTGGGACTATCCAGCCTGGGGAAGAGAATGCTCAGGGGATCTCATCAATGTATATAAACACCTGCAGGCAGGGTGCAATGAAGATGGAGCCAGGTTCTTTCCAGTGGTGCCCAGCAACAGGACGAGAGGCAATGGACACACACTGACACACAGGAGGTTCCCTCAACGTCAGGAAACACTCTGTCACTGTAAGGGTGACTGAGCACTGGCACAGGCCGCCTGGCCAGGGAGGTGGTGGAGTCTCCCTCCATCCTTTTTGACATTCAAAAGCCATCTGGACACAGCCCTGAGCAACCAGCTCTGGGCAACTCCGCTTGAACAGGAGTATTGGGCCAGGTGCCTTCCATCCTCAATGCAAAAATCCTACTTTAAGCTACATCATCTGTAGGGCAGAGGTCAGTGTTCTCTTGCTGCCTGCTTGCATTCATAGGTTTGCAGCCCATGTGCAGTTCCGAATTCCTCATTCTATCTGTCTGCTCAAAGCGGTACACAAGATTGCTAAAATGCTCAACTGTCATGCAAGACACTCAACAGCTGCTATTATATTTTATACTACCACACTCAGCTGAAATTGAATTGTACTCAAACATGGCTTTGATTCCAATGAAAAGGAATGAAATGTCTCTGCCACTATATGGTTTCCCTGTCTCCAACACAAGATCGCACACCTCATTCTAGAAATTAATATTTGGCTAACTAATCATTTTCTTACAGTGCATTTTGTTAGACTCTTGGAAGTCCTCATCATCTTTGTCAATTTTATTGGGATTTAGTGCAAACATCAAAATATTGTCATCCAAGTACCAGCTCAGATTCTCATCAAACACTGTAGCAAGTAGAAAAAACTCCATGTTTGCATTTTTCTGTTGGGAAGAAACAGCACAAAGGAAAGTAGAAATAGGTGAACAGAAAATGTCAAGAGAAAATTCAATGTGCATAATAATGTACAATTCACGAAGTAGTATTAATGTATACATTGAAACGCCATTGTGATAATCTCAGAGCCCTCCAGTTGCTCTGTCTGGTGACTAGATATCTGCTGCTAATGCTCTTTCTACCAGCAGGAACCACGTCAGGAAATGAACGTGTGTTTTGGTTGTTAAAATCCCTGTACTCCTCTAGTCATTCTCATCCTGTCTGAGACCTGAATTCCATGGCTGCTTGATGCAGCAGGTGGCTTCACAATACAGTGCCTGTCTATCTGGAGCCAGACTGGTTTTATCTTTTGAAAAACAACAACAACCAAACAAAACCAAAAAAGACCCACTTTCTTCATTTTATATACTCCCCTCAGGACTGTAATGTAGAGAGGAAGTTAATGTGCCAGGCCCTGAGGGCACAATTCAGGAGGACAAAATGATGCAATGCTTCCATTTTTCTTCTTTGACTGACCTGTTTCCCAGAAGGAAGCAGAGCTCCTTTCCTGCACACCAGGAGAGGACCCACAAGGCCAGAACTGGTGTCTCTGACTGGATCCACAGCTGAGTAATAAAGCCAGGTTAAACAGTCTGGATCTTGGTCTGTGGGGCCCACATCTTCTGGCACGTTCCACTCGTATGTAAACGTAGCACCAGGACTCACGTGAGAGGCTGGAGATTCAGTACCTATTAGAGAAATCAACATTAGGAATTATGCCTAAAGAACCTTGCTTATTTTATCATCTTTAATGCACCAACATGTAGAACACTTGTTCTCTCATGCTTGCAGGATCCCTGTCTCTAGGCACACCTCTGGAGGCAGCAGCGTACAGTGCGCCCTCATCGCTCTTGCGGTAGCTCACACCATGGGGCTGAATGCTAAATGGGCGGCTGGCGTTGTTTCGGAAAATCACCCTGATGCTCTCACCCACTTCAGCCTTGATAACGGGTCCTAGAAAAGAGCACATGGTCTGCTTACTTTCTATCACGTGATGCACAGATCACCACAAGCTTATAGCAACCAATGGCTGGCTGGTTTGCCCACTGCATGGGGAACTACCCCTGGGCTTGTATGGCCACAGACCAGGTCCCTGGCACATGGCCTGAACCACATGGCAGCCTAGCAGCAACTGGACCGCTTCATTCCCAATTCCTTATGGAGGCCTAGAGACATGCAGAATAGTTCCTCCCTTTGGAAACAGACCTACAGACATAACACCAACCTCAAACTCAGAGTCCAGAGCCACGCCAGAAACAGCCAGGTTTATGCCCATCTAGCCTGGCCTTGCAATCCAGAGCCTGGCTTTCAGGCATATTCCCACAAGCAAGCGGGGGACCACCACAGCACTGCCTTCAAGAGCTTTCCGACACCTTGGGGTGTCTTTTGGGAGGATGCCACAGGCACCAGCATCTGCAGGAAGCAGGGAGAGCTGAAGGCCCCTCCCTTGGAGGTGGAGGGGAACTGTTGGCCAACCAGTGGAAGCGAGTTTACTCTCACAAGTCTTTGACATGAAATCATTTTAGACAACTTACCTAAGAGTCCAAGATGTGCTTCCTTTGTGAGTCTTTTTTTATGTTCAGTGAAAGAACCATCTGTGTATTCTTTGTAAATGGCTTTTTTATAAGAGCCACCAATTCTTGTGTCACTTTGTTCAAAAAATACATGAGATTCACTGCGTAAAAGAAATGGCAACACAAGCAAACAGTTCAAGTCATAATGCTCAGTTTTACAAAGGCAGTCAGTACCTATTGCCTGGGGTATGAGTGCCAAGTTTGTCTTTTGGGGCTCCTTTTCAGTGATCTGGCCACACACTTACATGCAGCCCTATATAAAGATGTGCAGGAATCTGTTATTCTTCACTTACTTACTTCTTTTTAAGAAAAAGACACTATGTTGTGTTGCCCTTACAAAGCTAGCACAGTTAAGAGACTCATCAACAATGATTTCTAGTCAGTATTTTGTAACCTGAAGTTTACTGGTTCTGTTAGAAGATACAAATAATTCAGCAGTGGATATAAACACCAAGAATGTGTAACATCTAAATAGAAAGTGAGAAGATTTAGCCTGCACTTTTACTCTTTGTAAAAGGACCTTTTGGTGTTTTACAAGCACTATTCAATGATCTGTGCCTCATCCCTTGTGCAGAAGGTAAGCATTCTTTAATTCACAAATGAAAAAATAGAGGAATCAATGCATTCAGTGAATTGATTCAGGTCTTAAATATGTAAACACACAGCAAAGGGCAAAGCTACCTCACACAAGTTGTTTGCTAACTGAGATCTTGTTAGTGTGATTTTCATCAGCTAAGGAGATGATTGTGAACTCCTAGCTTTGTTCTCCAACTCGGAATAATCAACCATCTTGAATCATCACAGGTCACTGCCTACATAGGACATTACAATTTATCTTCAACCCAGTGACACTGCCAACATTACAGCAAAACTACCACAAGGAAAACATTACCCTCATTTGATCTGATAGTTATCCTAGCAGAGTTGAGGACAATGAGAAATTCTGCTTAAAAGTCACTTCTACCACATGCTTACCTTATTTAGCAGGTTTATATAAATTCTGCCTGTAAAGTAAAACTTCTTTAATTAGAAGCATTTACCTGTCAGTGATTAATTCTTCTCCTGTAAAACGGTTCTTTGCAGATGGGCCATAATTCCAGATGATCTCTTCGGCAGCAATGAAATACTGTCTTATCTTTGTACTCTCATTGGGATCTCTTGTGGATTTTCTACAGTCTTTTACTTTAAAAAGGGCCTGCATGCCACCTGGAGAAAATAAGGAGGTAGAGAAGATTAGGGAGAAAGAACTACACTTTGTTTTCTCTTTTCCTGCTTCCAATAGCTCTTCTCTTCCTTGGAGAATTCCCATACCATTGACGGATATGCGAGTCACAAATGGAAAGGATATGAAAGAACGCATGCTGGCTGACTTAGGACACAGAAACCCAGCCAAGGTATTTACATTCAGCAGCGAGGTAAGTTTACGTGCATTCTGCTTGTAAAGCTGTGACTGGCACGGCAGTTGAAGAGAAGCTTAAGGTGGACTGGAAACAGCACTGTCAGTCAGCACTGCAGTCAAGGCCAGGTGCTACCAGACTGACCATCTTCCCTCTACATCTAATCAACAGCTTACTTGTGAAACTCCTGCAGCTCTGCACTCTAGGAGAAAGGTCCATCAGTAAATCTGCTTGCAGGAGATACAAATAGTATAATAAAGAGCGCCCTTTTACAGCTATGGGTTAGGGAAGATGGTAGGATTTAAGTCTTGCCCAGGATGCTTCAACTACCTCAGGATGCTCCTTGATGTGATAGCTATTTCAAAATATGGAACTCTGGTGTAGGTGAATCTGTAGGTTAAACACACTCCTTTTTATATCACAATTTTAAAATCTTGGGAGGATAATTTTGAGTTCTGTGTTTCTTCCTGCTTTTGTGACAAATGACTTCCCTGACTCACTTACAGGGATATAGACTATGGGTAAGTGTGGAATAAGCTTAAGTATTTCATATGGTTATCAAACACTGCAAATACAGGAAGAGGCAGGGAGGAGAAAGGCAGATCCTCTGAGCTTATTAGCCAATACGTTTTCCAGAACACGTCCTTGTCACCAGGCAAGTTATCCAGCCTGTCTGTGCCCCCTCCCAACTTCTTTGTTGGCAAGCAGAAAACCGTAATTACCTTCAGTAAAAGACACACATCTTGCTGTTGTTTGTCTAAAGTTGAGGCTTGCAAAAGTGTAGCCGGGCCAGTTGCTGCCAACTGATAACAATTTCCATTACGCACAAAAATTTCCTTGATTTCCGTGGCTGCGCGCTCAAGCCCATCTAATACACCTCTAGATATTTCAATTACTATAAGAGTTTTGGTACCTAGAGGAGAGTATCATCTGGCATACAATCAGGTCAGGAGTACTGCTAAAGTGACTCACTAAACTGTTGGCTCGAGGTAGAAAAAAAAACCCCAACCAACCAAAAAATCTGATCACTGGAACTTATTCTGTACCTTCAAAATGATCGTTCACTTGGCAGCTGAGCAACCATTCCCCAGGATTCCTTGGTATCATGACAGCATCAATAAATGTGGCTGGGAAGAGGTTGATGGTATCGACTCGATGATGCCTTTCTATTAAGGTCTGTCCATGAAAGTAGACTGAATGAATATCAGCTTCATTACCCATGCCAAAAAGATGCCATTTTACATTATCTTCCGCACACATTGTGAGGTTTGGAAGGCGTCCATACATGTACCCGTTGATTGCTAAAAGAAATGTTATTTATTACAGTTACCTTCACAAACCTTAGGGTCTTTTCTTCAAAAGCAGGTGTCATTCAACCATTGCTCTGTTCTTCAAAACAGAAAGGGGCTCAAAAAAAAAAAAACCACCTCTGCACCTTTCAAAGTCAGCCAGTATCAGACACACACACTTCATCTGCACAACTACCTGCATGACCAGCAGTTCCTGCTATGATTCTGGAATCCAAGTCAAAGCCAAAGGTTATCTTCTTTGTGGACAGTAACAGTAGAAACTGTTTCTCTAAACTGTGATATTACAGTATGGTATATACACAGTAAATTATACCGGCAAAGAGGTTCTTAGCCCCTAAGTAGTTTTTACCATAACTCCAAAGGCCTGATTGTGCAATACTTGCCACAACTTTTTTCTTTTAAATTTATTTAAAAGGATCTTTCTTAATCCTCCAAGAAATAGCCCTGATTAAAAGAAAAAAGAGATTACCTACAGTTCATCTTTAAAAGAGACAACACAAAAATATTACTTCACCATATGACAAGTGACATTAATATCACATTCTCTCACCGTGCATTTTATTGCTTTCCTGGAAGTCCTCATCATCTTTGTCAACTTTGGAAGGCTCAGAACAGAATGTCCTGATATTATCCTCTAGGTACCAACTGAGATTTTCATCCATCACAGAAAACATAAGGAAAAATTCAGCATCAAAGTGTTTATCACTGTCCTTATCCATTGTACCTGAAAAAGAAAGTGATATATTCAGCATCTTTGGCAACAGACGGTATCTTTTCATCAGTTTTAGGTGTAGTATCAGTAGGGCTGGTCACCATTCAGTTTGTATTTTACCACCTTCCTGGAGTGTGAGGGTACAAGCAAACTTCAGAGACACGCTCAGAAAACAAAAAATCTGTTTTGATAGATACTGTAAAATAAATTACTAAGAACAAATATTTTACGTGGTAAGATTACAGTGTACGTGTTTCTCGTATGGTTACTGACACATCCTTTTGTACTACTGGCATAAACACGTCTCACTCATATGGATTTGTGGGAAAAGTACTCCACGAATTATGTTTGCTATCACATACAAAACCAAACAACTTCCTATACTATTGAAAGGCAGCTAACCAAGAAGACAAAAAGCTGCTATATGAGAACTAACTGTAATCTCCCCTTCCTGTAGATTATTTCACGGTAAATTTCATAACCATTATCAATCACCTTGCATATGCATTTATTTACTTATTTATTTATGATTTACCTTTCCGGCAAATTATTAAAGGCCCAACAAGCCCTGAGGCAACATCTCTTGGAGCATCTATGTGGGAGTGGTAAACCCTGGTTATGCAGTCTGCATCTCCCTTGGCTGGACCTTGATCTTCTGTCACATCCCACGTAAATGTGTACTGGCCTCCAGGCTCCACAGCATCGTCTCTCTTTTGCAGATCTTTGGTGTTGTCAGGATAAAAAGCACCTGAGAAATGCCATGCAGCCACCATTAACACAACACATTCACAACATAGTGTCAGGATGTTACCTGCCACGCTTTAAAGTTGACTGCGTGGACTGAATAGAGGTTAAAAAAAGTAACACCTTTAAAATCAGTCGAGTAGATCTTTTCCTTCTCTTTAGGAGTCTCTTCATTTGCCTTTGACACGGGAGTGCTTTGAGTAACAGCACATTAAATTTAACCCTTCATTTATTAGGAGGGCACTACGTACTTCTGACCAAAAGGCAACAATTCAAATATTTGTAAAACATTTGTTGAATATTAATCTTGGAAACTGTTCTAAAATATTGCATATGTCCTCAAGGAATATAGGTGTCACTGGAATAATAGCACCAGAAGAAGAATACAAGTGTTCCAAAAAGCGCGCGTACTGCTACATTACACACTCTTCTGCTCCCACAGAATGTGTCTCTGTATCAAGCCACACGTTAGTTGTAATGAAAAACTTCACAAGATATAAGCTAGGCTGATACTTCATACATTCTTGTAACAAAAAAAAACAAAACCAAACCTGTTTTTGAGGCAACATCACATTCTCAACAATTCGCACGCTTTTCAAGGCCAAGAAAACCTTCAACAGCCATATTCTGGTGCAGAAAATCCACGATCATCTGACTGTGGCAAGACCAACTGTAGTAAGGGCAAATAGTCACTGCTCTCAACAGTACTCCTGCAGTACATCTTCAGGGGTGTCAGACTTTTACCTCATTAATTTATTACTAAGCATTAGATCTTTCTTCATTTTAAGAAATTCTTGTGCATCCTATATACAATATATACAAATTTAGCATTAAGAATTTGGAACTGTGAGTTATCACTGTTAAAAATACCTTCTTCATAACATCATCAATTTTTCCTTTAGATATCCTCAATACCTGCATCTCTTCTATACCTTTACACTCATTTAAAGTGAAATTTTGTGCTAAAATTGCCACCTTTATGAATTCCACATTCGGCTTTGTTATTTTGTTCTTGGAAAAGTTATCCAGCTTCTCAGGTCCTATTTAAATTGATTGTGCCCTGACCACTCATCTCTTTAATGAGATACTATCACACTGAGAGGAATGATTACTTTTTGATAAATCCTGGCACAGAACGGACTCAAGCTTACCTTCGTTTTCCTTTGTGTATCTTACACCATGTGGATGCAGCGTGTAGCTTCTGGAAGCAAAGTTTTTCAAGTGAATAATAATGGAATCTCCAACTTCTCCTTTAATGATAGGGCCTAAAAAACCCAGCCAGGAAGGTTTGTCAACTATCACATCATATAAATTATTGGTGTACTGGGTGTAGACAGCCTTCTTGTAAGTGCTTCCTATCCTATGTGGTCCTCTTTTCAGAAAGACTCCAGCCTGCCTGTAAAGAAAGTAAGCAAATCCATCTGTAGTGACAGATACTCATTCTGTATATGAATAGTGTTCATCAGCCAAGTCTCAAAAGAAGACTAGACCTCTGTAGCGTTGTGCACAATTGTATCTGGTTTTAGGTGCAAATATGTCTCTCACCATAAAGAATTGTGCACGCATGTAGAGGCTAGATATTTACACACCGACCTGAAATTTTTTTCTACCTATTCTGCAGACTGAAGATGAGAGCATTTGGTACCATGTAAGGCAAATTTGAGACCACGTGGACAAGGCAAATAATAATTCTTATTGCTTGAAACTGTTGTGCTTGCATGCTTAAATTGCTGTGTAATTTTCCATGGCTTGTTAAAAATGATAAGTTCCATCATCATGCTACTATGCTGACTGCATTGTTCTTCCTCCATTGCAATGAGAAGCAGATTTTTCAGCTGTAAAATACATTTAGTGTGCCTGGACACGAGCAAAACTACAAGGTGCTGCGCACACTCAATGCACGCATGGGGGTGCAGTGCATGTGCAGAGTGCTAAAATGGGCAAGACCCATCCCTCAGCTTGTTCACCAGCCATAAATGAAGAAGAATCACTGTCTCAGAGCTTGATAAGGATTTACCCTAATGGAGTCTAATTTTTACAGATTCAGCCCAAGAATATACAAACAGGTTACATGAGAGCAGGCAATTAGTAATGACCTCCTCAATCACTAAGTACCTTAACTACAGGATCGCTGCTCCTCTCAATTCATGAAACACATTAAAAACAAGAGCTTGGTTAGAAAGGAAACAGCCTAACCCATGAGCTGAAATGAGACTGATGGAGATTGTTATCTCCTACACATGGTATCAATGCTTCTGAACTGTGTAGCTATTGTAGATATGCTTCCCAAGCACCACCAGCCCCAGGCCAGGTTTCACCATATGTCTCTGCCAACTATCAACTGGGAACAGCTTTGGAGCCAACCTCTACCCGTGCTAAGGGTCAGGTACCTTTAATTAAATATTTTAGTATCTGAGAAGCGTTATCTTTACAGAAAAAGTGCTTACAGTCACTAACTACAATCACAAAAGAAACTGCCAGCACTGGCTGTTCAAACCAGTAGTGCTATCATTGGCTGATGCTGTTATCCCAAACTCTGGAGTCTCTTTAACAACAAACCCTCCCGCACATTTCCCTGCCCATTTCAGGAAGACTAGCTCTGGAAGTAAACCTACCCCAGGAGAAGGCAATCCTGGGAGATAGGACAACACTGCCGGAAGTCCAGCAGCCTCCCGATTTCTCATCTTACGTGAGGAGACATCCAGTCACCTTGGTTTTCATATTCCCAGAAGACCACACTGTGAAGCAAGCCAATACTGCCCCAAAATGTGACATATTTCCCACTAGGCTGAGCATTGTTTAAGCATGTGGAGAAGGACTGTTTGTACCTTGGCAAGCGCAGATCTGAAGTGTAATTAAAATGCCAATTCAGAGCTCCATGAAACTTGGAGAGCATAAACTTACTTTACAAAGGCTCAGTTACTGGAAGTCTGAGCGCATGAAGCTTTTTAGCCACAAATTAAAACAAATGTGTCTCTTCTTGGACTATTTAAACAGCTACCACTTAATTGTAGAGTATTCCTTCTAGCAAGTATAGCACACTTCCCCCTTCTGCCCTTCCCTGCCTCTATAAACATCAATCTCTGTACAAGCACAGCCTCATAGTTGAATGCTTCCAAAGAAGAACTGGAGAAGCTGAAAATGAATAGTACGGTAAAAAGGAGCAGCTCCTTTGGAGACATACATCCACTGAAAAACTGGAGTTAATTTAGCATGCTGCTGGCTCTCAAAAAGCAGAGAAAAGCACTGAAAGTGCAGTGAACAGTGGTGAGTTTTGTATTACGAGATCGCTCTGCCATTTTCAGGCAAGATGCCCTGCTTCCAGAATTTACTAATCTGCTGAACCACTGGCAGTGTCTTATACATCATTCAGATTATGATTTATAAAAAAAGTTCACTGTTTCATCTCTTGCCTGAGGAAGTGGCAGATTATGGCTGAGACACTGTTGTTTCTCACTAGGGAAAACAAACGCAGGAAATCTTCTAATGCCTCATCTACAGACTAAATGACAACTGTAGTCTTGAGATTTTTTTCCTATTTCTGATTTCTCTCTTCATTGCTTTTATTTTGGTATAGTCCTATTTAATTTTAAAGGCACTGAAAAAGATGAAAAGAACATTCTTTCTCTCTCAAGTATTTCTCTGACACCTCCTATATCTGAGTTTTCTTTGTCATTCCTTTCTTCAGTGTGCTCCCCTCCTCCTCACCATACTTATCCTCATCTAACTTACTGCTGGCATCCTGCACCCTTCCTTGCCTTGTAACGAGCAACCCAGCTACTCCACTGTCGATGGAAGGACCAGGCTGTGATGCTGCACTAGTGGAAACCACCACTGACAACAACAACTATCTAAACAACCCAAAGTTTTACGTTTGTCAAACTTCTGCATTCAAAAACATACCAGCAAAAAGTCTTCTCTTCAGCACTGGCCCTTTGTCGCAGCCCGCGGGAGAGGAGGGCAGGTCCACTCCGGGATAGAGCCATTTTGCCATTCAAAAATTGAACATCATTAGACAGTCAGGGTCTTTTTCTAGTCTCTACTGAATAAACATTTAATTGCAACAAACTCACAAAACCCCTTCCTATTCCAATGCTTTTAATTAGCAGAACATCAGAAAGCCAGGAAAAAAAAATAAAAATTCCCTTCCATGTCTGACTGAAAATCCACTGACAGCAACGCAATGATTCATTTCACTGCTTTCACCAGGTTTTCACTCTGGCTCTGTTGTCTAAAGAAGACAATGCTGTAAAATCAAACTTAAACAGTGTAAACTGTTTTACTTACTCTTCTTCTGCAAAAAGTTTTCCAGACACAATATTGGTATTGCCAGGTGCATAGTTCCACATGGTCTCTCTAATGCCGATATAGTACTCTCTGTTCGTTGCCTCAGCTGGGCAGCAGCAAGAAACCAGCAAGCAGCTTAGGAAGAACAGCTCCATTTCACATTCATTAATCACAGAATCATAGAATTGCCAGAGTTGGGAGGCACCTTAAAGATCATCTACTTCCAACCCCCTTGCCTGGCAGAGACACCTTCCACTAGATCAGATTAATCTCGTGGAAAGTGTGAAATAAAAACCCAGGACAGGAACATGCAATTTCTCTTTATATGCTTCTCGTCTTTCCCGCCAACCCCCCCGCCGCCTCCCCTCCCAGCACTTCTTACCTTCCCCTCCCCCACCCCGCCCCGTTCCTGCTCCTGTTTGCTTTGGTCAACACAATAAAACTGTTGCACAATGTGTCAAAAGTACACAAAAGATTCTCGTAAACTCGTCAGTTCGGATAATCTTCAAAGAATTCTTCTCACTTTCTGCCAACCTACGATCACACAAATTACCATTCAGACTGTTAGCAGATCGTAAATCTTGCAGCCCAACTGAAAGTACTATAGCTTTAAATGGATTTACAGACTCAAGCTTAATTACATTCTTCATTAACTTTATCACTCTCTCCGGCTTGGCCGAGAAAATTTCTGGGACAAGCAGCACAAGAACAACTTCTGAAGCACACTGAAAAACTCCACCTGACGCCCTTTTTCCCAGGTGTACCTGCTCCTGTGCTGTCGAAGGCAAGCCCTGTCCTGCAGACCCGCTGCTGCCTGCTCCCCTTCCTGGTTACGGATTTACAGATCGCTGCTGCTTACCCTCTGTACAGCAATCACTGAACGGACACAGAGAGATAAGGGAGGCCTGAGGTCACTGGCATCTAGAGCAGAGCTTACACACTGATGTATATGCATGGATAAGCTCTGCTAACCCGCCATGGATGCCCTGGAAGCACGAAAGCGTGGCATGAATAGCTAGAGGTGAAAACGATCGGCTGTTCACAGATGGAGGCAGGGGACGTTTGCATCTTACTTCCAAGCAGCTTCAGTATTGCCTGAAGGGAAATGAGGCTCAGAAATTCCACAGAATGAATGTTTTCTTCATCCTAGTCTATCACCAGACAGGATAAGCCACATTCTTCAATGATTAAAAGCATAACAGATGGATAAACCTCCAGATAATCTTAACTATTACCATTACGTACTACCCAGTGCGAAGGCTATACTTTTGCTTTATTCAAGGTCTGTAAACATTTTGTATCTGTCGATTTCATTAAAAAATAAGAACTGAACTGAACCTTAAACATGGGATGTTTAAAAACCACGTGTTTGCAACTGCTTTTTTTTTTCTTTCAAGCATACATCCATTACATTACAGTTTTATCTGAAGCTTTGGACAAAAAAAAAAATAACTGTAAATTTGCAAATCATAAGTACTCTCTATAAAAAAAATCTTCAGTCATGAGACTTCTTAATCTCTTCTGTGCTCTGAGCACTGACACAGTCACACATCCTAAACAACTTTTTTCCATTGTACGGCAACTTACTGTCTAATAACCACAATCTTCTTTGAAGCTATTTTCTTAATGGTCTAAAAAGTTACGACTATTTTTGATAGAAGACTAAGGTTCAGAACATAAAATAAGACAGGTTTCCTTTAATGACATACAAATCTAAACCTTATCTACCAGGGCTATGGTATACAGACAAATTATCATTTTTAGTCACTATTCATATAAAACCAAAAAATTCAGGCACTGCCAGAATACTGAAATTTATAACCTGACCTTTTGGAAGCTTCTACACATCTGCATTAAACGGAAGATTCTGCTTCTGTCTAAACGACTGTGGCCAAAGCCAACTTTTCGTAATCTGAATCTATGATGAAATTCTGGAGCTCCCCAGGCTGGCATCATTTCTCAACATGATTTCTGGAGGGCTTTTTTTTTTTTTTTTTTTCCTAATGGATGAAGGCCAGTGGTTCAGTGAAAAGATCAGCTTGCACAGGTTGTATATACCCCATCTCTAAATTAACTGAGGAAAAATGAGGAAACATTGACCAACTCTTACACTACTTAAATTCAAAGTTATTCCTTCATCCTCAGCTAGCAGAGCTGTTCATTTATACATGGGCTATTTGCTTTATTTTTGTTCATATTTTCTTCAGATAGGGGAAGAGGGAAAAAAAACCCAAACAAAAACCTACACAAGCAGTATCCTTGAAATCTCCACATTTATTTGAGGGTAAAAATATGAATGCTTCTTCATCTTACTCCCTTGACTCCTCTAAATTACTCTGTCTTGATTTGCAAAAGAACTGTATGCTGCTGCTTAAAGATAAAACAGAAGACTTCTGACAGGCAAGATGTTTCCATTATCGCTTTTAGTCACGCCTCACACAAATTTTAAGATATTCGTGTGCCTCAGCGCACTCCTATTGTCTTCCTCTGAAGGAGCTCAAGAAACTAGCAGAGGTGACTAAGCTTCTCAAGCCTCTATTATATTCAGAGGGTGTTTGAAGAGCAGACACCTCTCTCCTCTAATAGGCACGGCCTAAAAAGACTGAGCACCTAATTTAATTAGTTAAATTATCAGCCTGCAGTTTGGCGTCATGAATAACCCCTTCATTTCTCATACTGAGGATGCTATGAATATTTTGAAAGTCCTCAAAATTGCATTGAAAATACAAAGATAATATTTTACTTCAAAAATTTTCCTTGAAGGGAAAAAAAATATTCTGGAATATTCTGACAAAAAAGTTTCAACAAAAGCTCCCAATGAGATTGAACTGAAACTCCACAACTTCCTAATTCCCTAATCCGAATGATGGGTTTTTACAGTCTGTTGCCCATAATGCTGTTTCGAGCTCCTGCAAACCTTTGCAGTTAAACATCCTATCGATTTCTGGGGAGCTTCATTTGTCCGCTGCCACCTTATTCATTTTCAGTGGGGGAAAAGACCTCCATCCAACATGTGAAGAGTTAGCCATCAGGAAATTGTACTTAAAATTGAGACACGCTTCTACCTACACGAGGAATAATACTCTCCAAAATGGAAAGGTGGATGGGGCTCCACAGTATTTTACTACAAAGCTCTGCCCACAATTATTTGTGGTCAAAACCAACCCTCTATATCCATTTCCAGTTGCAGTGTTTTAAACAAATGACATTCCCGTTCCAGACACGGCATCATAATACTCTAGCAAATGCACTGGCAGTGAGGAACAAATAAGCTTGGAACTCTTCTGGATTTGAACCTTCGTTCCTCACTTACAGAAGTTTATAAACTCAAACTTGCAGGTTTCTTCCAGCTGTGCCTGTGATATTTTGTGCAGATTTTGGGAGGCAGCACATGCACTTCAGGTTCAGGAACACATCTTCAAAACAGGGTTTCTTGTATGCCCAGCATGGTGCGAGCTTTGTCCTGGCTCTGTGGCCCGCTTCTCTCTGCTGCTATTGGGGTGAGGTCTGTATTCCGCAGCCGGAGAGCCAGATGGTCACATTGCCTCCACTATCACCACCAGAGTCACGGGTTATGTCTAGATTTCAAGTCAGTGAATTCCTTACAGGAATCTTGGCTGTGCTACCAAGCACAGTTCATAGTGACACCATATTTAGCATAGGACTGAACCAGGACTTAAATTGATTGGATCAAGTTATACTTTGTCTTATGTCTGAAGGCCCCGCGTGAAACAAGCTGCGAAATTTGTAAAAGCAATGCACTGTTGCCTTTAGTATTCTTACCACCAATTTCAAATTCATAAACTGTCCACTTAAAAGCTGAGCTGTCAAGTCACAGTTGAATCTGGCTGCTGCAATGGAGATGCCAGTATCTGGATTACGGACAAAGAGGGCTGCAAAATTAGTATATTCAACACCAACTAAATTGAAGATCTCTTTCTTTGATTTAAGCCTCTTCAATTAGGAGATACTAGCCTGTAGTAAATTGGAAAAGTAAATTCACAAGGTATAATCACACAAAAAAGCGTAAATTAAAGACAGCTAAGTCTTGCCAGTGGTTACGCACAGCCACTAATTGCACTGTTATGGAGAAAACTATCAAACTAGATACCGTCCTTTATATCTCCTGCCTGCCAAGCTCAAGACCTTCTACAATCAGACAGAAACTACTGAAAACCAGAAAGGACACATACAGGAGTGGGATAAAGGGTTAAGAGTTTCCAGATATAACATGAAGTTATTTCATTGCTCTCATCCAACATAGCAAAATCTTTCTCAACAGACCCTGAAGATAAGCCTCTATGTTGCCCATGGCTGAGCTGGAGTCTGAACAGAACACCCTGTTTGTTTGCTTTAGTCAGTGAAACGGTGCCACTCACTGTAGGAATATTTAGCAGTTCTGGGAGGTTTGGGCTTTGAATGTACACCCCACATAGACTATTTTTCATCCCAGTAACCAAAACCTCTTTAAAAATATTCCTACGGATTTCAAAATAAACAGCTCCATGGTTTGCAGGCATCAAATCACCAATATTCTCCAAAATATCTGGTAGGAGTACGGGTTGATAAGTTTTCTTTCTTTTCCTTCTGATGGCCAACAATATCCACAAATCTGTAAGAATGTGGGATTATCACTTAGTAGGCAGATGAGATGATGCATATTTAAGGCTATTGGAAAACAAGTGCACAGTTGCAAACAGTCCCCGTTTTACAACCATGGCTTTTAATCATGCCCCTCCAAACATCCATGCCACCGTGGAATCGCCTTCCAAAGGACTAGCCCCATTCTTAAAGAATTTCTTTATTACTCCTTGTAACCTGATAGAAACTAAGCAATTAAAACATTAGATGCATTCTTCGAATCCTACAGGAAGAAATCACATTTTCAAAGCAATCTGATAAAGGAATATCAAGGCACAACTTCAATATTGTCTTGAAATAGAATTAAATTACTGATATACTCTGTTTTTTCTAAACATCTTACCCACAGCTGCCACTTATTGTACGGTCTGCAGCCCTCAGTGTTGAATATTAGATGTTGATATTGCTGAATCCCACTAGTTCTGATGTACAACAGCATTACTGAAGGTCTGAAGTACATATTTTGCTTTCCTTTGCAGGTTCATTCGCTTAAAACCAGAGTGCTGAATACAGCCAAATGCTGCCCATGCAACTGCAAATGAACTGAATGTCCACTTACTGTGAATCCCTGAACATCCACTGGGAATGAAATAATAATGAAAGTAGAAAGACTTTTTAGCTGCTAATTTAAAGCAGATTGTTCTTTTTTGTCTGATTATTATTGTCAAGAATGTTAGCCTTCCACTGCAGGAAGGTCAGGGTATTTAGGAGTATTAATAAGCTATCACTGGGCGCTCACAAGGTTCCCTCAAGTCACATAATACTTGGTTAAAAGAAGTTTTCCTCCTAGTATTAAAAAATCCCAAGTGCAGCAACTAATGTGTACTAATTATCACAGCTGACTTCAGAGCTGCATATCTAATCTTTCCATCAGTCCTGGATGCCTTTCTAAAAGCCTTACCGCAGGAAAACTTGACAGACTTCTTTCAGTAATTGCTTTGTGCAGTTAAGAACTTCCAAGACAGAACGAGCAGGATCAGCTGCTGCCTGTTGTGACCGCTATTGGTCTGTCTGCAATGAAAATTTATTCATTTAGACACCGTGGCTTCATCCAGTGCAATAATCCTCACGGGAACAACCCCTCCTGACATACTGGGCCTTGAATCGGGCCCTTAGGAACAACAAATAAATCTATGTTCTAAACAAAGAGAGTATATGAGCAGTTCAACAGCAGTTTTACATCCTTTTTTTCAAAAAATGTGATGTCAATACAAAAGCAGTTCCACGGGAATCAAACTTCCTTATCGTCAGAACCGGATGGAAGGTTAAAAAAAAACAGCAAAAAAGAGTCACTGCCAGGGACAACCAGACAGGTTAGAAAACAACTGGAAAAATGCAGATGTCAAACAGTGCAAATAATTTCATCCAAAATAAAGAGGCTTGAGAGGCAAATATTTAAAGCAAGGGTTACGTTTGTCTTTGCAGCACCGAAATCTACCATTGTAGATGCTGAAGAAGCCGTTTCTCCCTTTATTCTGGGGGGTTGGGGAGGAGCAGTGAAGATTTTCTTGGCATTCTCAGAGAATCCCAGCCTGCAAATAAAAAGGGAAGAAAGTAGCTGCCCTTTTTTTTTTTTAACTCAAGTTAATATGGAAGTTGTTTGACCTTTTAACATCCACATCCAATCTAAATCCAACGCACACTCAGAACTCCAGAGGTGACCCTGCTCTTCGCTCAGGGTCAAGCTGACAGTATTGCTTTTGACTTCAGCAGAAGTTGGGCTGGGTCCCAGGCTGATGAGGCTCTTTTACTGGCAAGAGAAATGATCTGAGAGAAACTGCCCCAGGCCTTGACCTTATCATAGGTTGCTGTTAACTAAATTCCAACGAGAAGCCCTTTCCTTGCCTGCTTGCCTAAGGCCCTTGAGGGCATCTGCAGTTCCTCTGCCCTGACTGACCACCACTAGTCAGACTTCACGCTGCAGAGGCACTGCCATCCTACCTGCTCCACCCCCTGAATGTTTCACACCGCCACGACAGAATGTGTGTGTGCGCGTGCAGGTGTACGTGTCTGTATGTGCACACATGCTTTGAGGTTGCTGCATTTCCTCATTAGAAATCTTTCTCAAATGTGCTGTTGTCACTGAGACTGCTGGCTACAGAAAACCCCCGAAGGTTCCTTCATGGCAGTGCAGATGGACAGGGAGGGGTAAGCACCTCTAATTTCATCTTCCCTCCAAAGCTGGGGAAACTGAATGCCACACTAAGCTGCAGCACTTCACACTAGCATGAAGGTTAGCAGCATCAATCACTTGAGCTCTGCCCTCTCACATATTGTTTCAGTAACCTGATGAAAACACTTTAAAAACTGAAGCCTAGGTCACGACTGCTCCCTATGTCCCCTTACATCTGTGAAACCCACACAATGTTAAGAAAAACTTCAAATTGAATGCTAGAAGAAAGGTTCTCAGAAACCCCGGCCAGTTATTTTTCTTCTCAGTTCTAGCATTAAAAGGTCAGAGGGAGAAGTCACCAATCCCTGTATACTGCAAGGGATCAGTGGATGAATCAGGCAAAATAGATTTAATATCGGTACATATCCTCCGGTAATAGAAATGCAGTAGCATAGAGAATGCATAAACCAAAAGAGGTGGTCCTCAACAGAGAAACTGCTGAAGCTAAATGCATTTGGAGATGCTGAAGAAATTGCCTCAGATATTTTGTTACCTGGACAAAAACAGAGTAAGTCCCACAGAGCGTCCGTTTCAACTCAGCAGCCACTTTGAGAAAACAGATGATCAACTGCAGTCCACTAAGGGCTATCAGAATAGAGAGTAAAATGATGTTCCACTCCACTATGTTAGCAGGTTCCGTGCACCGAGACCAAGCAGGGTAATCTGTGAGGTACCTATTAGAGAAACAGCAATGTGACATTAAACGTGGTAGATGTGATTCGATTTAAATACATATTGTTTTACCTACAAAATGCAGGAAAACCATACTGGGCTTTATATGCTTCAGGTTTAGGAGCCAGACTGTAGTCTTTCATTGCACCAGCAATGTCTTGCATAGGTTTGTCAAACTCAGCTGCGTGAAAAGACTTATCTTTGTCAAATACACCTGCTTCATTAGATTCTCTGTTACACTCTCAAGTGTTAGAAAGACATTGTAATTTTTTCAAATGGCAGAAACCAAATTAAAAATGGAAATTTTCCTTTTATTGACTTAATTTAAGCTTTAGGTTAAGTCCAGCTGACATCAGTGCTGCCCAGCACCGTAATTCTAACCAGTGTATGCAGCCTAAATGGCAGAGCTGAGCTAAGCGTCACCACATGCAATTTCTAGTTGTTCTAGAGCCAGGCTTCTCATCCTTGAGGACCATGTGTACAACTGACTTTTAACTATGAAACATGCCATAGCCTGGAGATTAATTGCAAGAACCTTGTTAGAATCACTAAGTATCAAGTTGCTTTTTTCCCCCTAAACATTCATAACTGAAATGCTTTCAGCCAAATCTGGAGTGCATTATTGAGCACCTTGGCCCATTATGTTGACCACAAAACTCTCATTTCTGTGTTTCCAAATGGGATGATAATGCTGGTGTGGTATGTAGCACTGACTGCAGGATGCACTTCAGTGTTCTAAAGTAGATCTAACTTAAGCCACAGAAGGCCATAGTTGAGGAACTACCTCTACTGGATGCTCAAGGAACTTGCTTGTGATCCTCTGGCAAATTTAATCCTCAGTGCATTCAAATGCAGTTGAAAGAGCCTGGCATTATGTGAATTGAAATACTGAAGTCTCACAAAACTTTGATCTTTTAAAAGGAGAATGCCAATTCTTGCAAAAGCAGCCTCAGATTATGAATGTGAACCAAAACTTTCATACCTCTAGGAGGCTGGGACACGGACAACACTTCATCTACCTTGCTTAGCTGTTCTGTGAGATAAAGCAACTGTATGCAAAAAACTACCAGCGATTAAACTACAGACCTTCACTGAGTTTTAGAAGTTAAAGCAAAGTTTACTGAGTTTTTAAGTATAAAAATGCCATTTGTAATCTTTAAACCAAAAACCTGAGGAATTAGAATATCCATCTACACTCGCTCTAATCTTAAATTCTTTACCACATGTGACCGTGGCCATCACCAGATAAAGGACACTTAGCCAGAGGAACCTCCAGGTCTGAACAGCAAGAGACTTTTACATTTCATCTTTCCTTACAAGGAGACAAATACCTTTCTTTGAGGATTCTAGTGCTCATTCACAAGGCTGAAAAAACTCGGCTACTGAGGTTTTCCACCACTCGCCAGTGTAGGTCTTGTGCTCAAGAGACTGTGCCCTTTTGCGTAAAACTGAGAATTTTCCCAACTGTTTCAACAAAAAGTTTCTCCCAAAAGAATTACACTGATGTTTCTTACCCTCCAGCAGTGTCTTTGAAGATATAATCCCATCCACCTGATGAATTGCAGAAGGGGCCTTGGATCAACCCCAAGGTAAAAATGATGCAACTATATCCAGAGAAAGCAACTCCAAGCAGGGCTAAAACAATTGAAATAAAACTCTGAAGTAAAAGAGAAAAATATTACTGTGTGAGGACAGTGTCCAAAAAGACAGTCATTCAGCCTGCCTAGCTACTTCCTTTGAGTTGAGTTTCACATTTGATTGTCTCAAGCTTTAAAATTCAGAAGGAAAAATACCAGGTAAAGAACAGTGAGCATATACATACAAAATAAAGATTAAGACAGAGTTTGAGACAGTTTCACAACTCTCAGGTAAATATTGTTTGGGGATTCTTTTTTTTTGTAAACTTTCTCTTTTCCAAAAATTGTTTCTCAAAATGCTAGAGGAACACAGCCACGCACTAAACATATTTGCATCCCAGAGTCCCAGACAGTGTACATTGAGCTGTTACTCCAAAAAACTTCCAAATAATACAAGCAAGGGGATGAAGTGCTTCAGCTGGGGCACTTCATTGAAGCCTTCAGGCCCTCTATGCTCTTCTTCTATTTTAAAAAAGGGTTTTGCTTTCTTTTTTTTTCATCCTTCCTATGCATCAGAAGGAAGAAACTACACTTTCTGTGACCTCTCAACCCTACTCAGAATCCATCTTTGTGAAAGGAAGTAGAAGCAGAGAAGTGGAGAGGACAGAAGGATGTGCTGGAAACACAGGAGCAGGAAGGCACTCCAAACAAATGCTGAAGGGATGCACAAATATAAAACACAGACTCACCCTGTAGGTCTTGTTGCAGCTCTCACTCTGGCAGCACCGATAGAACACACTACACTCCAGTGTTATTAAAATTAATGCCAACAGAAGGATCTGTAAGGGGACATTACAAGGTTAGTGAAATTACTGAAGATACTACGCCAAAGCTCCTCCTCTTACAGAAGGCAGGTGTAGCATCTGCTACGCTCTCTGGAGATTTTAAAGCTGCTCAGTAGAAAAGCACAGTTACTCAATGTGCGCCATGGACCTGGACTGTTCTTATTAGGCTGTCACTGTACTTATTTCTTGTGCCTGAAAGACAAGAGTAGTTTCTCCTATCAGAGCAAAGCATTACTAGTATGGACACAGCTATAACAGTGAAGCTGAAAGGAAAAAAACCCAACCAAGTTCACAAGTAAAAGAATTAACACCAGTGAAATGAAGGACATTTTAGTGACACAACCACATCAGTTCAACAGCTTCTTGCTGATACAGTTACACAGAGCAGGGTGTCTCTTCCTTACCAACAGAGTTATGTTAGAACAGGTCAATAGTAAAAGGTTTTTGTTAAATCCACCTGGACTGTCATTTCTTTCTCTGTCAAGTATCCATGTTGTTTTTCTCAGACTACTGGATTATTTAAACCTGATACTAGAATAATTTCAGTAAATAAGATTTGGGCTCTAGCAACAAACTGCCACTCAGAGAGGCACTGGCCTGAAAGGGGAAATATGAAAAAGGAATTTTTTCTGAATCACAGCAATATCCTCTCACATGCGGCTGCCCTGTTTGTAACAGGATAACATATATTTTTTTAGTAAGTTGGTAATAATCCTAAGGCTAAAAATGCTTCAAAATATGAACGTCACTGTTGCAGTTAACATTTTCCCAAATTTTCACCTGTGCTTTTCTGGTCAAATTCTGGTTTTCCTCCACTAGAAAAGATAAGGTTTTTCTTCTGCTTTAGGGAGAACACACTGCTTCAAGAGAGTCTCATGTTTTAACAACTCTTCCAGTTCAGCACCTTCATAAAAACACCTTACTGACGCATGAGACGTTTTCAAGTACTGATTGTGTGAGTGCACTTTTATTTCATACCTGCTTTCTGCCCCTGAGGCTGCAGTTCTTTCTGAACACAGCAAACAGTATGACCGGTGGGCAACTCCGCTATTACAGCGGATGAACGTATTACAAACATAATGGAGAAAATCCTGTAAGGCCAATCAGCGAGATGATCTTCTGCATGTAGCTTAACCACAGTGGCACTTGATGCACCGTGAACTGTCACCAGTCTTCTAAACACTGGACTGCATACAGCTCTTAAAAACTAGCTGAACAGTTGTAAGAAGCTGTTTTTGGTTTTGTTTCATTTTGTTTTGGTAAAACAGCTCTAATTCAACCTCCATAGAGGATTAAATCAACATATTGCCTGCCTCCCTAACAGAAGCATAAACTACACAGAAACAGAAAGCCACAAAAACCACCCCAAAACAAACAACAAACCCAAAACTACCCTGCAAAATCATTTACATGAAATTAAATAGCATACAGAGCATGTCATTCAGTATATTCATATTATTTTCAGTTTGATCTGAGTTTTCCTGTGTGCAGTGTTCCTGCCAAAGTAATCCATGTTCTCTTTAGAAGCATCACTGCACAGTAACCCAGCATTATTTGCAATGAAATGCAATTAGTTAAAAATCCATAGAATCAACACTTACCATCACACCTGAAAAACAGATCCCTTCAAAATACCATACATAGTTGGGAAGCTGGTAAGAGGCAGCATGCGAAGCTTTCCCATTAGGGAAGTATAAAAGGATGTTAACAACAATACTCCAAAGTGCAAGAGGTATCAGCAGACAACTCAAACAGCTTCCACATGTCTCTAAAGCCATCTCTCAAGAACTTCACAAGTTGTGCTCTACTAGCTAGCAGAAGACTGTAAGGTTTTAAATATGAATGCATTCGACTTTCTCAGCTTGATTCAGTCATTTCATCTGGGTAACTGGGGTATGAGACAGAAGTGCTTAACAGCAGAACAGATGAACATCGCTGTCTCAACTCATTGCCCTTTGTAAGCACACGTCTTTTAAGTACCAGTTTCCCCTCTAAAAGATCCTCCTCTGTGGTCTTCCAGACTCAGGAAGGAACTTCAAAAATCTCATTTCCTAGTGACTGCTTAGAAATGCACTCCTCCCGAGAACGCAGATTACAACGCAGACATTCTGTGACACGAGGCAGGAAGCTCAGTCTTACTGCAGCTCAACACGGTTTCTGCCTTACACGGGAGGGTGGTGTCAAATTATAATATGTCCTGTCTCCGTACAGAAGACCATACACTGCCTCACACTACAGAGGTATTAACATACCAGAGCCTGGCAGATACGGCCGCAACGATGAAACACTACTTGCTGTTAACTTGGGGCAGCCTCACAAAAAGACCAAGCTGAGTCTCAGCCACCTTGCAGAGAGTTCAGAAGTCCAAAACCCACTGTTTAGAAAGTGCCGGGCAGATGCTGTCACACTTTACTTAAAAACACTTCTCTGCAGCATTATGTGGCTCAACTGTTCTACGAATGAAATCCTGCTGTTCCTCCAGCTGTTTTATTCTGTGCTTACAGCTGAGTACGCATAGCTACAGATCTGATACAAGTACACGTGACTTCTTGTACAGGACAAAAGGTCTGGCTGGTTTTTGAAATGCCTGCTGTTTTGCACTGTGCAAAGCCAAAGTCAGACAGTTTCCCCATTTTCATGTGTCATCATTCCCTAAGCACCCAAACATCTACCCCAGTAACACAGAGCCAGAGCTGTTTGAAAAATCACAGCACAACCAACCCTAAGACTTCTTTCTATGTCTCTGTGAATCATCAGAAAAGTAACTCAAGAATAAGGTTTACTCAGTGGGAAAGTCATAGTCAGATTGAACAAAAAAATGTGGGCTCTATCAAAAGCAAGAAGGCTGACTTTAGAAGCAATGATGCCATGGCATATTTTCCTTCTGTTTCCTCATAAAGTCCACTAGGCTGTGCACACATGAGGCTTCTCTCATGTTTGCATAAAAGCTGTTTGGATTGCATGTTATAACGAATTCCTTCCTATTGGTTTGAAAGAGACCACTCAAGGAAAGGGGCATGGCAGCTCTCATGCAATTACACCAGTTTTCTACTTGTTCTCTGCTGTGACTCCCCCATCTCCCTCTCCCCTTCTTTTCCTAGGGCTTTGTTTTGAAGTCCTCACACTCTGCTCTGAGGATCTTCCAGTATTTCCTGTTTTACTGCCTAATCACTATGGACACTTTTTTCCAGCCTCTGTCTAATCACAATTAGTAGCAAAATTTCCTTAGAACTCAGATCATCAACACCGTGCCTTTCAGACCACAGAAAACAGCTGGAGTAAAAGCAGGCACACCACATCCCTAGGACTGGGGGTTTTTTTGATTACAGAAGTCAGATATAGGCTGAAATCTTTTTTTCTAAAAGCAAAGGTGAAAATTGCTAGCACACAGCTTAGTTTATAATCAAACTTGCTGCTGCTTTCCATAGCAATTTGTTCTGATTACAAGAAATTTACCTGGAAAATGAGACCTTAAGCAGCATTCATTCTGCAGTACAGCAGTCCACATCGTACTTATTCTGTATTTAAACAGAGCTCTGCAAATAGTAAATAAAGCTATGGGGTTTGGTTTTTTTTGCTGGCCCACTATACTGCTTTAACAGGACGTAACCATTCTATACTAAGTATTAAGCAAAGCTGACAACCTGTTTCTCAAATACCTTACTTACCAAGTGTTGCAAGAACTGCTTTCTTGTTACTGTCAATATCCATGGGTTGATGCCAAGCCCATTACCGAAAAGCCAGGTTTACTCTGGATGACTGACTTCTCTGCTGAACCAAAGGCAACATAAACCAACCATTTCTCCACGATATAACTGACAAAACTCCCACAACAGTCTTATACCCCAAGCAACAAAAGAATTCAACTGGTCTTTTTTTAAATGACAACATAAACTGAGTAGTAATGCTGTGCATCCATGCTACATTGATCTGAGCCGGTATTAAGAGTCTGCCCTCAACAACTTCTGTGCATTTATGTATGAGTAAATGCTATCACAAGCAGCACATATCCTGAGATTCTAAACAAACTCTCCCCATGTGTGAGTTGTTTTGCTGCTGTGAATGTGTGTGCAATTTTATTGTCACAGGCAATTTCTTTTTTTCAGATATGTATTTGTACGGGACAGACTTGGCTGTGACAACAGCCCGAGATACACCTCAAGCTTCTGTCTCCCTTTAGAAGGCCACCCTCCTAGAGTATCAAGCACGCACTGACACCCATGGGAAATACTTTTTCTCCCATAAACAGAAACTAACTTGCCTGTTTTCAAAGATGACATTATCTGGTAGATTCCCAAACTGGGCAATAATGGTAATCAGCCTTATTCCTTTGGAACGTCATGTTTTGGTTTTCACTTCAGAAATGTCATTACCACCAGTAGCATACTGACCTTGCCAGCAATGCTGTTGGCAGCGTATCATTCAGATTTACTTCACCTTGTGACAAAACATTCACTGTAATATGCTATGTGCTAAGCTTCAGAGGTTCTTGGACAGATGTTAGAATACTGCCTCCAGGCTGCTTACTGGTGAAGTCGGATACTTCAGATTAATCTACCACTGCTAACCTGAACTTGCACTATATTTTCTGAACACTGCTATGCCTGGGGGTCTGCTGAGTGAGGCAAGAAACAGGATCCCTACGTTTTGCCTCAAGACTAAGCAGTCAGGAGGTAAGCTCCTCTTGGGAGAGCATCAAAAGGGACACAGAGCTGTGGCTCAATTGCAGGAGAACTTCCCTCCAGTCCTTAAAATGGTCATTGGCAACAAACTGCTAGCCCAGACGCAGGACAAAGACTCCGAGAACACAGCTGTATCTGTCACAGAGCCGTCGTTGAACTATCATGCTCTTGATGCTGCACAAGAGCCTGACTAAGCTAAATGATCTAAACCGAACAGCGAAGCATTCCGAAACATCTCACAGTTGGAAAGGACCTTCAAGATCATCAAGTCCAACCGATAGCCCTACACTACTGCTATCCCCAAACCATCCCCCTAAGCGCCATGTCTACCCTTTTTTTTTTAAAACCTCCAGGGATGGTGACTCCACCACTTCCCTGGGCAGCCTCTTCCAACACCTCACCATTCTTCGGTGAAGAAATTTTTCCTAATGTTCAAAATATTTCTCGCTCTGAAAAGCAAAAGTAACTTATAGCCTGACTGCTTCATATCGGTGTTTACATGCCACCGCTGTCCTTTACTCTAAGGCCAGGAAAGCAGTGTTTCAGCATGGCCAGGGAAAAGAATCACTGACACCTGCTGGGTATTTGTAATACAAATCTTTATTTGTGAAATACAGGAGACGTTCAGAAAAATTCTGAAAAGGCGAAGTACACATATCTGCCCTCAATCACCCACTTTTTACTGTTGCTTTGTTTTTGCTGCAGCTGAGTACTTATTTATATCCAGGCCAGACTCGAATGGGTTTGTGTTCATTTCAACATTAGAATGAAAGTGCAACTTTACTGGGAAAGCAGCATAAAGTACAGAGCTGTTGTGTCAGCAGAAAGGGGGGGGGAGGGAAAGCATCTTTAGTGACAGGGGTTCAGATAGTTGCCCAGACTAAGATGAAATGAACCAAAGAAATTCAGGACACCTTTTGCCTTTAGATACTGTCAGGTTACTGTGAAAAACCTCCACATGACTCCAACAAAGACTTGCCCCAGGTCACTTAAATTGATGGCAACAGCACAGTTTTAAAACAATGTGCATTTTAGTATGCATGGGATATCAAAAACATGAACCAAACCACAGAGTACTCAATACGCCACACACATACACCGATGTCAATGCATTGTCAGGTTTCTAGCAACCATGTGTCTGTGGGGGGAACAAAAGAAGAAATACACGTTAAGGGGAAGAATGCTAATATTGTAACCAACTATAAGAGCTAAAATTAACTTGACCACACTTAGATAACCATAGGACACACTCTCTTATACTGCGGTTACACTGTGGAAATTGGGAACAAAAAGACAGTCATAGCTTTGAAAGAGCCCAAACATTCAACTACGTCAATTAAAAATGTGAAACACATTCTTAGCCGTGTGCGTGATATAAATCACATCTGGTTTCATACCTTAAGCCTTTGCAACTCCAACGCTGCCACCTTGATACTGATTTTAACAACATGCTCAAAATTTTTAACAAGACTCTGAAGAAATCTGAGGGAAATTCCCCTTCCTCGCTCAAAAAAAGCCTCACCTTCAAAAAACCCTTCATATTTGTCTTCAGTTTTTGCTACCTATGTGCAATTTAATTCCTTGTCTTACCTTACTTTCACAAAGCAAGGCCAAGATTCTGTACTTTTCATTATATATGGCCTATTCTCAGTAGTCTATTAGCTGTTGTGAGCAAAATACAAGGCTAGAGCAATATTGTCAGAACAAGCAACTTACCACAAAACCACACCGCACTACACCACAATAGTTTAGGCTATGGCAAAGACCACCACCAACCACCAGGAGATTTGGGTTTCAGTTATGACCTACATAGTGCTGATAACCACGAGTGTCACAGTGGGAGGTAAAAAAAGCCCTGCAGCTCCTGTGCAGAGTAACTTCACTGTGACAGCTAAGGAACCGGCTGAAAGCATGTGGTGAAGTACTATGTGAAAATGCTAAACACAGGAGGGCTACACAAAAATCTGTACATAGAATTGTTGCTTAAGAACACCTAAAAGGTAGCTGCTGAGTAAGACTCCACAGTAGCATCAGTAACAATAGTGTTTCATGCTCATCTGAGAAGCATGGTTATAACTACAAACAGCTTACCTCCTCATGGCTGCAGCATGACCCACACAGTCCTCCAAGAATGCCATTGATTATCTCTATGAAGCACAGGATGAACTCTATTCCTCCCAAGACAAGGAGGACGGAAAAGAGGGTGATGTTCCACTGCACGATGCTTTGAGGTTCTTGACATTCAGACCACCTGTCATACTGAAACAAGTACCTGTACACAGCAATCAAAAGCATATTAATGTTGTGACAGAGTGGGATGCTTACCGCACACTAGAGCCAAATTACATTTAGTCTGTAAATGCATTGAGGGTAATCACTGTGTGGGAATACAAAATGCAATGGTTTATCGCGTGCAATGTTTGCTCTGTTTAACAGCATGCTGAACTATCAACCATACATTTCTGTTAAGTCTTATTTTCTTTAACAAAACAAAACAAAACCTAAGCTTTAAAGGCAGAATCTTTTATCACCAATTAAAGCGAGGCACAAGATCAGGAGAGCTGAAAGGCCAAAGCTATTTGTCAAAAAAACCCCAAACGCACAGAGCTTTTCAGGACCAGGCCTTTATTCTAAAGACAGCAATTACTGATCTGAGGCAAATGGGTCACTTCCTCTCTTCTGCTTCTGTCTTTGAGCCCTCACATGCCTACTCTAGATGAGTGAAACACAGAACTCATTCAGAGGGCTACTGCAGTATGCCAGCTATTGCTCCTCACCCATGTCTTCAGAACATCAGCACTGATGAGCCTTCAGCGAGGACTTAACTCAGTTGTTCTACATTGAATCATAGTTGGGTGGGGGAAAGAAATATCCCCCGTCTTGGGAGAGATGCAACCGAAACATAAAATTCAAACTCTCTGCTGCAAAGGAGATTTACGTGTCTTCTCAGTCTGCCTGATGTTGGCCATAAACTGTTACTAGAAAGAGCCTCAAGGTTACCAAGCATACAGACACTGTAAAAGCATGTCATGATCCAAACCAAATCCTCTTCCAACCAACAGAATTTGAGGGGATTAATGGGAAATAGCATACAACTCAGCTACATAGGCTTGGTTTGCTGAAGAATCCTAATTAAAGTTAATTAAGAGCTTCTGACCTCCCCCGCCCTGCAGCATACAAAGACCCTACAAAACTTTACGTGTTTCATTTACAAGGGTTCTATGCCATTGTCACTAAGTAAGGTAGTATGCCAGTTTGCAATGACACAAAGCAACTTCAGAAGCAAGCCTCACAAAACAGATTCTTCCACAAGCAAGACAAATTTCATAGCAACCACTATCCATAGTTTGGAAATCCCTCGAAGTCCTAAAACTTTATGCTTCATGTTAGAGATGTTCACAGACATGAGCACCATATGGTATATAGATATTATTACCTACATACATGCTCAGATCTGTTTTTTTCAGGATAGAGGATTTACATTGCTTTCGTTTTAAACTATAGAAGCATGGGTAACTGATGCCATCTGTTTACCTCTTAGTGAGCAAGTTGCTGTACGGTTACTGAATGTCGCTGAAAGGTAATGGAATAAAGCTTGTGCGTACATGGGGAAAGACGCAACATCCTTATGAACAGACAACTTACCCTCCAGAGGATTCACTGAAAGGATAGATCCAGTTCCTTTCTCGGTGAGTAAAACAATAGGGTCCGTGAGACAAGCCCAGTGCTGAAATGATGATACAGTATCCAGAACCAAGGATCCCGATAAAGGCTGCCAGAACTGAGGACAGCATCTGCACAGCAAACAGACGTGAACTCGCAACACAACCATCACCTCATCTTTGGGATTACCTGGGACCGGAGTGTAAAGGCTCACTTACCGCACAGCTTTTCCCACAGTCCTCATGGCCACAGCACTCATCATTGTGAAGCGCAATGAATACTGCAGCTGGGATGAGTACCTACAGATGGAGCAAACAAACCACACCAGTCTATTCTGCTGCACACACAGCAGACAAAACACAGCCCTCACATCGCATTCATTAACATTGCTTTGTGGCACGGGAGAGGGAAGCAGCCCATATAGATTATTCAGTTTTACTCCTATTTAACACAGTAAGCATCTTGCTACTCGTATCAGTAGCACCAGCATCAGGATAGGTATATTTCTTTTTTTGTGTTGTGTACACACAGTGCTAAACTGCATAGAGAGCCTGTTGATAACAAGCCTGCAGTGTATTGCTGCTATTTGAAGTAATTCATCTTTAAAAGCATTTGTTCACATTAAAGGCTGTATCTTGCAAATAAGACGCTTTGCAAAAAAATGCATTCATTTTCTGCCAGGACTATGAGATAAGTTGCAATTATTTGTTAAAAAAGTCAACTACCACCATCACATTAGTTGCTGAAGAACAGTCATCACCGCCTGCATGGCAAACCAGTCTGACTAGAGTAGAAAGCCTATGAATATTTGGCCCAATTCAGGAGAAAATTTCATTACAGACCTCTAGCTTTTTCTACCTTTTCACAACTTGTTTCCAGTGGCAGAAATGCAAAGTAATAACGTAGAAGCTATCTATAAAAACCACAAAATATCCATATTTCAGAGCTTCCAGCATAAAAATGAAGGAGTAGATTAAACAGAGTATCCTCTCCAACAGCACTAGCAGGACTGAGGAACAGCCTGCCCTTATAAAGACTCTACATGCAGGATACATTGAAAAACATGCAGAAAGAGCAAAGTGTTACCTGCAAACTACACAGATTTACTTAACGAGGCACTAAAATAAAAGACTATCCAGCTGGACAGTCACATACTTGTCAGCCCTTACTCAACCTAGTGCTGAGCCTGAATGCTGCACGCCCAGAACAGGTTGTACAAGTGTGTTCTAGGAGCAGTTCTATTGATTTCACTTGTATTATCCTGTGTGTAAAGCCCAGTCTTTGCAAATCCCAGTCGTGGGCCTGTAACACAGCCGTAAGCTCCTCTCAGGAGGTGACGGCCTTTTCATGTGATTGTTTTCTACCTGTGATTTGCAGACACCTTGAGATCTGTAGCCTACTTCTAACAGGACTTTCAAAAGCAAACGAAAATGGAAGCCTGGAGTCAGGGAACTTAAATATGCTACAATTTGGTCCACAAAACTGAAAAGGTAGAAAAACAGTGTCTTCAGATTAACAACATCCTATAATGAACATACTCGATTCTTCATTGTTTGCTGTTACTTGAATGCAAAGCCTTGCTTACTGGCACTCGATTCCCCCAAAATAAAGAGCTAAGGCAGAAAAACAACTGTCAACATCTCAGACAACAGAAATTAAAGAATTTTAAACTAAAGGCCCATTGCCTAGGGACATTTGAAAGGAGAACAGTTCAATATTATAACAAAAAGGTTAAGATTCGACTGTTCACACAAACCGTAACCTGCCAAGAGGCTTCGTTCCAGTTTTGTGTTTGGAATTTGTGACCTACAGCTGATAATCTTCTCAGCTTTAAAGTGACAAAATATTGCAGATAAGACAACAACTAGTAATAGTAACTAACACCACCTAGGGGTAATATAGATAAATTTCTTTTGACGCAATTCCAGAGATTCCTGCTGATGAGACAATTGATCAATAATTTAACACAACTGGTAAAGAAGCAGTAATATCAAGCAGTTTCAAAATAAACTAGGAAAAAAAACTACTAGCTCATTACTTACCAAAAAGCCTCCACCTAGAATGCCATGAAGGCACTCCACATATTTGCTGAGATGATGCTCTGAAACAAATCTTGTTTCGCCATTGGGAAAATAAAGCAAAACGTTGGCCACAATGCTGAGTAAGGCAAGGACGAGCAACTTATAGCCAACACATCTAGCACACCTTCCAAAACACATGTCCTCAGCTTTACAAATCCTCCTTTCACTCGTCCAATCCAAACTATCTCATACCTGTCCACACCTGAAAGAAGATCAGCCTTTAT
The DNA here is from genome assembly GCA_013399015.1 of Galbula dea. Classification (NCBI taxonomy): domain Eukaryota; kingdom Metazoa; phylum Chordata; class Aves; order Piciformes; family Galbulidae; genus Galbula; species Galbula dea. Next base: position 130,882 of record VWZX01002808.1, read on the forward strand.
TCTAACCTCCTTAAATACCCAGGGTTACCTAGCTACCAGGATGATGTTTACACCTCTTCGTAACTGCCATTCCCCATTGCAGAGTGAAGGAGCAGGGATTGCAGAATGCCACCACCCTTTTTAAATGCAGTAATTGTTGACAAAACAAATGCAATCAAGGAAATATTGAATACTAGGTAATCTCCCTTTAATATATGATGCCTGAAATGGCCACCAGTGAACATGATTACACATGAAGAACAGGTTTAAACCACAACAGAAGTTCTGTTAGGAACTGAAGGAAAAATATCTTGTTTTCTTTGTTAGAAGCAGCTTTGAGTTTTAGGTTTATAGACTGATTCAGAACAACCTGAAGCCAGGGAAAGACTCAGCTGACTTCAACAGTATTGAGTCAGAGTTTTGGGTATAAACAGAGTAAGATCTACAGTAATGAGAAGTATGTAGAGCAACCTCTTGCTTTGCTATCCTGTTGATGGAATAAGAGCAAACCTCAACAGGAGGCTGGAAAACATGTAGTCTTCTGAGGAACGCCTTTGTTCTTGCCATTATGAGACAGGCTGACTTTAGATTTAATAGCCACCTGTTTAAAGCTAAACCAATCAGACACTGGTGGAAAGTGCTGCTTCAAAAAGAGGATTATAAAATGCAGTCCTTGCACTGAAATTTCAGGTACAGAAACACAAAAAATAATGTACTATATCAGGAGTTTTCAAACTGTGCTACATGTGTCAGTAACATTAACTTGCATAGTAAACAGAGATACAAAGTGACCTTAAAAAACCCCCCATAAGTCTAGATCTAGCCCTCTTTCCCCCACCCCACGCAGATTCTGCTAAACAGCCAAAACCCTTCCTCTTTGCATACATACAGCTCAACACAGAGGCGTGAGCTGCCATGCCCCCGACTATCACACGATAGAAGGTAACTGAGAAATACAAAGACCCAGACTATATTTGGGAGGTGCTGCTGCTGCCATAATTATAGTACAATGTAATTCTCACTGCAAAAACAGCAGCTACACAAACTGAGTTTGAGAATGTACAGGATATTAGAAGACTAATCAGACTTTTCCAGTTGGTTAGAGGGAAAAACACTCATTTGTTTTCTTTGGTCTTGAGGGGAGCTGTATCTCTTTTAACAGCTGAGTAACACTGTAAACAGAAGTCCAAATCAAATCCATGGTATTCTTGCAAGTGATGCGAGGAAAACTCAAGCTGAGAGAGAGAGCATGTGCAAAAAGGAAAGGGAGGGCAGGAAAAGAGATTTTAGCAGATGTTGATCTGTGATGTAACTTCTCCGGGTATTGTAGCTGGTGACCCTGAAGACTTCCTTCAGTATGAGAAATATCCTCCAACTGTAAAAACACAGCCTTACTATTATTGTGCACTTTACCTCTGGTGACTAAAACAAGCATAAACATCATTCTGCAAGCTTCCTCTGCAGGAGGAGATGGCTGCTCAGCTGAAAACTCCTTTTATTGTGTTACGCTATAAAAACCACCACTCCCCACAAAAAAACCATGATCTAACACCTTCCCTCCCCCCACCTCCAACCACCACACCATACATATGGCCACTGTGAAGTAAGATTGTCCTTGTTTGGGTTAGAACAGAACTAATTCTGTTCAATGATTTTACTTTTTCAGTTAAAGCTCCTCTGAGAAACTGCACTTTCTGAAACTATCTGAAACTAGCAGCATGTTTTGCAGGCACTGCCTGCTTCTAGCAGTGATAAGGCCTAATGTTTAGATTTACTCCCAGGGATTGGTATGCAAAGCAAGGTCACTGCTAAATCTTGTGCCCCATGTTGAGGAGTGCAGGGTGAAGACTGCACCTTCAGGGATGAGCAGACAGGACAGGTGACCCTAAACTTTCCATTCCATATACATCATATGCAATATATAAACTGGGGGTGAGTTCCCCTTTGCTAGCTCCTGCTCTTTCTAGCTCTTTCTTCTCCTGTGCTTCAATGGTCAGCATCTGAGTAGAACTCTGTCTGTTCTGCTCTCAATCCTAATCTGTAAATTCCTGCATCCAGTACCAGGGCCCAGCCCCTGAGCCTGGCTCCCATCTGCTGCTGAGGCCTTCTGCCACAGTATCAGCAGTGACATAGTTACATGGGTTCGGTATTGGGTTTTGTACATATTTGTATAGATTTGTATANTAAACTTTCCATTCCATATACATCATATGCAATATATAAACTGGGGGTGAGTTCCCCTTTGCTAGCTCCTGCTCTTTCTAGCTCTTTCTTCTCCTGTGCTTCAATGGTCAGCATCTGAGTAGAACTCTGTCTGTTCTGCTCTCAATCCTAATCTGTAAATTCCTGCATCCAGTACCAGGGCCCAGCCCCTGAGCCTGGCTCCCATCTGCTGCTGAGGCCTTCTGCCACAGTATCAGCAGTGACATAGTTACATGGGTTCGGTATTGGGTTTTGTACATATTTGTATAGATTTGTATATATTTCATTTATCATTATCATTAAAGTAGTTTTAGTTTTCTTTTCCAATCCAGAAGTATCTCTCTCTCTTATCCCCTTTCCCTTCCCATAGGGGAGAGGGGGACAAAAGGGGGTAATAGGGAGCATCTGTCATTGGGTTGGTNTAGAACTCTGTCTGTTCTGCTCTCAATCCTAATCTGTAAATTCCTGCATCCAGTACCAGGGCCCAGCCCCTGAGCCTGGCTCCCATCTGCTGCTGAGGCCTTCTGCCACAGTATCAGCAGTGACATAGTTACATGGGTTCGGTATTGGGTTTTGTACATATTTGTATAGATTTGTATATATTTCATTTATCATTATCATTAAAGTAGTTTTAGTTTTCTTTTCCAATCCAGAAGTATCTCTCTCTCTTATCCCCTTTCCCTTCCCATAGGGGAGAGGGGGACAAAAGGGGGTAATAGGGAGCATCTGTCATTGGGTTGGTGGTCAGCCCAGCCTCGATCCTCAACAAGGATTTAAAACCTGTTCCACTGATAGCCCATACAATTCTTTTCTAACGTGATCTGAAAATTTTCACACAACCAAGAACTTCCTATATTTAAAAAAAAATTCCATTCCTTATGAAGCACTCAGGGCACTGATACCCACGGAACTGCAGTCTGCAGTTACTACCAAACCTCACCTCCTGACCAACACAACAGTAGTTCATATAACTCACAAAAGTCTTGAGCTTGTTTACTTCTCCTGCCTGTTTGTCTTATAAATCTCAATTTTACTGCTCAGCAAAGCAAAGCCGATTTTTGGAATGATGTCAGGTTTTAAATGAAACTGGCCCACACACAAGCAGTACCCAGACGTGAGCTTTTCACTGGTCTGAGGAACAGCAGGGGCCAAACTGCAGCTTGTGACATATCCAGCATCATGAGACAGCAGAGTTCAAATTAGTGAAAACAAAACCAGAATTGGGTTTTGAGTCTTTTACACAAGAACCATAGTGTTTGCACTTAAAGAAGTAACTTAATTGCTACTCACATGGCCCGTGGGAAACTCTGCTATTTCTCTCACTGGACTATTCCTGTAGCTCTGATGCCTGTCCTGGACAAAGAACATATATTACAAGGCAATCAATCACCCAGTGCTATTACAGACAATAAAACTCCAATTCTAATCTAAAGCCTAACTTTAGACTATAGGTCTAATCCTCAGCTCTGGCTGAGAAGCACCTACTGCAGTGTGGTACAAGAAGGACAAGACAATCAAAGGGACAGTGAAGCAGTTTTGACCACACACACTAAGATCCAGCAGGTGGGACCATTATGGAAGACTTCCACATCCTCTCCTGGCAGAAAAGAGATGGTTTATAAAAAATTACAGCAACTGGTTTGTATCCCCAAAACATCAATTCTACAGGATAAAGTCTGTCAGCAGAACAGTGCTACATGGGGCAGGACACTGACCCTCTGTGCCAGAGAAGTGGCTACATGTAGGAGCCTTGTCCAATCACAGAGGTATCTAATACCAAGCCTAATTTCACATGGGGTCCAAGGATCCAGTGGCCTCTTTATAAAACAAAAGCCTACACACACAGTCATTGTTGCTTTGGCTCTTCTATTCCAGTAGGACAGAAGCCTGCTTCTTTCATGAAATAAAGATTTTAGAAAGAGACTGGTTTCCAGATGCCAAAAAAGTGGGAGATCTCATAAACAGTAGAAGAGCTTTCTACATTCAGGCTCTGGAAAGCAGGGAATTCTCCATCTTTCTGTACCTGCTCCTCAACAGGAGGAGCATGACAGGAGTAACAAAAACCACTTTCTCCAGCTCAGCTGTGTATTCGAAAACCTTGCTACGTTTTTGGACAAGTCCTAAGTTTACCTACTGTAAAGGGGAGCAGTTATCAAAGACCATCGAAGTTACCACAACTTGCAAAGTTACCTAACGCTTGCAGAGAAGGGGAGGGAAAATAACCATCCAGACCTATAGAATTTTAATCAAGAAAAAGGAAATCGTGAAGCCTCACATTTCTCCTATGAAAGGAATTACTCCAAGTACACCCACATCTAGCACCTCCACCCTAAGCCAGACTCCCAAAGTGATTCATGGTAATCAACACAACAAACTGAGTTGCAAGAGTAAATGAAAGTGCCATACAAAAAAGGAGATTTCTGGACTCCGTGAATATATTTTCACACCCACAGTAACGCTGGAAACACTCACAACCCTCTACTAAAGAGGAAACCAAGGAGGGCAGGGGAAACAGACATCTGCAAAATAAATAAAGAACTGATCACACAGACCCTGGAAGGGTTTCTCAGCAAATATAGGCAATCTTATTTAAATTAAAAACACCAGAAAGATAGACACTGAAAAAGAAACGTTTCTTCCCAGAAGCTTCTCGTAAGTTTCCAAATGATTAGCCCTGGTGCTTCATACTGCCTTATTACCACCCCTAGATATTGTTTGCTCAATGCCACCACAGTGATCAAGAGACAGAGCTGAAACAGACACGGGACAATTGTCTTCCAGTTACCTTAACAACAATCTAAAGAAAAAAAAAAAATCAAAAAGCCTGGCAGCAAATATTTTTCTACATTATAAAAACTGATCGGATTTGAATTGAGGAAGCTTTACTAATAACATTGCCATTTGGATACCCTATGCTACAACTTCTACCTGAGAGCTGCTCTTTTTAACTTTCCTTGCAAAACTTCTGGCCTTGCCCACAACGGGCAACAGGTTTTGGAAGAACTGGTAAGGAGTGGTAACAGCACGACACCTGTAGATGAAACTCGGCCTGGGAAATAACAGCGTAAGGTGCACAGCTGCGTTTGGAAAGACTGGGCAATGCTACGCATGTATACTGGCACAGGCTACAGACTCGCGTGGATTCCCTCATAAGCTAGTCTCATTTGTTCTTCTCTATTTCATAGGTTACTACTCAGGGATGCAAACAGTAGCTCAGACAACTGCTGGGAAGGTGTGATGAATATGCAGTCACCTGTTAGCTAAACTATGGGAAGTCTCTCAGCCAGCTGTTCAGACAGAGCTCCTGGGGACCTTAGGAACACTCACAACTTCCCTTTAATCGAATGGAGGAACATCCATCCAAGCTACCTTCCATTCTCCACGGCCAAGTGATGCCTTGCTCACGTTTTCCAGCCATTGTCTGCACAACCAGTATGCTGTAGCTCTAATTGTCCTCAGGAACACTACCTCGAAGTGCATGTCAATCAGCAAAGTCTACCTGGACAGTCACAAGAGGAAACTGGTGTCCTAAAGTCCCTGGTGCCTACAGTCTCCTGGCCCTAGCCAGAAGAAAGCTTCCAGATTAGCTTTATTAATTACATGATAGGTCCTCGGATGAACTAACAAGCTACCTCTGAGAAGACATGTCAGTGAAGAGAAGAACAATGGCTCCCCATGCAGCTGTTAACACACATGGATATGCTCCCTTGCTGTCTCTGCCATCACTCAAAGAAAACCAGTCTGAACCATAGCAGTTGTCACCTTGAAGTGCTCACACTTTCATGCAACAACTCACATTGGCACGCATACAGAAGATTTATTAGTAACCATACTGACCTAAAAAGGAGTCAGCAGTGATGCAACAAAGCAATGCTACTGTAACATCATTCCACAATCAAACCACTTCAGAAAACCTGTTTTCTGGTGACATATAAAAACCATGATGTAGCCTGTATTCATTACTTCTTGCAGCAATGTTATTACCATAAAAGTAGGACATAAGACAAATTCTACTTCTATTTCTGCCACAGCCTGTGGGTGAGATCTTGGCCATGAGCTTGTTTCCCTTGGACTACAGCATTTACACACAGGTTTACATTCCATATTTCTAGTGTATCCCTAAACTTGCGACATTCTTGCAAAAGTCAAACAAACACGAAGCATCACCATCGCTGTACTGGGAGTGCACTCTGCTCTATACTGCGCATATGTAATGGCTGTATGGACCAGAACATTGGGATTATCTTAGCATACATCTCTGCACAGCACAGCATGATGAACAGATTGTCTTCAGGCTTGAAGTGTGCCACTTTCACGACTCCCCAAACCTGCAGCAATACACATAAAACAGGACATCTAGTAAAAGACATCAAATGTTGACACTTCAGAGAATGGGAAACAAAAAAGATACCATGATTATGTCTTTGGCTTCGGAAGTGCAAAAGTCAATCATTAAGCACCTTTCTGTTCCTCATATAGTATCCTGTGAGTAGTTTTCTACTTACCTCTAATACAGTAAAAAAATAATTACCTCTATCATACCCTATGTTTCAGCTCTGTAGGCTCAAACAAAGGAACAAAAAATGAAAAGCAACAAACGTCATTGCTCATTTTGCTTCCTCAGTACACACTTCATGCAGTCTTGTCTCTGGAACTGGCCATTAGTAAATTCATACCAGTTAAAAACTATTAAACTGGTTCTTGCTGTATGATCCCACAACTACTGCTTGGCTAGGGACAGGCTACATTATTGATTCAATAGCAGTAAAATGTGAGATTTACGATTTAAAATTAACGTCTTTCACGTTATCATGACTGATACTGCAGCATGCTGTATTTGCTTGCAAATCTTTCAGCATCAGTAGTAACTGGATCACATGCGTCACAGTCAGAAGAGCAGATCAGAAATGACCACAAGACTTTTGAAAGATGATTTCCTAAACAGCACTCCCACTCTTCCATCAAGCTTTGCTATCGTCATTTAAATTGGAACTCTGAAGTTCATTTAACAATACACTCTCAGGGCACTGAATTTTTGCTACCACCTGGTCTTAAAATGGCTGACAATCATATATAGCCAACTATTTCATGGTCATGTGGCTCCACTGGGCACATCAAGACCTTAACGTTATAGAAATGTAGCACTCACCTTTAACAGCAGAATGATAAAAAAAACCCCAACAACCAAAAACACAAACAAACCAAACCACAACACAGCCAACCAAACAAGAAACCAACTCAATTAAAAAGTAGTTTTAATGATATTTTAATCTGAGCAACATTTAATAGAGAAAAGAAAATAATATTTAAGCCTGATTTTAATTAATTCTTAGTCTCTTTTTAAGGGAACATACTGGAACAGTACAACTGAGACTATTCTGCGTAGACATGTATTACACACAGCGCTTTGCTGTGGCTGCTCCCATCACAAGGTCCTTCTAACTCATCTGTGGTGCTATTCTAACAAACTGCAATTCGGTTTGGAGGGTGGGGAGATACTAAATTCCTGAGCTAGGAATTTTATATTCCTTTGAACTATAAGACAGCTGAAAGTATTCATGTCACCAGTGCACCTAAACACAGAAGTTAATGCTGCAGAATTACACAGCAGATACAGAGCATCTGACATACAGAGTATTATTCCATTGCACAGCCATCTCCTCAGGGATCAGATCCTCCCCACAGGATTTTCTACAAGTGTTTGGAAGACAATGAGCCCAAAGATTTCCACCAGCTCCCTCTAGCGATAATCAGGCTGTGACCAAACAGACTGTGGTGCTCATTCACAGACCACTGGCTGCAGGAACCTCTGGCCCAAGTTTTCTAGAGCAGGTTGTCAAATACCATCTTCAAGTGACAGATGCCACCTGCCTTCTGCATAAGATGATAACGCTTAGTAACAGCTACTGATGGCACAGGGGTCAAGCACAACGCACTCTCCAATGACAGGACTGAACTAAGGCATTGTACCTGCTGAGTCAAATCCCGAAGGTTTTGCCAGGACTGGATTTTATTCAGGTGCAATTTGCAGAAGGAAGCTCTTCCAGGAAGAGCACTACTATATGGAAGTTCAAAAAGGAAGTAAACCAACTTTCTTCTTCTGCAGATCTTCACAGTAGACAAGCAGACCTACTCTTTACTCTCCACAAGCACAAAGGAAACAAAACAAAAAATACTGGAAGTTTCCTCTAAAGGTGAGGATACAAAAAAACCCCAAAAAACAAACCACCAAACAAAAAACCTACAACAACCAAAAAAACCAATCCCACAGCCTTTCCTTAGTACCTAATTGACATTTTCCTCCAGAAGGGCAAACGTTGTCTTGAGGAAACTGCAGCCAAGTCAACAACAGCACTTGACTGTCAGGCAAAACACATTGGGTTTGTTTGGTTTTGGTGTCACTCTCCAACAGCTCCCAAGATTTTTGACCAATTACACTCACTCCTGAGTTGAAGACATAGGGCTTAGTAATGGACATGACTCAGGAGCGTACACAAGACTGAAGGAAAACTGTGTCCTGTGGAACATATTAGGGTTCTTCATATTAGTTCATTAGTTCTTCACATGCAGACTTTGTGGGTGGATTGCTGATGAATCCAACCTATGGTTAACGTGCAAGGCATATAAAGAGACTATCATAAGAGGAATGAGTTTCCACACCACCGTATAGCAGATCTATTTTACTTCAGATTATGGCTAAGCAAGCGAAATACTCCTGTACAAAGAGGCACGAGAACAGCAGGCAAGTAAGTCAGTACAGCACTACCATGTCTCTACTACGTATGGATAATGTCAAGAATGGTGGCTACATGGTCACAGTCACTTCTGCCACTGTGTCTTGTGCTAGGACTGGAGACTCCTGGCTTGACTGTTTTTTCCTTAAGCTTTAGATTAAGATCATGCCTCTCTTGGAGGAGTTCAAGCAAAGCCAAGGTGCTTCCAAGACTCCAACATATTTAGCAGCACCTTTAGAAAGATTAAGTAAAGTTCTACTATGAGGTAGAGTGTATATAATGCAACAGATCTCCCAAAACATTTTCTGCCTTTACAGAAACGTATTCTAAATTCAACTCCAGAGGTCTGATTATTTTTCCTTGCAGAAGTTTAACACAGACACCTTGATGCTAGTAAAGTCAAGGGCTTGCCAATAACTGGCAACAGAGGCTGAAGAAGCAGAAATTTGCTTGCACATCCTGTATTGTCCTGTTCTTGAGCCTCTGTGTTTTAATGAAAACATGTCTCTAGACTCCACAGGAAAAAACACGTGCTCATGCATAACACAACAAGAGCTTTAGGAGACAAAGGGTGTTGCTGCTGCACTTAGGAGCATCACAAAGGAAAAAAAAACAAACAAACCAGGAGAAGAATTACTGTAGTGAATAAAACAGATGTAGAAAAAGCAGACCAAGCTTAATCCAGTTCCTCACCATATCTCCTTTGGCTACATTCTTTTTTTAAAACTTTGTGACTTGGGTAAACTTTTACCTTCCATCAGCAGGGACTACCAGTAGGTATACGAAACGAAAAAAAAAAAAAAAAAGGAAAGAAAAAAGTGACATCTAAAGAAAGCAAAAAACCACTGACAGAAGTGGTTACAGACTCCATCTGGCAGCCTGAGGAAGGAATACAGTTCTTCAGTCAGCTCCGGCTCATCGTCCTCTCGTCCCTCTCACTTTCTACTTATCATTAGCACATTCCACAGGCCTAATCAAAAGAGTAAAAACACTGAAATACGCACTTAGGAGTTTATTTCTCCCAGCTGCTACCTGAGCTCAGATGCACTGTCACAGACGAGCAGTTTAAAGATTTTGCAGAAATGTGATTTAACAGAGGTAGATGGCAAGGTTCAGTCTAATACTGACTCCATGGAGAAAGCATACAAGGAAAATTGGTTTAGAATTAGCTGGCACTATTTACAAAGTGACAGTAGATGCAGAGAGGTAAGGGAGACCCTCACATTGAGTCACGGGGTTCACAGAATGAACCCACTTGCCCTCTAAACTCCTTCTCAGAGAGCAGTGTAGGTGTGGCTAGATCCACTCCTAGTCCAAGACTTGATCAATAGTTTATGGCTAAAGGATTATGTGTGTTTATCGCTAAAGGGTTATATGTGCACACCCAATCCTTTACATCACTTATCGAAGATTTCAAAGTTTGAGTATGCCACTCTCAATTCACTTACCTTCCATCTGGGCATCTAGTGTTAGTTGGCTCTGAAGTTCTAATACTAGGTATTTCCCAAAGCAGACTCTAAGGCATCACAGTTTATAAAAACTGAGCAATTTAATCATAGAATTATCAGGATTGGAAGGGACCTTAGAGGTCATCTAGTCCAACCCCCTACAGTGAGTAGGCAATCTCCAACTAAACCAGGTTGCCAAGCACCCTGTCCAGCCTCGCCTTGAACACCTCCAGGGACGGGGCCTCAACCACCTGCCTGGGCAATCTGTTCCAATGTTCCACCACCCTCATGGTAAGGAACTTTTTCCTAATATCCAATCTAAACCTGCTCTTCCCTAATTTAAACCCATTACCCCTTGTCCTATCACTACAGGCCTTTGTAAACAGGCCCTCCCCAGCCTTTCTATATGACCCCTTCAGGTACTGGAAGGTGACTATTAGGTCCCCCCAAAGCCTTCTTTTCTCCAGACTGAACAATCCCAGCTCCCTCAGCCTATCCTCATAGGGGAAGTGTTCCAGCCCCTTGATCATTTTAGTAGCCCTCCCTTGGACCCGCTCCAGCAGGTCTACGTCCTTCCTGTGTTGAGGGCTCCAGAGCTGAACACAGTACTCCAGATGAGGTCTCACCAGAGCAGAGTACAGTGGCAGAATCACCTCTCTCGATCTGCTGGTCACGCTTCTCTTGATGCAGCCCAGGATGCGATTTGCCTTCTGGGCCGCCAGCGCGCACTGCTTGCTCATGTCCAGCTTCTCATCAACCAACACCCCCAAGTCCTTTTCTGCAGGGCTGCTCTCCAGCTCCTCGTCCCCCAGCCTGTATTGATAGTGGGGATTATTTCGCCCCAGATGCAGGACCCTGCACTTGGTCTTGTTGAACCTCATGAGGTTCATCTGGGCCCACCTTTCCAGCCTGTCCAGGTCCCTCTGGATGGCATCCCGCCCCTCCAGCTTATCAACAGCACCACCCAACTTAGTGTCATCAGCAAACTTGCTGATGCTGCACTCAATCCCGCTGTCAATATCATTTATAAAAATATTAAATAGGACATGTCCCAGTACGGACCCCTGAGGGACACCACTTGTCACTGGTCTCCATCTGGACTTTGAGCCATTGACTACTACCCTCTGGATGCGACCATCCAGCCAATTCCTTACCCACTGAACAGTCCACCCATCAAATCCATAGTTCTCTAACTTGGCCAGTAGAATATTGTGGGGGACTGTGTCAAAGGCCTTACACAAGTCCAGATAGATCACATCCACAGGTTGTCCCTTGTCCACTAAGGTAGTCACGGGATCATAGAAAGCCACTAAGTTTGTCAGGCAGGATTTGCCCTTAGTGAAGCCATGCTGACTGTCCTTGATCACCTCCTTGTCCTCCATGTGCCTTATCAGACCTTCAAGGAGAATTTGCTCCATGATCTTCCCAGGCACAGAGGTGAGGCTGACAGGTCGGTAGTTACCTGGGTCTTCCCTTCTGCCCTTCTTGAAGGTAGGAGTAACATGCCCCTTCTTCCAATCACTAGGGTCTTCACCCAACTGCCAGGACTTCTCAAATATTATTGAGAGCGGCTTGGCGACTACATCGGCCAATTCTCTCAAGACTCTGGGATGCATCTCATCAGGGCCCATGGACTTATTTACATATAGGTTCCTCAGGAGGTCACAGACCTGACCTTCACTTACAGTAGGAGGCATTCCATCACCCTGTGGCTTTCTAATAAAGAGCAGGACAGCAGCAGGGTCAGATCAAGCTGGATGCCTCCTTAGAGAGACCGACAGAAGCAAAGAAACCCTTAGGCCATTATACCCTTACAGACTACTCATCCCCACCTCATGCACTTTTCACACATCCTTTGGTCCAATAATGATTCTGGTCTGACATCTTCTGACTCCTTATTGAATTCCTTCACTGCCTCCAAGCAAGTCGCTATCTTGTCCAGTTCCAGCTGCTGTTGATGGTTGTAGCCTTGAAGCCTCCTTCCCTATTTTCTGGTTTGTATTGGCTCTTCAGGTCCTGTTTCGCTTAAGCAGGTACAAGTGTAGCAAATAGAAGTGAAAGTTTACAGCTTGTAGCCTAAAGCTTCAGCAAATCTAGCTACTCATGCTAAGCAAGTAAAGGGAAGCAAACAGCACACTAGATGACACAACACTCTCTGATCATCCTGTCAAAGGGTCTTCACACACATAGAACATACTATATTGGGAAACAGCTTCTCACTCGCAGAGTAATCCTCAACCATCTGGAAGCAGTCCTGTGCCAAAGCCCATGCAGCTGCCCTTGATGAAGGAGCAGGCGTCACTTTGAGGATCCACCACAGTGAGGCAAATGGCCTCAGCTCTAACAGCAAGACCCTTCCAGAACTAGATTTCTTACTCCTCTGAAATGCAGAAAATAATGAAGTTCAGCACACAAAAATTACGGCCCGGTTAAAAATAAACAACTGTCTATCTACAACACACAACTCGCCCTGTCTCGTGAACTGTCCTACTGGAACCAGAGGATATATTCATACAGGCAGATGACAAAACCACAGTCCTAATCCATGCTTGCTTTACTAAAGTGAAGGGCTGGATTAGTCTAGATTCCTTACGCTACTACAGAACTGGAAAAAGTTTAAGGAGATCAACTCCAAACGGGTAGTATAAACCATAATCTGAAAGAAACATGACACACCAACTTTCAGCTGGACACTTCAAAATGACAAACGTTATCATATGAAAGACAAAAGTACTGAATGGAGCCAAAGTCCTCTTACAGTCACGTAATGCCTACATCAATACAGCATTTCAACTTTATAAATAATATTTGGTTAAGTTCAAATACAATCTTGACAATAGGTTAAAGTAAACACACTTATCTTAAGTACACAAAAACAGACTAACACAGCCTGGTACTTCCACCCATGGGAATTTCTACCTGGGCACAAGTAATCACTGCGCTCATAGGACTTGCTTCGGTCTTCTCCAGTAAGGCTGGCATTGTACAAAACATTAAGATGACTTTTAGCTACAACATCTTGCTAAGCACAGGCCTTACTGAATGTGACCAGATTGCAAATCCCATCAGCCTCCAGTATTTCATTTCTGCCCTTCAAACACACTAACATAACAAAATTAATAAACAGAAAGAAGAGTGTTGATGGCCAGTTGGTAGGGAAGCAGAGCCACGTGGACTCTGTTTGGAGAGCTTTACTGCAGTGCTCACCTGCTCCTGGGTTCACCTTCCACTTTCTGTTCCATACGTGCAGGTGTGGTTCCTGCCATGCTGAATTCTTGGTTGGGGGCAGAAATTCAGGGCCTGGACATTTGCCACAGAAAGCAGCAGAGCTCTTAGGAGAGCCACAGTTGTCTCTTCTCCCATCTGCCTAAGGGAAGGATGCTCCCGATACTACATTTTCTGCCTCGTGTGACAGAAATCAGTGCTGAAGAAATCAGTTATTGAGAGGCACAGACAACTACAGAAATACACATTCAATAACTCTGGGGTGTGGTGTGGCAACCGTACGGTTCTCTGATCACACTGACTGAGGTCTAAAGTTTGAGTCAAATTTGTCCCCTTTTTTTCCCGTTCCCTGACTATCCAAGCAACAAAAAGACCATTACTAAAAATTTATATTAAAACCAGTGCAAAGGTATTTCTTTATAATACAAACACACAAACTCCCAACAGCAAGGTAGTAGCTCTTCCCACTTCTCCAACTCAAACTTTTAGAATAAGATACAAGCATTACAAATTAGCACAGTGTTCTGCAGCAGTAACCCAATCCACTGTCCAATCCATGGTAAGAAAGTGCCAATATTGTCATTATTGCTACATGGTGGCAAAAAAATTGAGACTTCAACACAGAACAGATTTCAACTACAGACACATTTTTCATAATGCACTTGAAGGCTGCTTAATACTTGGTGGGTTTAGAGTTAGTTTGTGGCCTTTGTTTTTGCCTAGTACTTCCCAGACCTGAAAAAGCTCAGAACATGTCTGCAGCAGAAATGTGCCAGTCAAAATGGTTTGTGAAAAGCACATAAAGTTAGGACAAGCTCTCCTTTGCTTTCAGCACAAGATCTGTAATCTACCTGTCAAAGAATAAAAGCTTAGACCACAAATCTGCTGGCTTCTAAGAGGACACCAGTAGAAGTCAGATGCCCTGTAAATTCTGACAGATATGCAGGGAACCAAACTTTTGCTTTGTCCAACAACTGCTAGCATAGTCCTGATCACCAGGAGACAGCTCCCTAGGATAGCTGCTGCTCCACCGTAGCCTCGTCTCTCTCAAACCCTTTTGTTACTCAAGGTTGCAAGCAGGACAAGGTGGCGGCGTATTCGGCAAGACCAGCATACCGATAATAGGATTCATAAGGAGTAAGAGATGTGGTTTGAAATGTCCTCAGGCTTAGGAAGGCCCATGACTTTCCTCATGTTGGGGAGGCATTTTAATGATCTGCTATTAAGACCTGTGCACCTCAACTTCTTATGTACATGCTCCAAAAGCAGCAATGTTTGTTACACTTCTAAAGTGTGCCTCTGCAAATTGATTTGCCACAACCTCCAAAATTCCCCCTTTCCTTCGCAGGATCAAGACACAACCCACTCCTCCTCCCAGCTCAACAACATACTCCAGCAGCCAGCGTTGCAGCCACCTGTCATCCCTATGGGAGGAATACCCTCTCCCCATGTCACAAGGCGGCCACAGCTCCAGCACAGGTATCCCAACACCTGTTGGAAGTCAGTACCAGTTCTGAGGTGCCTGTGCAGTTCTAGCCACAGACCATGCTCAGACAGATCGATCACCTGCCATTCCTCTTCCAGCATATACCATCCCTGCAAGCCATACTGTGGCTCTGCAGAGCACATGTATAGATATAGCCAATGTTTCAGATGTCACACACACACTTGCTGAGCATTAAAGCAAGCACCGTCTTTAATAACCGAGCTAACCCAGATTACGTTGCTAAGATTACCAAAATGTGGTAAAGTTTTACGTCTGCTTCCAAAGCTGCTATGTATCTGGATGCTTGGCTTCAGTGTTACTCAGCACACCGCTGAAAGAGGAAATTCACCAGTCCGACATGCAGCCCATTAGTCCTAAGAGTCTGTCCTCTGTTGCTCAACTTGGACACAACTCCCATTGATGTAATTACAAAGTTTCCTCGAGTAAAGGCTACAGGCATGGGTGTGCACATAGCCAGGTATTTCAAAATAGTCTCCTTCTTTCTAAAAATATTTCTCAACAGGCAATGGGTGTGCCACTGAATGAACAGTAACTTCTTCCTGTAAACTCTGGATTAGAAGCAACGCTTGCTCTTGGGAATAAGAGGCATTAAGGTATTACAGGATGCTGCCTCTAACAGGTGGGCCTGCAGAGTACACTGACCCCCCCTGCTGAAACAATTCAAGGAGTAACAACTTCTATGGCAAGACTACCAATCTTCCCTTCTTCCACAGGTGGTGCACCACAACTATATCACCTCAGTATAAAACAAAGCCACATTTTCTGGAAGCACAAAGTGTATTAAGAAATGTAACTGTGTAACTAGGCAAACCTTAACTATCTAATCTGCAAGAAATTAAATATGCAACCTTGCCTTCTTATGCATAATACTGATGAGGTATACCTATACATAAGATATACATCTTTTGAGGAGAAGCACTCCAACTGAAAATTAACTTAGGAACAAACCTTTTATATCATGTGCCCCAGAACACTACAGAGAACTAAAAACATTATTGTCTTCCTCCTTCCCCCCATCATTGTTCGTTGTAACAATTACTGGATATGTGACAGAAACACAGTCTGTCAGGGATAATGACTGGGACAGCTAAGAATATACATTGCAATTTTAAAAAAGTATTTGTCTTAAAAGCTTCCATATTTGTTACTTTTTAAAGACAGTTCTGAAAACATCTGTTTCCACATCATCACACATCTCACCAATATGTACCACCACTAAAGAAGTACTCTTTCTACAGTCTATCAGCCATATTACAGAGATCTTGTTTTGAAGTGGAACAGAGGGAAAATCACCGAGTAGAGACCATCAAGACTGGCAGCAGTTGTCTCATCATTTCGATCCAAACCTCAGTACACTCCTAGTGACTGCTTTCAGCGTAACATGGATGAAGAAGCACAGGAATCCCTCAGTGAACTCTGCGGCCTCCACAGTGCAAAAGTCAGAGCAGATAAGCAATGTCATCTGGCAAATTAAAGTTTCAAAATCATCACCTGAGCCTGTCCTGAAGAGCAGTAGGCTCCTCAGCTGAGCTGCACGCAACTTCTCCCTTAACTCTGAGGAAGGTGGCTCTTTTATCATCAAGTGAACACAGCAGTGTTTTCTGAAGGAAATTAAGTGCTCATGTGTGAGCAGCACAGCATAGTGACCATACAGAAACAGTGAAGGAACACAGAGCCAGACTAAGTACCAAAAAGTTACTGGCGTAACTAATCGCAGAACTAGAGGGGACAGAAGTATTTCTGCACATGGGCTACAAGTGTTTCTTGAAAAATGTGCAACTACTCCAATTGCTGTTCACGCTGGAAGTTGGTTGTACTTCGCATCGGAAACCCTAAAGATTTCAGTTAGCACAGGGGGATGTTTGGCACTTTAGGTCACTGACTCTGGTGTCTAAATAGAAATTAGAGGTGACTAATTTTAGAAAACCGGGTTTGACAGCATCATCCTTAAATCGTACACGGGTATAAAGAAGGAATGCAGCCTGCATCAGAAGAAGGTGGGGAGAGTTAATGTTTACATGAGTTTGTGATGCTTTGACAAATGGCATTATATGAAGCAGAATGGTTCATTAAAACACTAAGTTAAAAATCATGCACATCAGCGACTTCCATTTAAAGACAGACAAAAAAAACTAAGAAAAGCATCAAAACCCAGGAGAATTGAGAAAGTTAAAGTGCATATCTGCTTTGCCTAGGAGCACCCAGTTCTACCTGTGGGTGTTAAGTGTGGCTCTGAGTGTGCGAGAGAAAGCTGAAACAGCTACAGAGCCAGAGCTCCTCCAGCTCCTGAATTCTGGAGAAATGGCAATTTTATCCCATGCACATGTAAAATGGTTTAGCACATGTCAATGCTGTTGTCAGATTTACAGGATGAGCTCTACATCAAATTAAAGAGACAGGTAAGTCAATAAAAACACCAGAATACGAAGATGAAGGTGGGTACAAGGACCTCACTGTATTAAGATGACACACAGCAGGTCAGGTAGCTTTGCATTATTACAGATAATTATATTGCAAGAGTATACAATACTTTTACTCCAAAAGGCAAGGGTGTGACAGCACTTCCATGAGGTCATACAGTAATGACAGTCAGAGTTGCTGCGGAGAATTTGCTGTCAGGTCAATTAAGCACAACCTGGCGTGGTATTAGGAGACATGCTGGTGAACTTACTTAGCTACAACCAAGCTGTACGGTTTACTGAGGTCTTGAAGTACATTCGCCATTAAAAAAAAATTATGTTATTCCTCCCTCCACCCCCCAAAAATAAGCAAAATATTTGGTTAAATTTGAAAACAGTTATTCCTAGATGTTCTAAATGTTGTAAGGATTAGCCTCCAACAAGTTAGCAAACAGAATAATAAAATCAAGCCACATATTGAACCTGAAACTATTAGAAGAAACTTCGTATCAGACATTAAGTCCATTCTGGGCTCCTAAAATCACCCCAGACTGCTAGTAGCCCAAAAAGGAAAAGAGACAGACACCTCAAAAGAAATAACCCAGACACCTCTACCTTAGGTAATTCAAGGCAGGAGACCCCACTGCAGTAAGCTCTGGCCAGTTTCCAAACCAGTATCCTGCTGCTAACCCACATCTCACACAAATTTTGTTAAGCACAGTGCTGATACATACAGAAACCACGAGCAAATCTGACTGTGGAACCTAAGCTGAGGTACAACTCATCTGAACTGCGACTTGAGGCTGTCCCTTTCCAGGTCAGGGAACATCAGACAGCATTCTAGGGATGCCCACTTCCAGGGTGGGTAGCCAGCCACCCCACTCTACGCCCACTGCCCTTCGCTTGGCAAGAACAAAGGGAAACACCTACCTTGGCCTTATTTCCTCTGTGACTGCCACCAGCTGAGCAGGGGGGAGGGCAGGCAAAGAGGGCTGCTCATAGATATTCTACCCCAACACACCACACAGCATACATAGACATTCGGAACAGCAGAGGGTAAGAAAGAGTGTCTCAGAACATCACAACTTAAGTATTTCCACCATCAGCACAAACACTGGGTTTTACTTCCACCTTCCAGAAGAACAGTGGGAACAATTTGCACTGAACACATCCAGAGATTTCTCTTGCAAGCAAGAGCTGGAAGCACCTCAGACTACCACTCCAACAGTACACAAGCAAACAAAACCCCTCATCTAACTCTCATTCGAACTCACTTTAAAGGAGCTGAATTCCATCAAAATCAGCAACACCCTCCTGATGAAGCATCTTGCTAATTAAGCTAGATTCAGACCTCCTGTGCAAAGCAAGCTGCAACCAGCATAGCCTTGTTTTATCTTAAACTCACAGAGACTAAGTGAATATGATTGGAAAAAGTTATCTTAATGAAAACAGACATTCATAAAACTTTAATGTTACTGACTAATGTTACTGCATGGAGGCGCCCAATTTCACAACAGTTAGCTTCACAGTCTCAAGGTGCAATTTAACGGTTGACTTAAGCTGATCTAACTGCTGCTGCTGCTGCAGATTGAGTCCCGTTCTCTACTTGCAGCCATATATTTCTTCTTCTTCCCTAACCTTGGTCCTGGCATTCCTGTGGCCTTGCTTGGACTGGACCAGAGAATTAACATGGATGAAAACTAGCCTGGTGGTGGTAATGAAAAAAAACAGCAAAGAAATAACTAGTCTTCAGCCAGATCATTCCCCTGATGCCTGCACAGACGAAAGAGCACTGCTGCCCAAGAGCCAGTGCCACACCTCCTCTCAGTGGCGGTGGTGGAAGCCCTGGTGGACACAAGCCGGCTACCAAGCTGTTCCTGGCCACAGTGAGGGGCTCAGCTCTGCCACCCTGGACATGGAAATGCCAGCCCTGGAGGCTGGCATGCAGTCATGGTGGAGGGAGACGGTCAAGACTCTCCTCTTCACAGGGAATGCATTTTCTGTCCTCTTGTTAAAGTACTAAACACATAACATTATTATGGTGTTTTTTCAAATCCCTGTTTCTGTAGCACAGAGGTGCCTTCTTAAGCACTTCTCTCATTAATGTCTTTCACTCACAGAAAGATTATGCCATGTTGAGCAAACCCAGACATCGGTGATGGCCAGGGAAGCAGCAGGTGAGGCAGAGCAGTGACCAGGGGTGGTGAAGCAGCAGCAGAAAGCAGCCAATCTCCAAGGCACAGCTGATCTCAGAGGCTGGTGACAGAAGGAGATGTAGGAAAAAGAAAGCTTAAAAGACAGACATGAAAAAAGTGAAATATGAAATCTAAGGGCTGCTGCAGTCAGGCCAGCTTCAGAAGGTTCAGCGTATTTTTCACAATGAGATACAGATACCTAACTACAATGATTTCTTACTTATGTATGTATTTTTTTTCTGATCTAATTTATTTAACTTTTTTCTAATCACTGTGAGTGAGACCAGAATCTTAATGTTTGCATGGTTAGGACCCTTTGCAGCCTTTACATAAAGAGAAATGCAACAGAAGCACTGGGCCTTTGAGTCCACACAGCATGCTTTATCCCAGACACCTGGAATTAAGGCAGGAAATGCATTATCTCTCAAAACAATATGGGAGTGTTCTACAAGTAACAGGGTACAGCCTGGTACCACACCATTAAATATTAACACAAGTGATAACTAATCTACTCAAGGTGAGTCTACTCTGACCACAGTTTTAACCATCTCACAGAATACTAAACAAGACGCTTAACAAACCAAGTCTATGTACATAAATTGTTGTAAGATGTGCTTCATTATAGTTTTGAGAGGAAAGCCATATGTGAAAAAAATCAGAACTGTATTTTGTTGTTCAGAAAATGAAAGCTTTGTAACCAACCCTGAGCTTGCAGTTCTCACAGCCTTACGTAACAAGCCAGTCTTTTGTATCCAAACTGGATTACTTCCATGCCTTCACAAAAAACCCCCCCAAGCCTAAACCCATACATGATGTATCTCTGAAGTAAACAGTGTCCTGGTAAACTTCTCTCTGGGCCTTCTAATTGCATGGTAGCTGACTTCAAATTTGAACCAGTAACAGGAGAAAGAGAGGCTTTTACAGAATAAATTAACAGTTACCTAGTTCTAGTCACACTAGTAAACATAATAAAATCTCACAGCAGAAAGAGAGAAAACCAAAAAGCAATGCATTATGTTTCCTACAGCTCAAATCCTGTATGTGCTTTTAGCATGGATGAGCTAGCACTCTCAATAGGCCCTCACTCTCAATTACCTATTTGTTTTTGCTGACATTTGGTTCTCAGCAACCTGTAACATTACATTCCCTACACAACGAGGTTAAGTGCCTATATTTATCTGCTCATGACACAGAAACTTATTGTAGTTGTCCACTTATTACTACACAGAAAGGCCTATCTTCCACTCACTTCAGTTTTACATTTACTGAAACGAAGTTATCCAGGAAACAGAAAGAGTTACCATGGAAATAAAACTAATTTAACAAAGGCTGCTGCAAAATCTCCATTAATTGACTTATTTATGATAAAACCATTTCTCCTCTCATTAAATGCAGTTCGTATCATCTCAGGGACAGAAGAAAAATAAAGCTGCTATTCACTTCTTGTATATTCCATGCTTTAGTGAAAAATGCATCAGCACACAGTCTTGTACCATTGTTTTATAGTTCATGATGCAGTTTAAACTGAGCGGTGACAAGAAATTCATGATTTGTGTCAACTTTGAGCATACAAGTGAAGATCCACCTATAAAACTGAATATAAGTTGCTCCTGAAAAAAGCAACAAGGATTTGTTTTGCTTTTTTTACAAACAAAACAATCTGATTTAGAGTAAGATTAAAATGTTTTCATTTCTGAAATCTAGACTGTCCAATTCTTTTGGAAAAATGTATTGTGAATGTTTTCAGTAACTATGCTGACAAAATTATATGGTCCATGCCAAATATGTCAGGAAATGAAAGAAACTTTAGGTGTCTTATTAAGAGACAAACCTGCGAAATAGTTAACACATTCCAACTCTGCCCTTGACAGGATACTAGTCTACTGTATCTGAAAACCGCACAAGCTTTCAGTGAGGGAGTAACAGCTCATTCAGTTTCAAGCTAGGACAAACTTCGCCTGGAAAAAAAATCCCGAGGAAGGACTAACTAAATGAAGGAACAGTGAGAATATCCTTTTGTTTAAGTAACAATTCAGCAACAAAGCCCTGGCTAAACAGACGCTGCATAGCAACAATGACAAGAACTACGCTTTAAGGAGGGATTGAGCATACCCAGAGGCCAGACTCTCCAGTGCCAAGGATCATTTGAAGTTTAATGGTGATGCTGTTAGTTACCAGCAGTATAATTCTACTCCTAGCCCAGCAAATTTGATAACAGTAAATCAATAATTACCAGCCACAGAAAGTATATGTAATACAAAACAGTTCTTATGTCTAAGACCATCTGGATGTCTATTTAACGGAGCAACCAGCCTTGCTGCAGCTAATGCAAATTTCACGATTGCAAGGTGACTATATGGAAGGCGAGAGAGGAGTATGAAAGGTGCACCACCCTCACACGGATGCTCTGGAAACAGGAACAGGGTAAGTAAGCCTCTCAAAGCTGCAGCAGCAAGGAAGAACTGAAGGAGCAAAAGGGTTGGGAGAAGGTGTGTGGGGTGTCCCGTCCTCCCTCTAAAACTCCAGCCAAGAAATCCAAACTAAATAGTAACAGTAATTACTATTACTTTAATAGCAATAGTTTGATAACAGCAACAGAACACCACATCCCCACCTCCACAGGCTTCTCTTTGGATGGCACGGGACTGCCAACAAACAGTATGCAGTTCACAGAACACTCAAGATTTTAGACTTTTTCAAGTGATGTATAAAAGGAAGAGTCCAAACTTTTACAGAATTGATGAGCAATTTAGACTTACCTTTGCATGACCTGTCTCATTTTTCTATTTGTTAACTGAGAAATTGATGAACAACTACAACAGAGCAAAGGCAAACTGCTCGGATTCTGCTCTCCACTACCGTAGTGACTAGGGCATAAATCCACTGCAGGCAAGGCCTCTGACATGGAGTCATATGTTGCTTATCAGGATAAGCACTCCAAAAGTTTATGGAGCCTAATGCTGACAACATGAAGTACAGAGACTGCAATGTTAAGCCACCAGCTATGTGAAACGTGCTGGGCAAAATAAGGTATCATCTTAACTGCGGATGAAGAAATATTTTAGTAAGACAACTCTGTTCTGCATTTCCTCTTCAGCAAGGCTTCCTACAGAAAGCAGTAGGATCCATAGATTCATGCAGCATACATAACTAGATCCTTAATATAAAACAAAATATAAAATGCATAACTAAAAATTAAATGTTTCATTTATTCAGAAAAAAAATACCAAAGAAAAAAGTCACATTTATGAGTAAAGTCACAGTTGTGAGTCATAGACATCCCAAAGCTAAAAATCTAACAGGCTGCTTCCTTTAGAACTTCTTCCTTCTTGCTATCAGAGGAGCAAAAGTAAAAGTAAGTTTTATTTGGTCATGAAAATCTGTCTTTTGAACAGAATTCAAGCAGAGGATCCTTAAATAAACAACAGAAAAGGAAACAAAGTGTAAATGTGGACTCTGACCCCATTCTTAACAAATGTCCCCAGTGAAATCAGCATGAAAGATGGACTAGCCAGCTGGAAGCATGTTTGTAGTTATGATTAAGATAAACATGAGGCATTAAGCATCCCAGTCTCACACCAATTGGATTAAAGTGAATGCAGTACATCACAGAATTCTTATTGTCCATCCAAAGCTGTGCACTACACCGGTATCAAAGTGGGGGCTTTTCTGTGTTCTCCAAAGGAGAGATGTTTTTTATGTTTTTGTGCAGGTTTATATGTAGCCAGAGGGCATATAGCTGTATTTATCCTTTACATCTATCAAATTAGCTGCTCCTGTCATTTCTCAGTCTCCACGTAGTTTGAAGATCACAGCCTGTCCACATTTTAAGAAACCAGGCAAAGAATTCACAAAGTATCATCACTGCTTAGATCCTCCCGAAACTACCAAAACTTTCTGGCCTGACTACTTTATGTAGGAAAGTATATCATTTCACCTTTCTCAACACATTATATGATAGGTAGGATATGAAGAAAGGGGGAAACACCCTCCCAGAGTACTCCAGAAAGGAGTGCCTTCCATCATGACTCCACAATTGCTAGGGAAATGCAGTTCAACAGGACAGGATGACACAACATTCAAAAACCGGCTCCACCCCAGCTACCGGCCCTCGGAGTCTCCACAATGGAGTATTTATTCCAAGACAAGCAGCTGTGGCTAATGTTTGACAATGGGCTCACTAGTCCTCCTCCCAGACAGATAGCCAAAGTTGGAAAATGTGCTCTAGAACGGAAGGGAAGAATTCAGAGGAAGCGAGTGTGCAAGTCAGTTTTTCCCAAGAAACAGACTTGAGTGAATCTGAGTTTTGTTTTCCAGCTCAGGCTCGATATCAGCTCCCCTTAAGCCGTTCCAGCTGACAAGCACATGCCTCTTAAAAACTCACATAAAGGTTGGCAGTAGTTTAAAAATGCCATGCATAAATAAGAATATAGCTGAACAGAGGAGTCTGGCTAGCTATGTATGGTGATTTTTTTACCTGCAAAGATTCAGTCATACTGTGGCAATTTTCTTAGTTGAAAGCAGAGTTCCTGAAGTAAACACGAAGCTCAAAACTCTAGTCTTAACTCTGACATGAAAACGGCTTTCATAGTTTAATCTTTTAATCAAAAGCCAAGATTGTGATCCTTTCTGCCTGAAGTTATGGCAGCATTTAGCTATTGAAAACAACAGAAGCATAGCCCGTGCCACACCTAAAATGAGTGGTATCTAATGTTATTTAAGTTTGATGCGTATTTTACAGCAAAACCACAAACATGGAATCTGCCAGAGACACCACCTATCTGTGTTCAACCCTACTGACACAACCCCATAAATAAAGGCATTTGAGATCCCTCTCACCAGCTGACAACCTTCCAATTGCACCTCACAACTACAAGAATTGCATTTATAACTAAATAGGATTACTACTGTCATCATAAAGAGGTATTTGCCTAAAAAAAATAAGGGCTGGCTCTCCAGTCTGACAGAACTGCTTTATACCTTGCTGTTTTTGCCAACAACCCTAAAGCTGACAGGCCCAGGCTCTGCTTCCAAATACATTTCTTCAGCATCAGTGGTGGCTCAAGATGTCCCTGTCCCTGCTCCTGCTCTTCTGGCTCCCTTGTATCCCTGTAATTGACAGTGTGGCTTGTGATGGACCAAATCAGGAAATTAGTCTGGATGAACAGTGACTTAGGTGTCTTTCAGCTCTGTCATTTCTCTGAAGATGGTGAAAACCAGATTATTCAGCATTGCGACTTAGCCTGAAGCCGTAGGTCTGGACAGTTCAAGACAGCTTTGGACAGTTCAGTATCATGTACTTCACGGGATTTTGTGGTTGTACAAGGTAAAATTTTGTTTCTGGGCTGCCTGTCTTTGAAGATTCAGCAGAGACCCACCATATGGATCAAAACAGAGCCTAAAATGTATTTAAATGAAGGCTTATTTCAAAATTGAATGAAAGTTTCCTGACCTTTACCCTCTGAGCAAAGTGGAAACAGCTGTGCATCTCAAAATACATGTAATTCTCATGTCCACACAGGGACAGCACTGGAACTGCATCTATCACTATTTGCTAGGAATGAAGAATGGTGCAAAAATCATCCTAACACAAGCTCTACAGGACAATGTATGAAATCTAAATATGAAAGAGAAGCTCTTAAAGAGCTGTGGAGTGAGCCTGCTTTAAAAGAGGCGTTTGCTTCAATGAAGTGTTGCATGCTAAGCCAGTGAGGCTCTGCTTGAGCTCTGGAGTCTGTCAGCCACACGCAGCATAATTTTAAGTGGAAATTTGGCCTGAGTGCAGATGAAATGCTGGGCTTTGACAGAAGACCTTATCCTCAGAGAAGACAAAATGACACAACATAAGGAGCAAGTCCACTGAAACCTTTTTTTGTTCATTAGGCTTTGTTCAGAGACAGAAGCTGCAGAGCACTGCTTTCATAATAATCCATTACCTATTGCAAACCTATTAATTGTCTGAGTGCTCCGAAATAACAAATGACTAGCTCAACTTTCCCAAAGAAAAGAAAATTCACTAAAACTCTTCCGTTGCCCACAGCTGTTATTAACATCACCTGGTTTCTTATGTGTTCTCATGCCAGCCTGTACCAAGTATTTTGTAGTGTGAAGAACGAACGTGTGTTGTAAAAATGGTGATCCATAGCGAAGAAGGATATCTATCCGTGATCTGAGCCCAGATAATGAAGTGTCTCATCCACATTAGTAAAATATTAACAGAGGTTATTGGTTGTCATAGTAAAATGAGAGGCTGTACCAAGCGTAATGTCATTTACTGACATTCAGAAAACTGACATCACGGCTGCAAGAAGGTATAAATAACAGCACCCTGCATTTTCAATCGACTGCAGCAACATCTCTGAAAGGAACATTCTACAGGCTCAGCTCCTCTAAAGGCACAGCAGAACCTGGATTTTGTTAAGTGCACCGAGAAGTACCTTTTTGTAAAGCTGTTCTAAAAACGTCTGAGGAGTTTGTCCTCTGCCTTTGATCGTGTTTGCCATTTCTTCACAAAATCATGTGCACGGGAGGCTGTGCTAAGTGCCTGGGAACCACTCTGATCCCCCTGGCTGTGCTGTGCACCGTTGCTAACATTTTGTTGTTTTTCCCTGGAGGAAGAGTGATTGAAAACAGTGAAAACATTACAGATGAGGTTTGGTACTTTGGAGGCATCGTGGGATCTGGTGTACTGGTGAGTATATAAAATCAGACATTCCCACCTTTCCCCCCTATCCACACCATGACTCTGCATTGTTGAATTTCCTCCGTACCTCAAATACAGGTTCCAACACTGCAAGCACTTCTTTGGTAAACAAGTTAAAGTCATCCAACAGTTTAGCAATAAGTAACTTAATTCAGTGATATGAAAAAATGACATAGTTCTATTATATTTAAAAGCAAATGTAACTTGAATTCATCCCAGTTCAAACTGTATTTCTGTTATTGGCAGATGATCTTTCCTGCCTTGGTATTTTTGGGCCTTAAGAATAACGATTGCTGTGGATGCTGCGGTAATGAGAGCTGTGGCAAGAGATTTGCGGTAAGTGAGAGGACACAAGTTAAACTGTTACTGATACGATAGACGTATCTTCTGCGAGACCAAGAGGGCAGGACACAGAGCCCTGCCATTCTTCTGAGTGCTGTAGAGCAGAAATAGCAGGCTGGAAACATTTTCTTAGGCTTTTGATGTCGTGCCACAGGTACCACAGCTGTATTGTTGTGCTGTATTTTGCTCTCCCAAGACACGTCCAGTTGCTATCACAATTAAAATGAATTCTGAAAGATGTGCACTTTGTTTTACAGAGCATAACAGTTTGCTCTTTAGCCATTGTTTGTGGGCAGTTTTTAAAAGAATTCTGACAGTTAGGCACAACATCCTCCATTCACCGCAGACCGTGCAATGGGCAATGATTATCTCCTTAAGTTTGTAGGAAACTGCAGGTTGGGAGAGACCTCGAGAGGTCACCTAATCCAACCTCCTGCCTAAAGCCAGGTAGACGAGAATCCACTTTGAATTTATAGCTTCCTTTCACACTAGAAGTGAAAACTTTCAAATGGATGCCTTCAGACAGTAGTAAACATTTCAAGCATTTTCGTTTAAAAATTAGAGGAAAAAAGTCTTTCTACTAGGAAAGTCTGTTCTTTTGAAACAAACTGGCTCAAGTAGATCGTTAGACTTTTTTACAAAGGATCAGGCTTTCAACTGATAAAAGAAAAAATAAATTGGAAAAGAATCACAACTATGAAGTTAACAAGGAACCATCCTTAAATCCCCTATCTTTGATGCTGCCTGCATGTAATCTCACCAAGCAGATCGAACTTCAAGGAAGGGGAGGAAACGGAGCCACGTATGTCTCTTCACCACACCGTATTACCAATTTTCCGTTAGCAGCAAACAACACAGTTTAGCTCTGAAGACCACAAATAACTCAGTGACTACCAAATCATCCTGACTTTTCTGCCAGGCTGCTGCCCACAGCCTGCCATGCAGTCACACCCAGGGAGTGACCAGCTGTGTGCTCGCTGCCGGTGCTACTGCCATGTACAAACAAACCCTGTCCAGTCCTGGTGGCCTTACTACAGCATGACTGAGAACTGGAGTTGAGAAGAAACATCATTATTATGATGACTACTACATAAACACAATGTTTAAGTTAGCTCCGTTGTATACATCAACATAAAAATACATCTCAACACTCAAGGCAAGACTCTTGTGAAGAAGTCTGAATAAAAGATCAAAGACCATAAAGTATGTTTCTTTTTTTCCTCTACCTGTATCACTTTGGTCCAGCTAAAGGCATTACCTTTACCCACAAACTATGATGGCTGAAAGAGTTTCAAAATTCAAGCAGGGCATCAGTTCTCGAATGATTTACTTACATACTAGCGTACGTGAAAATGCTGTAACTGAAAGCCAGAGAAATGAAGACATCTTTTCCCACCCATTCCAATTGTACTAGTAAAGCTAAAAGGAGCTAAAGTGTACTAATCAGAAACCTGAAGGGGAGACTCAGGAAGGAAAAACACAATTACTTGCTCCAAATATCACTAAGATACCAAAGCTAGCTAGTAAAGGGTACTGCAGATTTTTCTGCAATGTCTCAAGCAGTCCATGACCTCAGCCTTGCTTGTAATTTCCTGACAAAGACATCCAGGTCAGTGCAAGAGGGCACCTGAACCACAGCCAGGTCTGTGGGTATGTGCTGTCAGAAGGGGAGCAGTGCCACCTGCTGCGTCACCATCTGCACCTTCTGACTGCAGGCAAGCTATGCTCGTTCCTTCAAAGCTTTCTAATACCAGTGCAGGTGTGTGATCTATACTTATTATGCAACTGTAAACTAATACAGTTTAGCTGTTCAGAACATGACTCTTTTGACCGTTAAGAGTTGAGTTAAGGGAATGTATATTGACATTAATAGGGTTCGTTTTATTATTTGAATGAGAACAAAAATAACATTTTTTTTCTCTTCATCAGATGTTTTCTTCTATAATATTTGCTGCAGTTGGAGTTCTGGGAGCTGCATACTGCTTTGTTCTGTCAGCAGTAGCCCTAAACAGAGGCCCTAAATGTTACACTGGAACAGAGTGGACCTATCCTTTCCAGGATGGGTAAGACAAGACTATCAGAAAAAAAAGTTATACATGTTTTTTTACTCTGTGGTATGATTTAACTTCCATATCTGTTGTATAAAATTTGGAATGGTACTGTTTGTCTAAAACACAGAAGCTCACAGAAGAATCAGCAATGAGCACCAATACTAAATAAGGTTCAAGAGCATGGATGGAAGAAATAGGACATGCAATCCAAACTACTGAGCTTTAAAGAAACCAAAAAAAAGAGAAGTGCACAGCCTTCCAGGTTACTCTTGGGATGATAAGCAGTATACAGGCATCAACTCCACCTAGATGAATAGCAATGACTTCTTTTACTGAAACCTGATGATATTCAAATAATTAGTATCCATGTGTTGTTTTACCTCAGTTATAGAATCTGGAAGTTGTGTGTTCCTGTCACTGCAACTCAAACGTATTTGCTGTCACGTATAGCTATCACTTTCAGAGAGGTGATGTGAAGAACATGAAACCCTAGCTATCCAACTGCTCAGGGCTCAAGTCAGCAAACAGGGTACAGCGTGTTACCAAGGACAGCAGGCACAACCAGAACACAGACCAACAGGGGGTACAGTAAACCCCTCATCACCTGAGAGTCTTTAATGTAGGCTGCCTCAGACAAGAGTGACCTAACAGTTTCTTGCATGATATACCAAAGACTATAGTTCAGGCTGAAAAGAGGAAAGAAAATAAGAAAAAGTATAATGCTGTATGCTGCACATCATTTATTCAGGGGCCAGTGAGGGCTGGAAACCAACTGCTTTGGTCTAATTCTGGGAGACCTTGGAAAAATAGGCTCCGTTTCGAACAATTTTGGTTGCAGTCAAGGAATCACAGAGGGAACAAAACAGCATGAAGAATATGCAGAGGAAATAGAGTGAAGTGGTTAAGCAGTTCACAATTAAAATGTGATGGTAAAAATTATGGAAAATACTTTTACCTAATCCTGTTGTTCTTTAGATGAGGCATCTAAAACAGCAAAGGTCGTTCTCTTATGCTCAGCGGCTAAGAGGTGACTGGCCTTGTCGCTTTTGAGGTTTCCTTATGAAAACTGAATTTATTAATCTTTTATCATGCCTTTTTGAAAATTCACTTGTTTTTACTGCAGTGTAGTAAAGTAAATAAAGTCAAATATATAGGTATAGAATGCAACACTGCTTCCTTGTTCCCAACCATATTTGTGAGGTACAGGCCTGAATGCCCCAATCCAGCAT
This sequence comes from Galbula dea, assembly GCA_013399015.1. Taxonomy (NCBI): domain Eukaryota; kingdom Metazoa; phylum Chordata; class Aves; order Piciformes; family Galbulidae; genus Galbula; species Galbula dea. The sequence goes on from VWZX01002808.1 coordinate 160,896, forward strand.
CAGACCTTACACATACACACGTACATGCACATACACACAAATCTCAAACCTCTTCATGGTTTCTGCCATGCAGGGGTTACAGAAGGTGCCACGGTCCCCAGGAGCTTGCTCCAGGGAGTCTGGATTTGTCAGGGTGCGCAGTGTGGGGTACCCCATGCCGGCAGATGTCAGCACTGCCTCAGCCGGCAGAGAAACACAGCAGCAGCAGCAGCAAAAGCACCTTCCACAAAGGACACTGGCAGAGACGAGCATCCCTTTGGCACATGCTTGCCTAAGAGCTTTTTCCCAAAACACCAGAAACTATTCAGCTGTATCAAACACGCACTCATCTCCAATATTCTCTCCTGATGCCTTGCCTTTTCAAATCAATCACTTCAACTGATCTAGAACTAAAACGAAACCACGTTCTAGATACGTAGCACCAGCATGACAATCGACACCGCTTCTTGCAGAACCTCAGCCATTACCACACCAGTGACAACTGGTCAGCTCTCTGTGAGCCAGTATCATCTCCTTCGTAACTGTTTCATTTGTTCCACCCCCAGGAACTACCTCACTAACCACACATTGTGGAACGCGTGTCAGTCACCAGAAAACATCATCACGTGGAATCTGACCTTCTTCTCCTTGCTTCTCATCATGAGTGGGATCCAGGCAGTGCTCTGTGGCATTCAGGTGGTGAATGGTCTGTTTGGAACAATCTGTGGGGACTGCAAGTGTTGTGGATGTTGTGGGGTGAGCATCTGATGGTTTCCTTTCTTTATTTTGTGTCCTGATAATAGTTATATATACATCTAACCAGCTACAATCTGCAAAACTAAACTAGACTTTATTCAGCACCATGAACATGTTTTCTAAAGTACAGCTGAACCCCTACAGTGTTACCAGGTGCTGAAAACATGGTCTCAAGTCCATACTATCTGACAGCTTCCCATTGCCACTGGGAAACAGTAAAAAGCTTTGAAAGTCAAGGGAATAGTGGCCACTAAATTACCTCCATGTTTTTATTCTTCCAGGGAGATGGAACTATCTAAAGAGTATGAATATTGCAGACAATCCCCCTTATCCTGGAGGCTCCCTTTTGCAGTGGGTCCATAAAGCAGCTCTCAGATGCATTGTCTGTGGCTGAGAAGATGAGAATGAAGGGCACTTTTCCCCAGTAACATTACGAAGCCCTGACTCCCTTTCCAGCCTTACTGAAATCCCTCATCATGGAATAAAATCAGTGAAATTCAACTCTCACATTCATATTTTTCAACTTTCCCCACTACACTCTGAGATGGGAGGGAGAGAGCAGCAGTGTTCCAGGGACAGGCAGACTGCCCTAGCTATTTGCTCTAACAGTAAAGTTCATTAACTACAAAGAGAAGGATGAATCTCAACCTGATCGGTCACTGCTGTGAACCCCAGAAGTCTTGCCTTGTTAGAGAGCAAGCCAATTTCTCATACAGAACATCACCTTCAAACACTGGCTCCAAATAAACGTAAAACTAAGTCTCATTTCTAGAGCATCAAATTTCCACATCTCTGACACAACATAAAATTGGTACCCATGAACGCAAATGCTATTTATTCATCTTTTTGCAGAGGTTCAATTTAGCTGTGCTTGATGCACTGCTACGAAAGAGAGAGGAAAGGCAAAAATACTTCTAGAAAGAGCTAGTCTTTTAAAACTTATGAAGAAAAAAACTATTTCCCAAAGAAACTGAGGAAATAAGAGGGATTGGAGAAGCTTGTGAGATTGAAATCAACTGACAGGCTTCTTAACAAATACCTCGAACAAATTTTCACAAACCAGCTTGCGAGACTGGACAGCTCAAAGCTTCTAGTTCATCAAAATATCTGCCACATCTCTTCCCTAAAATTTTCCTCCTGAAGTAATGATTCTGTGGCCTGTGCTTTCAGTAAATGTATTCCATGTACTCTGCATCTACACTTGAGATACCTACAGAACTTCAAGCGTTCAGGAGTACTAAAAGCTGGTGAGCCACGTGCAAAAGTGTTAAATAGCTAGATTCAGGAACTGAGAGTTACACTAATAAAAGCAAAGTGGCCTCAGTGATCCATTGTGCAAGATGATAAAGGAAATTATAAAAATCTCTTCAGAAACAGCTGTCCCTCCCACCTGTTCTACCGCACTGGTAGGGAATTTGAGCATACCACTTAGATCACCACCCACTGATGGAAGCATCTTGAATCTATTCTTTCGTCTGCAGTTAGCAGCTGCCCTGCACCTCATCTCACATTTGTCTTGTTTTATTTATATGAAGCCTTTGGGAATGTGGAATGTTTCTCATCAGCATTCAACAACAGGACGGGTAACTGCATAGTCTGCAATTCTGATATATTAATAAACTGAACACATAAACCTTTGTGGGAGACGTGTGATAAGAAATAAAGACAGGAACCTATGATACCTAAAACAAAAAACAAGGGGTGACTCACGAGTCAGTGCTTCCAAGACACCCAACTACATGGTGTTTTTCTAACATGAGTTAATACATAGCAGATACTGAGACAAGGCAGACACATTTCATCTTGTGATCTGGGCCGCATTTGCACCTTGGCGTGTACTGAACAGCCATAAATGAACTGGAATCACCAGCTCAGTCGATCCAGCGTTTTTACAGAGCCAACAACAACGTTCCTAAATCTATTCAGTTATGGTTAACATCTGAAAGAGAAAACACAAACAGGGAGAACTAAAAGTGTTAAAACAGATCTGCGTAGTCTTAACCAACTTGGCCACCACACTCAGTACAAATGTCAACATATCTACACCTATACAGATACATAAATCCTAGTAGCCAAAAGGGAAAATATTAGCATCATTTGTAAAATCTCAGAGATGCACGTGCCATCTGAAGCTTCATTATTCACCCATAAAAACTGACTGCTCAGTGACTGGTTGACTAGAGCGCTGGAAGCATGGCAATTCTGACATTGCATGCCATTGTTTCAGCTGAGAGTTTGCCTATAAAGAAACACATAGGTTATTTAACTACAACGTGTGGAGTGTATGCACGTGATATTGAGCCCATGTCTTTCAATTTTGGTCTGAAAAAAACAGTGTTCCTGCACAGCTAAATTATACACAGCTGGAGCTCTCTTAATTGATCATCTCCAATAAACAGACTGCAACAAGATAATACATTAACCACAGAACAGTGTCACCTGTCCAATAACACATCGCTCCATAACTAGCAAGTCTTTGAGAAAAGTTTGCTTCTAAAACTAGGAAACTGCATACACAAAGTTAAAAGACACTCGCTCAGACAAGGGGAAAGGATGCTTTCTAGTATCATGCAAGGCTTGCATGTTCATAAACTGCCCCCAGTTCAACTTTAGCTCCCCTTTCACGGCTTCTACGCTACTCATGGCGTAACCAGCAACAAGGCAAACAACGTAAAACCCTGCAACAACCCCTGCTGCCCTCGGATAGTGAGACTGACTTGTTCTGTGATATTAGTACGGTCAGGTCTTTACCCCAGAGGGTGGACCCTGGTGTCACAATGATAGACATGAACAAACACCTAGACAAAACACCACGGATGTTTTTTCTTGCCGAATAACTTTTTCACTGGGCCAGGGTACACCGTTTAACTGAAATTACAGAAGTTCTGCTAAATCAGTAGCACTTTCTAACAGACATCTTCACCTGAGAAGCATGACCATTAGCCTCCAGCTATCACTTCTAATTTGTTGCAGGATCCTTTGCTGAAATACAAACTGCTCCCCCACCTGTAGATCCAAACAATTCAATCCAACCAGAAAACCACCACCAGCAAGCACTGAAAACCACACAGTTAATCTACAAATTACTGTGCTAGTTAGAGTACTCACGGCAGTATTTGGAAACTGAGCAGAAAACAGCGCCAGCAAGAGGTTCCCGTAGCCTTTGCACGTACCAGCCTCGCCTGCAGCCGGATTTCAGGGATAGCTGAGGGCGCAGGGCTCACCCCGGGGCCGGGAGCCGCCCGCAGCTCGACCAGACGAGCCCGGCCCGGCCAGCGGCGAGACAGAGAGGCCCTGCAGGCCTAGCACCGCCCCAGCCCCCGCCGGCGCGGCCACGGAGACTGGCCCAGTCCAGGCCTCGCGGCAGAGGTGAGGCCCAGAGGGCAGCGGAGTCTGCCGCACGACAACGCGCGACTCGCGCCTGCGGCCCGCGCCCAACGTCAGGCCGCGGCCTCCCTCGCCTGCTTCATCGTGCCTGTTGCCGGCCTCGTTCCTCCCGCCCGCGCAAGTCCGAGTCGCTCCGGAGATGAGGGTGGGAGTCGCGTCAGTCCCTCTGGGGCTGGCCCGACTCCTACCGGGCACCACGGCGGAGGGCGTCCCTGGTACAACCTCCTGAGGAGGCCGCGGAGGGTCCCGACGGGCAACGCGCACGGCTAAAGTTCGGACCTCACCTCACCTCCCTCCTGATGCTTCCGCCTTCCCCCATACTCCTCTGCCTCTCCTCACTCTCCCAGTTCTGAGGAAATCCTGCAAAGCACAGCTTACAAGAAAGCTTGTTTTCACAAGAAAACAAAACAAAGTCCCCACTCTAACACGAGTTCTTAATTTTTTCTGGAACATTCCATGTGATGCCAGCCATCACACTTTGAAACATTAATAGGTACCTAGTGGAGGACATTGGCACTGCTGAAGGTACAGGAAGAGTAAACTTTGAGGAGCAGGTAGAGAAGAAGGTTAAGAAAGACTTTAATTGAAGTATCACACTGAAAACAACCCTGCAGTGATGTCTTCCTGAGAGGGCTCCACAGGGACCCGTGTAGGGTCACAGGGCTCCTGGCACAGCCCCCACCCTGCCAGCACTGGCGGCACAGCTCCACCTCAGTTGGCTTTCTGAGCTCCCGTGGAGAAAAGGGCACAGGAGGGCCAGCGGTGGGACTGCTCCACTGAACTGCTGTCTGGGGAAGGAGAGCACTGACATGCTTCCTCTCACATGACAGGGTTCAAGCAACATCACAATCCCAGGAAACCCCTCTCTGAGGAAGGGTTTTATTGCAGCTCTTGGGTGACAACACACAGGAGCAGCAATCTGCACCAAGCACTGCTGAGCAGTGTGGAAGGAAGGAGAGGTACCTTCCAGGACATGAGCTGGCATCACTGAGAACAATCTGAATGACCTTTATAAACAAACACACGTTCGGTGTTTCTGCCAGAGAAACTTGATTAATATTCCTGAGTAAATGAACTGTAAATTAACAACCACACTTCTCAAAACAGAGTCAGAAGCTAATGCACTTTGTGTTTCTGCTTGGTGAAGGCTCCAGAGCTTTTTAATGTAAACACAAGATACTGTTGGAAACATTCTAACAATTAACTAGAATAAATTATCTAAGCGAATGATTCAGGGAAGGGTATTAAAATTCATTAATAATAGCAGTTGCATTAGATCTTTAATCGCCCATGTCACATACCATGCCAGCGCAGACCAGATACTGAGATACAAGCACAAGATGTTTAGGTTCTTAGGAAAGAAGCCAGGTATTCTATTAATGCAGACTTCAAGGAACTTCTTGAAGATGGAATCAGACTGAAAACAATGCACTGTTTAAGTCCTCAAAACAGAACTCAACAGCACATGGACTTGGTGCTAACTCTTCTGCTCAGAGATAACAGTATTAAACAAATGATAACAAAACATTTGTACTAGTGACTTACAAGTTACAAGGTGCCACCAGAAGAAACAAGTAATAGTAGCACTGGGGAGAGTGTTGTAAGCATGCCGAGTAAAACCGTAACCACCACTAATGATGACAGCAATTACTAACAAACAGAAACGTAATGGTAAAATATTGCACTTCATTTGGTAAGTGCTAACTATTTCAAATCAAAATGCATGCCTTTTGCACAGAACAATATGTCTGTACCATTATTCCGGGCAGTGTTATACAGTTCCCTAGGAAGCACATACTAAAATCATCTGAAGGGAAAAAAAATAAACCATTTAATAAATCAATACGCATCCAAAATCTTTAAGTTCATTTATATTTGTTTTTCATGTACAAGATCAAAGAAATAAAAAACCTCACAGAATCAAACCCTGGGTACAACAGTTTGATCTGATTGCTTTTGATACATACAATCTGCTGCAAGGTACTCAAAAGCAAATGTTCACACATGTCATATAACAAAATGAAAAAAGTAAATTAAAAAAATTAAAGTATTAGCATGTACATGGATGTAGTATATTAGGAAACAAGTTTATTTGAACACCCATATTTTTCTGTATTTAAAATAGACATTTAAATCCTTCCTTTCCCCCAAACAGCATTTGTTGTCAAAAAGTCAAACCCAACTCCTCCCCAAGTTACGTTCTAACGGTATTACCAGAATACGAACTGTAATTAATGTCCCATAACTTCTGTATCACAGACTTATGTGTGCCACCCTCAGCGATGTCAACAGTAGAACTGTCCAGCTGACAGTGTACATTTAGTAAATGTTCAAAACCTGAAACAGTACAAAGAAATATTGTCAGCAATAAATTGAGTTTCATGAGAATTACATATGCTTTGAATACTCAAATGTTCTGCCAATAAGCCTTTTTAAAGCCAGAAACTTTTTTAACAAAGAGAGCTTTAAAAACCAGATTTTTGTTCTTGTTGTTGCTGCACTTCATCTGATACATCCTCTCCATTACAAAAAAGAAAAACTTACAGTGTAAAGAATCACTTTCAATTTAACCACGTCTTGGTTCATGACTAAGTAAGGATCTGAGCTAATAATTTGGCAGCTGTTTTACACTGGAAGCATCGTTTCACATAGCACCCTCCTGGTTTTGCTACTGGTTTATTATGGAAGCAATAAAGAAACATAGTTTTCAATTTTTTACCTCTTTAAGGTCTCTGAACCAAGACACTTAACAACCTGAAACACCAGTGAAAGAGAAATCCAGTTTGTAGCTTCACAATTCTAATAATTAAACATCTCACATGATTTCACTAGAAGACTGCATCAGTTTTCCCAGTACAAGACATGGCCTCCAACAGATGAACATCAGTGTAGCCACACAGCAGTCAGCACAGGTCAGCAAACTCACGCCAGCTGAGAGCCTGGTCTGCTTGGAGTTTCCTTTACTGTGACAAAACTTTACAATAGTACAGACTTACTGGCAAATGAACTGCTGTTCCTAAGCATGACCTAACGATGAGCCGTATCAGCTGAATCACACTAGAGCCCAGATCCACAGCAACTCTAAGTTGTGTAAGCACTGATGGCTTCCTGTCTATTAGGCCATCCATGCAGTGCTGACGAGTTGGCATCGCCACCGGATACCAAAAAATCTCCAATTCTTTTACCAACGCCAGTCACGTCACTAAAGAACAAAGCCTTTGGACCGTCCGCTTTTCATTTAGACTGACAACCTGAAGAAATCCTTAGAAGAGAGGGATTAATTATAATTACAGTAACATTGGTCAGCCTGCCCGGTCCCCTGTTTGTTGAAAAGAAATTTCTGCTATCTCAACACTTAGCATTAGCAAAAATAATGAAAAAAACCCAACACAACAAGTAACCTTTCCAAAATAACAAAAGAAACACAATGCCCATTCAGCAACCAAATTTTGGGCAGACACAACTCTGCTATCACATCTCACTTTCTATTAAAAAAACCCCAAACAACATACAACACAAAGAGAGTTACTTTTCCCTACGTAATAAAACTTCATGACTGTAGGTCTTTGCCTTCCGTCTTTTTTCAAACATTTCAGTGAATGTGCTTTTTATTCTCCATCTCCCGATACCATGAGCAACCAACAGTCCACCTTTGACATAGCAGTTTATTGTGTCAAGTTCTGCTGTCTTTACTGAACACCGGTGAACTGTTCTCTGCGTACCCCTGTCTGCAGCCACCCTTCCCAGCAAGGATCTACATTTGTTATGTAATCATTTGTCTTCCAAACCTACTCCATATTCCCATCATTTCACCTCTAACCTTTTCACCTGCCTTCACCCAACCAGACTGGAAAAAATCTTTAGTCATCCATTTTCTGGTGCATCAGCAAGATCTCGTTAAGTGTCATTAGACCTGGCAAACACACATTTACACTGAGTGCTACTCTCTTCCTCTCTCTACAAACCCTTGATTAAGCTTAGAGAAAAGATCCAATGCCTCTCACAAAAAGACATTTTTCAATATAAAAAGCTTAAAATCATAGATTATAAATAATACAATTTCAAAATATTTAAGAATTTTAGGACTTCATTTGCATTTCAGGGGAACTGCAAGCTTAACGTCCTTGATGCCTTCTCAGTCCCAAAACACAGAGTAGCCTTTGTAGGATATACAATAGGTAGAAACACACAGAACATGCCTTGTGTTCTGCACACCAACTACAGTAAGTGAAAGACTTCAGAACTCAGCAACTTTACCAGATGAGCTACAACACTGCTTTAGCATTGCCCTAATAAAGTCACCATCTTCATTCACATACACAACTAGGTGTATTTTGACACTGTCAGTTAAAAACGTAACTGAAAACAGTATGTGCAAAGGTTTCCTCCCACTACATACAGCATTAACAAGTTCTGCCACATTTTTCAGACCTGATTTTAAAACCATGTTTTTGCATTTAAGATATTTGCCACAGATTTTTATATATAATATATAAAAAATTGTTTGTTCGTGTGCTAAGTTATAAAACTGTAGTGCTTACTATAATAAACATCAAAATCTAAGATCTTAAAAAAAAGCTTGTTTATAACACATTGCTTTGTTTTTAAAAGGCAGCAGACAGTACCAACCTGGTTTATTTTGCAACAATATCGTAGTGTAAAAATACTGCTAAACAATTCTGGTACTTTCAGGATTGGAAGCACTTATTTTCCAAAAACTATACAGTAATGTACTGAAAAGAGAAACTGCAATAGTACTGTTTGTGCCTTTACAAAAATATAATGAGAATTAAGATGGCTGATACGGATCAGATTTAATCTGTATTCCATATAGCACAGTTAGTTACTAAGAACAACAAAAAAAGAGATTTGTAAAGCTTAACTAGGTTGATAAAACAGCTTCTGATAGTATCATCATAAACACAGTAGTAAAACTGCTCTCATGGGCTGATGCTGTGCACATTTTTTGAACCAAGTGGCCTAGTAGTCAGCTTTTATGATTCATGAAGGGTTCGTGATGTTAATCGATACCTAGGAGATAGTCAGGGACGTGCACAAACACCACCCACTTTCTGTCCTTAAAATGAAACGTTTCTGCCTGGTCTGAAAAGGTGAAGAAGTATAGAGATGCCTAAAGTAGTGTGCTTTTTTTTTTTTTAAGAGAGGAAGAAATATATATGCATATATGTATTTATATATATATATAAAAATTTAAATTAGTGTCAATCAAATCCAGGCAGAGATTAAACTGACCATAAAGATAAGGTCACAAATGTCATTAAGGCAGTAAGTTGTATCTCTTGAGGACTTCCAGATATTCTACCTCTATCTCAAAGGGAAAAAGAAATGTTGAATTGCATTGCAGGCCACATCAGCACCAAATGACTACAGCCAGGTAAGGAAGGGCTCATTTTTGTTGAGTACTGACTCCACATCGTTGAGAATAGGGATCAAGTCTTCTGACTCTAGAGTCCCAAGATCAACATTTGTTCCTGGAAGGCAGTCGAGGAAATCTGGGAAACGTGTTTGTTGTGGATTTATGTTCATGGTTGTCTGTGCTATAGTTTCTCCTAGGAAAAGTAAAGAAGAACTTCAGAAACACCACACTCTTCTTGTGGCCAATATAAAACAACACTACGGATATAAAAATTAGACACCCCCTTTCCCACAAGCATCTGTGAACATTGCTATCCTCTACAAACACTACCTCAACACCCTGTCTGCTTGCAGAATGTATATCCATTACAAGAGTTAATTCTGCCCTCAGAAGTACAAAAGGCCCCTTCCAGCAGTTTCAAAGTTATCAGCCTAGGACCTTCCAGCTGGGAAGCACAACAGTTCAAAGTTCACTCCTCTGCACAGGGAGTGATGCAATTGAGTCTGACATAAACCCTTGATCCTGTTGCCCGCACAACGCTAAACACTGTCCACATGGCATAATTGAAAAAAGTGCTTTATAGCAATTTAGTTTTGCAATATTTTATTATTTTTTCATATACTAATAATAGCATGTGTGAAAATCTTTAATGGAGAAACTTTCACTCTTTGCATCATCTAGAACTTCTGATGTGGAAGTTCAGGTAAGGAAGTGCTGAGAGTTTCACTATCTGGAAAAAGACTTGTTGATTTTATTTTAAACACTATGAGGACATTGGTATGAACACCTATTAAAACCTAAACTAGCTGAATACGTTCTGTTTCAAGGCAAAATAATTTTGCCATTTTAAGAGACTTCTTAATGAGACTGATTCCCCAGAGTTAGAAAATGCAGGGATTTGTACCAAGAATGTAACCCAAGACCAGATTTTTACTCCTCCTACCTTGCACTATGGTAAGAAAATGCAAATTAAGGCTCACATTTTCCAACTTTCACTTATTTTGTTTCATATCAGTCTAAGGCAAATGGGTAGAATCTTGACCTAAGTTAAAGCTGAGAACCTTTGAGGCACCGAACACCTTTTAGGCTTTGACTCCCCCCAGTCTCAGTGTATTCTCTGGCATAGCAAAAGAAGGGATTATTGTTCAGTTATGCAATTATAAAACATTTATAAGACAAAGTTACGAATATCATTATACTTTAAGCTAAATCAGAGCATTCTACCTGTATCCATCTCATCTACGTTGCTGAGGAAATCTTCAGGTGTCGTGGGTATACTGTAGCATCCTAATCCCAAGCCACTGTCTGTACTCTGTTCCCTGGAATGGTATGGCCCACTATAAAGCGAAACATGAAAAAGCCTCAGTGAAGATGTTCTAGTAGACAGTCTCTGATCATAGTATTTGAAAAAAGGCAGCACAGTAGGTTAGACAGTGAAGTTAAATACTCACTCTCAACTGTTGGCCACTAATGTAGTCATGCTACGTCAGCCCAAAAAAACAAAGCGACTGAGGTGAGGTCACTCTTAAAATCCAAAATGAACATACTTTTATACAACTGTCTAGGCAAAACCCGTTCTGATAGCCTAAAAAAATGAGTTTATTTACACTTAGGCAATGTACTCATTCTACCTAGAGTCTTCTACATATACCTACAATACAATTAAAACCACCTATTACCATTTGTTTGATTTTTCTAAGATTCCATCTTGATGTATAAACTGAAAGATTTCAGGTCAGCCACTCAGCTGTACCCCACATTCACAGCAAGTACAAAAGAAAGATGACACAGGAAGCTACCTCAGAGAGACAGCTCTAGAAGAGTACAGAAGGCAACAAAAGCAATTCCCTAATGAAGAGGACATGAACTTGCCTGTTCAAGAAAGGATCGGATCCGTTATTTGTGATAGGCCTCAAGTCTTGTGTCACGGCAGGCGTATTCACAGCTGTCTGAAGTGGGACTATGCTTTCTGAGTCCATGGGAAGTTGTCTGCATAGAGCAGCTTCCTGAAAAGGCAAGTCAATGTAAGGGAACGGTTATTCCAACAGCTCAGAAGTACTGCAGTCCTCTAACAAGCAAATGTGTCATAAACACACCTCATCCTCTTCAGGAAATGAATTCTAAACAATGTAACCGACAACTTCACACTGGTGTGAAGATAATCAGAATGTGGACAGACAGTGTCTTCCATAGCCACTGCGCTGGCTTAAAAGACTGCAGAATCCACTTTTCAGTCACTGCCATGGCTGGAAGCCAGTTCCATAGCTCAGCTAGCAGGCAGATGTGTTTGAGGACTTTCTCATCAGCTTCACACTGAACCAGAGAGCCCATGTGCCTGTTTAAACTAGCTTCACTCTTTTTCGCATGATCCAGGTCACAAAATGCTCATGGAAATGGCTTTACTGTCAGAGCTGTCACATTAGCAACCCCTTGTGAGGCGTAGTGGCAGGCAGCCAGGTGAAAGCCAGACCTTGAAGAAGCACAACTACCTGCAGAATCACTGCTCCTCTGTAGCCTTCCTGGCCAGAGAGATAATCCCTATAAAAATCAAATGACCCATGTTAGAACTTCAGACACCTTGCATGCCGCCTTATCCTAAAACGCTGACAGGCCTGCACATTACAACTGCTTACTGACACCCTGTCCATGCTTCAGGAGCGGCTAACTCCATCTGAGGATCTTCACACACACACAAGAGCTGTGGAACACTCAAATTACGGTTTCTGTGTTTTGTTCAGTGAGGCCAGGTTCTCTGAGAGCTCTGACAGCTGGAGTTGCAATAATAAAGCAGTTTAAAATCTTCAGACTCAAATTCAATCTCCTATATATCTGTTCCTGACAGTTCACCTTAAGTGAAATTCCTTTCAATTTAAACTGGTGCAAAACAGAGAAGAATCAGGTACTGAAATAGTGTGAGTTGTTACTAGATGACACAATATGCTACATACCAAAGCAGAAGAATATCACTTGCAACCATGAATTACTTAACATGTTACGAAAAAAAGCCACTGGTATCAAGACTTTGATGCAATAATCTCCAGATGAACCCTCTGTCTAATAATAAGCATCTGCCTGATGATCTGTCTCATGTACACTGCCTTTAGGATGACAAACAAGCAATTAAAGCCAAAGGAAACTTGTTTAAGAACTCTTCCTGAAAAACAGACTTCTTCTAACATTACCTCTGTGATATTTCCATCACATTTAGCGGTGCAGAGGTCTATACAAAGGTTGTTTGGCTCCATGGGGAGGATCCAAATATCCAAAGACCTCAGAATAAGAAAGCTGTATCTGTTTTTTACCTAGTTTGCTCAACCTTATTAATTTTAATTTAATAAACAAGAGGAAATATTTCATCTAAATCCTAGTACAAAACTTTCTCCACTGAATCAGTCTCCAAAGTACAGAAAAGATTAACATGTCTTTGAGGCTAGAATATGATGTTTTACTCGGTTTTCTATTGATTTCTTCATTGAGGAGGACTGGTCTGGTCTCTTCATGAATAATGTAACAATTATTCATTAGGAATGAATATATACTGGTAGCCGTTAATGCCATGTTTCCTTTGCAACCCCATTACCGATATATTCACTGATAAATAATAATTTACATTAGATGGTGTCATTATTTAGTACATGTTAAAGAATGAATAGTCTAAAGGTTCTTAATAGCTCGCTTGATAATTTATGCATGCCATTTAATTTTTAAGTGGCAATTCTAATGGTGATGTTTCTATTTATAATTAAATCAGCTGAAGCCTGTGAAAATGTACAAACCTCAGAAAAAGGGCAGATTAGCTTTTTTTAACTGCCTACATGAAGATACTGAAAGTATTTCTTTTAAACATAAGAATAGCAACTGCAGAAACAGAAAAACAGCAAGAAAGAAACATGCCAAGCAAATCTAGAAATTCATTGTCATACTTCCTGGAACCATCCTTGGCAGAACTGAGGTGCCAAACAGCCATTTCCAGCTGGAGGAGATGAGGCATTTTTACAGTGAGTTTACATTGCTAGTCATTTCAGTTCCTTTTCTGCCAGTCCTCACACTTCAGAGTGGAAGACGAGATACCTGGATACTGCCAGCGCCAACAATAAGTCAGACTATGGGCCAGTCTGCACAGTGGAAAGTGCACAGCAGGGTATTTTTCTATTCAGGCTGTGGCACGCCAGTAAGGTTCTGCTATGTGAGGACAAAACAAGTGATAAATCTTCCTCTGAATCTCATACAATGCTCCTTCCACAGCCTCTCATGAGCCCCTGTATCTTTATATGCACAAATATATGGAACAGGATTGGGGGATCAGAAAGGAACTTCTGAGAAGCGCTGCCTTCTTCTTACTGTCTGAACTCTTCCAAACAAAGTGCAAGATGGCACTTGTGCACACAGAGAATTGCTGGGACATCTTCCCTGTAGGACCCTTTCAGAAAAGCAAATCACTGAGAAAGGAAATGAACTCTTTCCAAAATGACAAAACAGAGTAACGAAATATTTAAGTAGAAACTGTCACAGAGATTTTCTGAAATGCTGCCCTTCTTGCATGTACTCAAGTCTGCAGTTCCAGAGGCTTTACCAACTAAATGAAGAAGGAGAAAAAGAAGGAAACAAGTTCCCTAAGCAGGGAGCTTCCAGAACTGTGTATTCCTCCCGGCTGGGTGTGCTGCTCCACCCCAGCAGCTGCAGCCAGGAATGGCTGTGGGGAGCCAGCAGCTGCTGACAGGCTGATAGGAGGTTTGTGAGCCACCAAAAGAATTCCTCCCCTCTCACTCAAACTTTGCACCTCCTCGCAGTTGCTAGCAGCAGTGTGCACACTTACTCAGCGTTTTTCCCTTAGAAAGGTTATACTAGAAAAGCAAAAGCAGCAGTGAGGGGGCAGGGCAGGAGTAATTGTATGTGCACACTAACGACTTCGGAGGGATTTGTCACATTCTTCTCAGCTGCCAGGGTTGCAAGAGGGCTCAGGTTACTGGCAGGAAGTTCACAAAGTTCTGTTAGGAAAGATGGAGCGTGCACCGTGCTTTCCCTGGGTGGGAAATACGTTGTTCCCTAAGAGCTACATCAGTTCTGAAAACTTTAGCGATGCAGAGTGATACTGCTTTTCATTATATAACGTGGAGCTCAAACACACACCGTAGATGCGGGGTGGTACTGGGCATAAGCTGGAGGCTTGACGAAGTACGGCACAGCTGCAGAGTTCTGTATGGTATTAGTTTCAAAGCAAAACACAGTCAGCAAAGCAGGGAAACCAGTCCTTGTGTTAACAGCACAACTGTTTTGAAGCTTCATTTGCTCTTGTTCCGAAGCAAGAGTAAAAATAGCTAAACACATTATTAGCAGGATGAGAATTATGACTAAGCTCGTACCAGATATCCCCACTCTTTTCCCACACCCATTGCTGCTATGTGAAAGTTACCATTTTTAAAGGTACTTACAACTGTAAGTACGGCATTTAAAAGGACACCAATGATGGTGCCATTCTTGATAAAATGTACTTCATTCACACTGTTCCTCAGAGAAATAGGTTATTTATTTTCTCAAAGGAAGCCGATTAGTATCTCATACAAAACACAACATCACCAGTGGACTTGTGTGTAACACAAGAAACACAACTGTCAAAGCTTTCTATTTCCTTAAGGTGGTGTAAAGGAAGTTAAGACATCTATTTTGTACAATGAGTCACTATACAGAGCTAAAACTTAAGAAACAGAACAAAACCCAAAACATCTACAAAGATGCATCTCTGGAAACTTTTCAAATCAAAGGTATTCATCTAAGATGTGAATGGGATTTTGTTTCAAAGGCAAAGAAAGGGTTTCAGTTATGGAGTTGGGATCAGATTCAAGAACAACCCCCTGCTTTTGACCTTTACCTTTGGTGCAGCATGAACGTGATCTACTATGCAAACCAAGCTAAACTGAAAATTAATCAGTGATAGTTGCTGTAGATTTATAAACAGACACAGGACAGAATTTGGTCCTCGTACTACTATTATAGCTGGTGAGAAAGACACCAGGTCTGTAACTCCTGACAGATGGCCATTTTGTGCCAGCTTAGAGAGAAAAAAGAAATAAATAAATATTCTGTTTATATTGGCTTTTTGGCTACCCTTACCTAAAACAATGACTAATCTTGACATAAAGTAACACAACTACTAGTTGTACCTGGACAAAATTTGGATGTACTGAACTAAATGGTCCTGAACAAAGTAAGGGTACCCTTGGCATTACCTGTCGCAGTAACTCCTCCTGACGCATCCTAATTCTCTCCCTTTCCATCTGGATTCTCTGGAGCCTCAGCTTCTGCTGCTGCTGCTGCTGTGTGGTCAGCGCGTTGGGCAAGTTCATCAGCCCTGTCTGGGGAGGACAACTCTGCTGCAACATGGCCGTGCTGGGTGTTACTGGGTGCTGGTGGTTCATGACTGCGGGGAAGAAAGTAAATCATGTTTGCTAAAGTAGAACTGCACTTTAAGATTACAGAAGTCTTAAGACAAATGTTGCTCATTTACAGTAGAAAGTTAGTAGAATTACTGTATTTCAAATGACAGATAACTACTCCATCTGGCAAGATCTGGTACTAATAATTGCTTAATGAATTATTTTTCATATTTCCTATGTGTATAAAACACAAACACTTACAATACAGCAAGTATTTCTATTCTGTAATACAGATTACAAGCGGTAGCCATGCACTGCTTTAAAAATTGACATTCTTGCAAGGATTCTTTCACTAATGGGGCAATAGCATAACTTATAAAGCTCTTACCTTTTTACAGGAACAGCTCGGATACTAAAATACTCTCTAGAAAAGATGCAATATTTTTCTGTCCAAAGGACTGAGATTTGTATTTTCATCTTTCATGCACTGGTCTTACCCATGTGAAAACTGAAATCTCAACTCAGTTCTATACTTTTCAGACCTGAACATGCTTGTGCTGTGTATGTGACTGACCTTGAAGGACACAGTACAGTGAGCACTGTTGGAAGCATGCACTGGAAGAAAAGGGTTGACAGTTTTATAGCCCAGATCAAAAGTATGACAGCCATACAATGCAAAATGCTGAACTTAATTCACTCTGCCAGTTCAAAGTTAAAAGTTTTTTTTGAAAGGTTGACTTGATGCTAGCCAGTTTCCTGCCAGACCAGCACTGTTTTGTCCTTCTGCAGCTGGAGTACACAGCATTATTAGGCCAGAACAAACTTTGCCCTGCTTCATTTAGGACATACGTGGTCTACTTCTGTGAAGTCAAATCTAGTTTTTGGGCATGTGCACACCAACATATAATACACATTACATCAATCTAACCTAGCTCAAAACAGATATTAACTGGACATAAAACCAGTGTAAAACACAAGACTGTTAGGTGAGTCTTTTTTAATATCTATAATAGAAAACAAAATGAAACCAAAATCTGGGGTGTTCTGCAGCACTTCCCACAACAACTGCAGCATTCAGCTGCTCTAAAAATATATCGGAAGGGTCAAAATGTTACATGTACAGTAATGAAACAGCAGACTCCGGGAACTAGCCGAAGAGTAATTAAATCATAGCAGATTTGCAAGTATTCTTCTGCATTGGTTCCACTGAAAGGCATTGAAATTGCTATCAGCAAGCCTCCACTTAATGTGTTAAGTTTTAGGGCTTTTCAATACCAGCAGTTCACAGGTGATGGCATGTGAAACGTGACCTCTGCAAAACAGCCTGTCCACATGGTCCTGCAGAGTTTTGAAAAGCACTGCCCATCACCTTCCTGGGGGACTACTGAAGACTGGGCCATACGAAACGCAGCATACCATCTCCAGTTTGAAACACTCCCACGGGGCAAAACATGAGGCCAAAGACATGCAGTGCACAGAAGATGAAGCGCTTGCTCCTTTCCCCCTCAGACACTAGCCACCCTGCAGCCACTGCCACTTTCCCCAGCACAGTTCTTGCCCGTGTTAGGTTTATTTGGACACTAAAAATCCCCATACGGTTTGTGCACTAGCAAATATCCATAGGCAGAATATAAATCCTTCATACGTGTCATGTGCCTCTGCTTGCTCAGCCCCTGTCATCCTCCTCCCCATGCAGGGAACCAGCTGGCTCACTGGCCTTACGACAACAGAAATTCTTGAGCTAAAGATTGTGTGCAACCATGCACACAACACTTGCTTGCCCTCAACTGGGGTGTGACACTAAGCAACACATTCTCCAGGACAAAGAGGGGTGCAGACTGTTCTCTTGAGGAGGCAGAGTACAAGAAAGATGTTGGAAGAGCTATTGCCTGCAAAAAAGCATTGCTGCTGCAGGTAAGCTAGACAGCACCCTGCAAACACAAAGATCAACGTAAAAATCTCACTCTGCAGGCGAGAACCAACTACAGAAGATACAGATCAGAAAATGCTAGAAAGATTTTATCATCTCACTAGGAAAAGTGTCCAAAAATGAATGGCACAGTATTACCAGGAATAATCCCCAAAAGTCACAGATGTCATTGATACACTACAGTGACAGTAACTTATGGGTAATGTTACACACACACAGAGTCCCTGATTCAAGACAGGAAATATTCATAGAAAGCATAACTGATAGCAAAATATCTTCAAGTACCAGGGAAAATCTAACAGAAACATCTGGGAAAACAAAAAAAGCAGTAACAGCCAGTGGTGCTGAACAAGTGTATCTGCTCTAGCTGAAGAAGCTGTGAATTAACAAAAAGACAGGCTGACTGAGAAAGTAGCCTGGTAAGCACTGGAAGATAGTGGTGAAAATTCCCAGAACATACATGACAGTCAGAAGACTGTGGAGGAACAGAACTACTTTAAAACCGCTGATGCCAGAGATACCCTTGGGCGTATCATAGTGTTGTGTAAATGTAGTGAAGAAGTGCGCAATTGTGCAAGCAAGTCCAGTACTTCTGACATTAAGCAATTCAAAACCACTGTATGGGCTCCCAATTTACCCAGGGCAAAAATTATTCCTGTTTATGGTGCTGAGAACAGCATCCAGCACTTAAATCCTCCAGGAATGAAATATAATAATTTTTCTAAGTATTAACTACCCGGTCTGTTCAGAGCGCAGGTTAGATTTATCACTTACACAGATCAGTACTAGCTACATCGAACAGGCATGGATTAGTCCTGCGCTAGATCCAGGGCCAGTCTGGGTCTAGAGGCAGCTTCATTACCTGTAGGTGGAGCAAAGCCCACACTGTTAAGTCCTTCCGGACCTTATGGAAAGCATGCAGGCACACCTAAACTGTCTTTGCACCATGCCTCCAGAATAAGATATTCTGGAGAGTATAGCACAGAGATGCCACTGTACCAATATGACTTCTTCAGGGGCACCTAGATGTCATCTGATCCCCAAGTTAAATGCCCTGGAACCCACAGGCTGCAGTGCAGAGCCATCCACTTCATTTTCTGTAAGTGTATTAACATCAGCTTTGAAAGGACCATTATCAAACCTGGGCTAGATCTTCACACAGTTTCAGATTAGGGATTCTCCGCATAGTGCAGCTTCCTATATCAACAGCTATTATAGCTCACAAATTCTGACCCAAAATATCATTAGACCTAAAGAAACATACAGGTAAAAGGACATAAAGAAAGCCTACCAATGATAAACAATCTTCCCATGTTCCCTGCAAACCTAGGGACAGTTGGAATACTTGAGACGAATGATGCTCAGAAAGGAAATGTGGTGATCTTACACACACAGCCAGAGGCACAGACAGAAATAAAGCAAACTGAAGGATTTATTCACGACTTCCCAACAGCAGGCAGATGTTTAGCTACATTCTGGAAAGCAGATACTCAGTATATTCAAGGGTTATTTTGGAAGACAGGTGCTGTAACCATGAATGTCTCCTCTCCCCTTTCTCCTCCTTTCCTTGACTTTTACTAGGGAGCATGGCATCACCGGGTATGGAACACCCCCTTCGGTAATTCAGATCAGCTCTCTCGGCAGTGTCACCTCCAGTTTCTGGCAAAGCCCCAGCCTGGCTGCAACGTGGAAGAGAAAACAGTGGGAAAAATCAGAGAGTCTTAACACTCTGCAAGCTCTGCTCAGGCACAGCCAAAACACTGGTGTGTTATCAGCAGTGTTTCACTCAGAAATCAGAAACACAGCACCATCAGGGCTGCTACAGAATTAACTCCATGCCAGCCAAGGCCAGTACAAATACAGGGTGAATGCAAAGCACTTGTAGAGTCAAACAAATACTTCTCTATAAAATACCTCCTGCTCAGAAACAGAACAACTCATGTGACACACTCTTCAGTGCCTTTCAGTGAGGATGCTAGAAACATGTAATTCAAAAGGAATATTAAAAAAAAAAATCCTTAAGCTCTACCTGAATTCATGTCTGGCTAAAAAAGAAACCACATCTGGAGGCAACCGGACATATTTCAGCTCCACTGAGCTGGCGTTTCTGCTGGAGAGGAGACTGGAGATGCTTTCTAATGTCTCAAACTTTATGACTGAACAAGGAGACTATGGCAAGGTACATCTGGGAACAAAACAAAATACACAAATTGTCATAGTGACAACGTTTACTTTGTAGTCCAGACGGTCACGACACAAGTAATTTGTATTTGGCTACATACGAAAAACAACTTAAGTCTCACATCCATCTTATTGAAGACAACACCTTTGCACATTTTAAGTCAAAGGAAATGATCTGCTCAGAGTGGTCCTGTGTATGCGTCTCCATATTACATGACAGAAAATATGAGTGTTCCCTTTTACTATAGCAAAAACTATGAAAGTTTCCAGTTTGTGTACTCCTGCAAAGATACGATTAATATGACCAAGCCTTCCACAAAATAAAGTAAAACCAAGGATCAGATTTGCTGGAAAATTTATTTGTGACCTGCTTTTTGTTGAAAATCATGACATCTTTTCACTCCAATCTGCTCTTGCAAAAATGACACTGAAGTTTACAAACCTGCACGAATTAGAACATCATTATAGAGAGGACAATTTCAAAAAGAAGTCTCGACAGAGTATCTGATTCTTGCTACTATCAACCTCTATTTCATACATCAACTGATAA
Organism: Galbula dea; assembly: GCA_013399015.1. Taxonomy (NCBI): domain Eukaryota; kingdom Metazoa; phylum Chordata; class Aves; order Piciformes; family Galbulidae; genus Galbula; species Galbula dea. The sequence goes on from VWZX01002808.1 coordinate 181,430, forward strand.
TGAAATGTGCTTTTACAGATAATTACCTGCTTCTTTCTAGGTATTTCCTTTACAGAATCAATACCATTAAAATCTGTGGTCACATCAGTCTCCCAAATAATTGTGCCAACATTTATGATCACTTAAAACAATTTCCTTCTTCTTCTCCCTCCCTCTCCCCTTCATTTTTGATATGCACAACACTATACGTAACATCAAGTAGGTTTTTTATCTTGCTTGGGCAAAAACAAACATCCAGGCACAACTCCAGTCTCCACAAAATAAGTGAGGGAAAGTATGAGAATATAGTTATTATAGGACCAAGACTTTTCACTGCTTTTGCATTTTCCACTGAGTTCTTTAAACGATAAGAAAACAAATTTGGAATAAACAGTAAGTTGCTTTTCTTAAGGATAGAGCTGCAATGACATGCATGGGGAAACCAGAAAAATACAGGCCTGGAATACCTCTAAGCATGTTTGATATGTCTGACATCACTTGGATTTCAATTAATAGCGAATCTTTAAATACACTAGTTGGAATGAAAAGAATACCAACAATGGAGAAATTACCCCAGGGGTATATACATAAGCTTAGCTTAAGAAAAGTCTTCTACCCAAGTGCTTTTCCTGGAACCAGCCATCTGAACCAGAGCTGAAGTCCTGTACCAAACTGTCAGTAATGCTTTTTTCTCATATGGCTGATAACGCTGTCACTAAAGGTGGGAATGAACCCAGTGAAGTCAAAGGCATCTTGTGTCAGCACCAGTGATCAAATTAACAAAACAAAAACATTCTACAAGTCTCTGTTTCTTATGATATAATGTGGCATATTTGTTGCAGTGTTTGGGCAACTTTATTAACGCTTGCTACTATTTATACTTGAATTCTGAATTTGTACTTGAAAGCTATGAGGAACATCATGGAGTCTGGGTTAAAAAAGAAAATCCTCCATGCTCCAACCAGAGTGCCTGATATGAATACCAATTTCAGTGCAATGACACTCATCACTCATCCGGTGAGTCAGGGACACTGGAACAACACTTTTCAGCCTGAGGTCTGGGGAGCCTTAAGACCTCTGGACTGTTTTTGAGAGGCTAAAAGGAAACTAAGAGAAATCAACTGCTCTTCAGTTCACTACTTCAGCAGTGCTTAAACTCACTAGGCAGTTGTTTGGCACTCCCACTGTAACATTTCTAAGGTTCTGCAAACAAAAGAATACAAAAAGCTCAAATTGACCATAAAGGAGATTGGATACAACATACCAGGTGAAAAGTATTCACCATTCCAGGAGACAGAATCAGGGTGGCCTTGAATTCAGTTATCATGGGGAAAACCCAATTTATTTTGCAAAATGAAGTAATCATAAACTTCAATAAACAGCCATTGCACAATTTTCCAGCTCAAATGAAAGCAAGTAGAAATGTGGAGCTAAGTTCCCAACTTGGACTATGTGGCCACAGTTCCACTGCAGTACATGGGATTACAAACATTTAGTTCACATCTCAAGTTAGCCCTATGCAATTTTCTAATTCCAGTTAAGACAGAAAATTTTGTAAAAAACTTGTAGTGCTTTTGTTGTTAAAATTAATAATAATATTCCAGTGATTTAGGTTTTCTGATATGGTAGGAGAGCTTTCTGTTGTTGACTTTCCTGGATAAATACAAAGCAAGGATTAATATGCAGGCAAGAGGCTCTGCAAGTTGCAGAAGCCAAACTGTGTAAGTGTAAATTGTTTCTGACATACACGTTGAACTGACTGTACCAATATTTATTTTTCTAGTGTCAGAAGTGTCTGGGTGCAACTGTGGATCTTCCTCTCTACTCTGTTTCTAGGCGGCCCAGAGCCCAATTCATATGAACCAGCATCAGGTGTCAGGCAACACAGTCTTACGAAAAACAAATGTCCATAGAGAAGAATAAACCCAGACATATTACAGTTTTTAATTAGTCATGACACTGTGAAGAAAAAAAAGACTAAGCTCCCCTCCTCTTCGCTCCCTGCTTCTGCCAACAAAGAACTGCTTGTTTCACTTATTTCCCAGAAACAGCATTAGCCTTCCAACAAGGTCAGCAAAAAATGCTGCTTTTCCATTCCGGTGCATTTTGTTCCAAAAATCTGTGAAGTATTAAACCAAAAAGTTGTACTATCCCAGTGCACAGAGACTCCTTTATTCAGATTTCTGGGCTGAAAATAGCTATACAGAAATTTCTCAGCAGTTTCAACTGTTAAGTTCTGTGACATTCACATTTAAATAATCTTTCCTGTCTTCAGTGATTCAAGCTTAAAAAAACGCAAGTGAACAACCAGCAGGTACAGCATCAAAGCTACGATTTAGCAAGAAGTTATCTAAAAGATTGGACATTTTCTCTGTGAGCACTTTTAACAGTAAATCAATGACAACAAATAACAGTGGTAGCTGCCTGACTGAGGAGACAGCTTTTAATGCTAATTACCAATGTAAAATATTTAATTATTTTTACTTTGCTTTCATGCAATCTTCAGCTTTTGCATTTCACTGAAACTATGAAATGACACTTCAGTCTTGCACCAGCACATCCAGATTACTGACCTTGAAGGGAAATGCTTACACCAACAAGAACTTCTTCGTGTTATAAATAAAAAACTACTAGATTTTTGAAGCAATACCAACATCTCTTTTGAACACAGGAGCCTTTAACTTTAGTAGATAGTCAGGTGCTAGTTTAAAGGTGTGCGTCCTTCAGGATATCTTGATTTAATTTACCTGATACTGAAGTTAATTCCTATTAGTCTCTGGAACAATCAGGCACTGTCCTCAAAACACAAATAAATTACTCCATTTGAAATCTGCCTGATAAATTACTTCTTAAACTGCAAATAAATAGTTGAGAAAAAAAACCCCAACATTGTTTTCCAGAGCTGTGTTGTAAAGTCCTCATTCCCACAGAACATGGAAGTCCTCTACAATGCTTTCAGCTCTCCTGTAAGTATTATTTCATTAACCAGAAGCAGGTGACAAAATAATTCACACTGACCACAACCAAACTGCCTCTCCTTCTTTCAGGATATCCACTAATTAAAAATGACCTGGAACAGGAAGCCTTTCCACTGTGCATGTGGTGTGAGGCTATGGGCTACTCTAGGGAAAAAACACGTTCCTCTTAATGTTACATATTTGTAGCCAAATTTCCAGCCAATACAAACCCTAGACCGGTTCATGTAAGTTTGTTATCACTAACATACATACCATCTGTTTTTAAACACTTGGGAGTTTCTGTATTCTTATCTCCAGAGACTTGCTTTGACACAGTAACCAAAACTGCATTTTATCATCCTCAAACAATAGTAGCTACACCTCTTTTATCATGGCAGGATATGGAAACTTTGGTTCATGTGTTTATTGCTCTTAGACAGGATTATTGCATTGTTTTATTGGTTGGATTTCCTGGCCGATTAGAAAAAAACAAAAGCAGATGCAAAGTGCCCTAAGTCCCAGTTGCATTCAGACCCAATTAAATTACCATTGGCAACGGAGCTGAAAGCTAAACTTTTTAGATGAATTTCTGTAACACAAACAGCTGTCAGTGTTACGAGGCTCTTCATGTTAACTTCTGTTGTGCAACACAAAATGCCTTTCACCTTACAGAACCAATGTACTGAATAGTCAAAACTATCCTGCCGGTATGACTTGGGTCAAGCCTGCTGGTGCATCTTGCCTCTGGCCACGCTACTTGGTCACTTACACAGGAGTGTGACCTGGAACTACTGAGCCCTGCAGTCCGCAGCTGGTGTTTGCTATAAGCCTTAAATGCCACAACAGACTGTACTGTGATGGCTGCCACTTTGCCCAGAAGGCCAGCTGAGGTTTTTTTGCAGAGAGTGCCTGTTCTTTTCATACTTATGCATATAAATGCAAGTTAATTTATACAGAAAACAAACACTGTCAGAAGATTGTATTATTTTATGTGAAAATAAGTTGCAAGCTGCTAAACCTGAAAACTATTTAAATGAAGACCAGACTGTGCTCACTGACTGGATGAAGAGTACAGTCACGGAAGAAATCTCTAACAGTTTGAAGGAAGCAGGATGAAAACAACAGTTTTGAGTGTTGCATAATATAGAATAGAGAAAGACTACAAAGCAAGCAGCACTTAATTAAAAATTGTTGCAAAATAAACTTTTGTAAGGATCTAATTCTTTCCCCTGGATCTCATTACACATCCAACTCAATTCTCTTACACCAGTGACTGTCACTAAGGCAGAACAGCTTCTGTAACTTGGACTGAGGCACTTCTAGAGAACAATTTAGTTATTTAAGGCAGGCAGTAGTTTGACAATTAGCGTTAAGTGCACTGCAACTTGTCTCTCCTTCCTTTCGTTTACAGAAAGTCCACTGAGCTCAGTGTCCCAATTCAGGGACCTGGGTTGGATGCCTAAAATAACGGTGTACAAATACACCCTTCACATATGGGCCTTTGATTCCACCACGACAACGGAGTCAACCGGCAATAGACAGTTAACACTTTAACCATCAGCTGAAAAAAAACAGATGCATCAGAACAGGCAGAAAACTAACAGACATGCAGATTCAGCACCAGAGTAAATGGGATTGTGAAGTACTTATACGAAGGCACAAGAAATACTGTTTCTGGTTGTCTTCAGTCAGAGGATCACCCTCCCGGTTGCATTCCAACAACAAAATATACAGTTAATAGATTAGATTCCTGCAAATGTTGTCCTTTCCTTATTACATCCATCTACAAAGTATCTTAGAAAAACAACAAAGGTAAAATATTTAGATAAAGAAGACAGAGCAAGTCTGAACATATGCTAAGCTGCAACAATATGCTTTCAATCTCTGGGACAAATTTCCTTTTCCGTTCATGAAATGTCATTGAATTTTTGGTGGTATGTAAATGAGCAGAGATACCTGCCTACCATGTATTAGTTTGCTGTAAAGTCAACAAGATGCATCAAAGGAAGAAATACCTTCAGATACCTCCAGATGCCTTTGTAAAGCATGTAAAAAGCAATGCTTTAAATGTTAGTGAGAAAACTAACGCTGCTGAAGTTACAAGAAAATCGGTTTGTGTAGCTCATAAACAGACAACATAAAACCACAGTAAGAGAAAAGGCAGAAGAATACAGCTGATCTTTAAAAGGACCATCTAGTAATTTCAATCAACTTTCCCTTTAAGTTTCTCTATGCCTCAAGAGTAGGCATACTCTGATTTGGTATAGCTTAGTCATGCTCTGTGCTTTTGATAGAATGTTTCCAAGTGCCTTTGTATCTTCCCAGCAAATATTGCTGAAAGGAGTTTATAGACCAAAGCAACAAGCTGTACAGAACAGACCACATTTTCCATTTCTTCATAAAAGGCATAGCAAAGAAAACACATGTGTTAGTAATTGCACCAACCAGTATGCAGACCTGAAATACTTAAATTCTTTTAAGTGGCACACCTTCAAAAGAAAAATTTCTCTTGATTCCTCCAACACCAAAACATACTAAGGCAAAAGATAGAGACATAGGCTTCATTTGCTAAAAAGTTACAAAAGTACGGCCAGAAGAGTGGCTTAACTTGGCATTCAGTTTCCATTTCTTTTCTGATGTCTGTAAGATGTTGGCACAATCACTTCTGGCTTAGAAGTCTGACTGCCAGACCAACAAATTCCTCACTCAGTGTCTGAGCAGACCCGAGAAAGCAGGTTTAGCAGTAACAACGTTAGCATCACAAAACAGCAGAAGGGCCCTTCCTTTTGGCCAGGGTATTTTCAAAATACAGATATTCTACTTCAGTACTGGAAACTGCACACAAGCATGTTTTAAACTGTCACATCAAGTATTCAGAGACTATCGTACTCTGTTCAGATTATGGCAGTCTTTTAATTTCTGGTTTTATATACATATATACACACACACAGAGTTTGTAAATCAAGTCTTTTAAAATATATTTTTAAATAAAATAGTGTTACACTTGGTGTGTTCAAACAGGTGGACTGGAAAATCAGGGACTGTGATGACAAATTTAAATATGCTGCTGAAAGTGCTACTCAGCTATGCAGACAGATTTGTTTGCTGCCAAAGTGTCACAACATGCCTTTCAAAGACAACCAGAATGAAAAAAAGTTCACCAAAACTTATTGACAAACCATGTTCTTGATTAAACAAAATATGGACACTGGGAATTTCTATACAACATCTCTAGTGGGGTAACGTTTAGGAAATTCACTCGCAGATCTGAACCACTATGCCAAGCACTGCATAAATACCTACCAAAAAGCGGAACCTCATCTACAGACATCGAGGGTAGTGAATGAAATATAGTCTGTATTTGATGTGATAGATTTTGAAGTCTGTGAAAAAGCCCCTTTTGGGCACCTGAAGACCCTTCAAGAACAAATTCTTAATTAGGTCTATGCTTTTGTTTCTAATCCTATGTATCCCAAGAAAGATCTTCCTCTAAAAATTCAGTACACAAGTGTTTCAGTACAGGACTTGGTTTTGATTCACTTCCACAGACAAACTTGGTGGAAAAGCTTGCTGAACACTCTCCTGATTTATGGTACCGCCTCTGCTTTTTAATTAGAGAGAATGCAACAGATGTCAACATAAGCTGAAGGAGTTGGCATGAACAAAACACCCCACTGTCCTATTCTTACCTCTTGGCCATTTCAGAACTGCTATTAAGTGACTGACCTGAACTCAGCTGTGGTTTGAAGTAACAGGCGCAGGGCGACTGTTAGTTATGCCATGCAGTGTGACACGCTGCAGTACACCCGAAGCTTTTGTATTTTACTCTGCTTTCTTCTTGAAGTATCTACTCTCACGATACAACTTGCTACTGTCTGCTTAGATCACGTAACGAACACCTTTCACTTATCATATTCAAGCAGGACAGCTGTTACAAGAGAGGCAGAAGAACTGGCGTTAGTTACCTCAGGGGGGACGGTCTAGGTGTTCATTATAAATCAAAGACAGAAGTAAATATGTACATTGCATTATTGCTACTGGTGACCATTGACAGCCAAACGTTTACTGCTTTCTTGGTATGTGAAGAGACAGCCTGGGTGAACCACACTGAAAATGAATAATCACAAAATCATGAGACCAACTTAAAAAAAATTAACTTCAACGAGAATCTTGTCTATGTTTTTAAGACTACCTGTTTGACATAGTTCTGTGATCCTGAGCCTGTAGGCTTACCTATCTGTTCCTCACTTTCATGAGGGGTAGAAAAGTTAAATCTGCAGAAGGGATTATTTGTAATTCTCAACTACATGTCAAAGTGTTTTCTTCCATTTACATCTTTTCTTCAACATTTTCATAATTTTCCCCAAGGCTCATATCTGGCAAAATGAGAGGAACGTGAAGCTGATGCTTTAATTTAAGTTTGAAGTGCTAAGCAAGAACAGCAATGAAATCACACCACTTATAAAGTCTTTGGGTAATTCATAGAGCATAAGAGCAGAAATTTAAGACTTTTTAGTATTTTGAAAGTAGCTTCCAGTGCAGAACCCAACTATGCCAAAAAATCCACCACCATTAACCAAAAAAATAAAAAAGTGAACCAGCTACAACCTCTGACCTGAAGAAACACAGGAAAGGCAGCAAACTATCTAACAGCACTTTGCACAGTAAGCTTTGAAAATTGTGCTGTGGGCTTGTAGGGGTTTTATAACGCCTCTGAATGAAAAAGCACAAGACCACCTTGTGTTATTATGCTTAACACTACATCAAAAATTTGTCACAGAGGCTCTAAAATAAAATGTATGAAATGTTAGAACTTCACCTCAAACAGTATGAATTCACTTGCTTCCAACTCTGTCATTGGTCCTAGCCAGCATGGGTGTATGAAGGGGAAATCATGCTTAACTAACTTGATTTCCTTTTACGGTAAAATCACCCATCTAGTTGATCAAGGGACACCAGCTGATGTCATCTTTCTGGACTTGAGCAAGGCTTTTGATACCGTCTCCCACAGCATCCTAATGGATAAATTGTCAATGATGCAACTAGACGGGAGAATCAGGAGGTGGGTGAAGAATTGGCTTAGGGTTGGGCTCAGAGGGTTTTGGTGAATGGAACTATGTCGGGGTGGCGACAAGTGACGAGTGGGGACCCACAGGGATCCATCCATCTTGGGGCCAGTCCTGTTTAATATCTTCATAAATGACATGGACATAGGACTGGAACGTATAATAAGTAAATTTGCAGATGATGCTAAATTGGGAAGTGCTGTTGACTCTAGCGAGGGCAGAGAAGCACTTCAGAGGGATCTGAATAGATTAGAGGACTGGGCTGCCTTAAACTGTATGAAATTTAACAAGGACAAGTGCCGGGTTCTGCACTTGGGTAGGGCCAACCCAAAAACAACTTATCAACTGGGGAACGTGAGGCTGGAGAGTAGTACTGTGGAGAGGGATCTGGGTGTTTTGGTAGATGATAGGTTTAATATGAACCAGCAGTGTGCACTAGCGGCTACAAGGGCCAATAGGATTCTGGGGTGCATCAAGCACTCCATTACTAGCCAATCGAGGGAAGTACTGATCCCACTCTACTCAGCTCTGGTGCGGCCTCACCTGGAGTACTGTGTGCAGTTTTGGGCGTCACAGTACAAGAAGGACATGAAGTTGTTAGAGAATGTCCAGAGGAGGGCCACAAGGATGATAAAGGGAATGGAGGGGAAGTCTTATGAGGAAAGGCTGAAAGCACTTGGTCTGTTCAGCCTGGAGAAGAGGAGACTTAGGGGAGACCTCATAGCTGTTTATAACTTTCTCACCAGAGAGGGAGGGGTGGGTGCTGGCCTCTTCTCTCTGGTGGCTGGCGACAGGACCCAGGGAAACGGCATGACGGGGGAGATTTAGATTGAATATTTGTGGGAGCTTCTTTACCCAGAGGGTGGTGGACCATTGGAACAGGCTCCCCAGGGAGGCTGTCATGGCCCCTACTCTCACAGAATTTAAGAAGCACTTAGATAAGGCACTTAGGCACATGGTCTGACTGTGGAGTTGTCCTGTGCCTAAACATGAGTTGGACTAGATGATCCTAATGGGTCCCTTCCAACTCTGGCTATTCTGTGATTCGGTGAACTCTACAGAGGGAAAAATAAGAAAAGGAAGTGGAGAACATACTGTTAGGTCCAAGAGCAGAATCAGAACTGCCCTTCTTGAACTGAAAATTACTTTGGCTAACAAATTAGTAAAAGGTGGCTCTCCTCCCTTGTTTGTATTTTCCCCATAGAGCTGACCTCCAGGACTCACCAAGATTTGGTTGAGACATTGCCATAGACCTCTGCGGTACTGGTGTGGAAGCAGCTGCAGGGTGGTGGTTCAGGTGATTCAGAGGCTGGTTCACGGTTTTTCGAGGATCTTGCCATGTTGTAATTTTTTCGATGTGACTGAGGAAGAAAAGAGAAAACACAAGCTGAACACAAAACACACAAGTATATTACATACATGCCTAGGCATAATGCCATGTGAGTCCTATTTGCTTTTCTTACACCACGTTTTTCTACCCTTTTCATCTCATCCTAACCTCCTTGAAATTATCATCTTCTCATTTATTTTATCTTCTGATCTTCTGCCTCTGCCATTCTGACTTTTTAGGCATTATTGTTGAGTAATTACTTCTACTTGCACAATTGGTTAATCCTGTTAAGATTCTGAAAATTGTAATACACACATTCCAGATTATTTAAATGCCCAAAATTGTTTACTCTTGTCCTACCAGTCTTTTCCCACATGCTCCAATATATGGCCATTCCTTATTCAGCAGTATGTGGTCATTTTGTTGAGTTTTGAAAAGGCAAGTGTTTGTCTAGCCAAATCTAACTGCTTTGTTCCTTACCACTCCATGCACACCAGTCTGTCTCCATGTCTCCACTAATATCAGAATACATTCTCATTACCAAAAGGGGTAACTACCTCCTTACAACTTGTGTGCAGTCACCAGTTCATCTGTAAAAGCACTAACAGTTTTTAATGCAATGTATTCACTGTAGGTCAACAATGTATCTACCACTCTTATGTAAACCTTCATATACCTCTATTACCCTGAAAACAATAGAGCATAACTCTGCATGAGATTTTACAGTGAGATAAAGTGCAATCTCAGTGAAAGATTTTGTTGCCACAGAGTGCAGTGGCAAAGGAACTGTGGTTTTGTGGCAACTGATGGTTTTCACCAAAATGCCTCAGTTTTGAAAGGAGGTTATCAGTACTAGGATTTTAAGGATCAGCTTATAATTCTATTTGAAACTTGAAAAGGAAAAGGAAATACTTTAAAGCAATTAGTAACCTGGTATCTATCCAGTCTGGTTCCATGTCCAGCATTCACCCAACTGACTCGCCAGCCTACTGATCGTTGCCTGAACTTGGATGGGTTTTCTTCCATTAGTCCTGTTTTGTTGTTTTTTTTTATATAAAACTTTAAAAGAGGTAAGTCTCTAAGAAGAACATGTAAAGAAGGGTAAGAAAAAAAATATATGTTCTGTGTCTGGAAAACCATTCCAATACATCTTTTACTAAAGCAAAGGCTAACATCATCCCTACTGAACTGTCTCAAACTCGTCATTGTTACTTTCACCTACTTCACCTGCACTGCCATTACTGCTGTGACCACTCCACACCTTCAGGCTCAGCTATCACCAGTTTCTGTCTACTGTGATGTTACCACAACCAAACTATAATGTGAATTACAAGCAGGGAGAAAAAAAGGACAAACAGAACCATTTTACAAAGAATGGAAAAAAGTGACACTGTCTTTATTCAGTCCACAGCCATTTTCTTTTTATAATATGTTAATGTACAGTTCCAAAACTGTAACTAAGATCACACTTCCACTTTGATGCTTGTCTAAAACTCAGTCTCTAAGCTGTTGAGTTACTTCCTTTCTTCACAGCTTCTGGAATACTTGTTTGTAACCATTCACAATGAAACCACCCACCGCTGCTTCTCCCTTGCATTAAAGCACTTTTCTCTCCCCTTATTGTAAAGCTTTATTATATTTTAGCTTTTCTTCTTTTTACTCTTACTTTTCAAGCGTAAGAATCCCTGTATCCAGTTCAGTCAAATGATCTTCATCCAAAATGAAGAAATGGCATTCTGAATGAAAGATGCTGTTACAGCAATAAGTTGGGCAATGTTTCCTGTTAAGTCCTAATTGTCTAAACGAGATTAAAAGCATTTTTATTTAAAGCTCCATTGTTTTGTTTCTTCTGGCATTGTAATTCAAATAAAGCAGCTATGAATTTTGGAATGCCAATGAAAAGATGTTTCCCCAAATAGCAAGAAACATGTTTCTTCTAATCACGAGCTTTAGTGATTTAGTAAACACTGCCTCGATGATGCTTACATCAAAAAAACATTTCCCACTTTGTTTTTAAAAAACATATCAACACTGTAAATTCAAGCAAAAAGGTTAAAATTAAATCAGACTTTTTTCCCCTGTAACATCCATGTCAAAAAACTGAAAGTACAAATACCTGTTAGTAAAACTTGAAGCGCAATTTAAAGTATCTATTAAGTCAGTTGTATTAAGCAATCTGTAACCTCTTTGAATGTACTCCTCACTCTACCTACAAATCCAAGGGGGGAACATGTAGAGGGAGCCCAGAGAAAAGCAAAAACAATCTACCCTTCTGTGCAAAATAGGCTGGTGAGCAGTGAAAGCAGACATTGACCCTCAATATACTTCAGAAGGCAGAGGGTCAAGTAGTAACATACTTGAGTCAAGTAACAAGTTCAGATCGGAGAATTGAAACAATTCCCCAACATCAGACTAAGACTAAGACAAAGAGCTTGGTTTCAGGCCAGAGAAGCCTCCCACACCCTGATTTCCATTGTTTATGTAAGCCCCCTCCCCTTTATTGCTACACAGGTATCAAAAAGGTTATGTTAAACCTTTGCAGAAACAGGTACCCATTCACCTCCCTGGAAATGCACTGGACTTGTACTGGGATAACAGATTTCAGCCAGTATCTTTTTTTTTACACTGGAGAATGAAAGAAAACATAGTAGTGACAGAGATCAGACTTTTTTAAATTCCTACAGCCTCCTGGGTATCAGAAGTGACAAAAATTCTATTCAGAACCACCTCTTTTTTCTTAAAGGCCAGTGGGTAAAACATTAAAAATTACAGACAGATTTCAAACACTAACATGCCAAATACTATCCTAAAAATCAGGACCTTAATCACTAAAACCAATTCCAAGGCAGCTATCAGCCCACAGACAGCTGTTAAGAATTTTTAGTATTTTGACTCGCGGCTCCCACCCATGACCCTGCTGCAAACGTTCAGTAACACACACACTGCCAAGCAGCCAGACCAGTCAGTCACAAGAGCATTTAGCTCTGGACTGTCCATAGGACTGTTTGGGGTTTTTTTAAAGCATGATACAGTCCAGTGTTAGAGTAAGTCAGACCAAAGCTGTGATTTCACGACAGGCTGAGGACAGCCCAAGACCATGCTGCTGCTGAGAGGGGAAGTACCCAGCTGTGTGTTCTCATCCCTCCCCTTGTGCTGACAGTAGCGACCTTGCAGTTGTGCAGTCTGCCAGATCAGGCTAAGCAAATCATTGTGGCTAGTCTTAATTTCTTACTGTTTTCTGTTTCTGCTGGACTCTCACCCACCAGCTGTATGGCTGCATGGGGAAGGAAGACGCAATTCAGAGTCTCAGCGGTGGAAAAGCAGTAGCTCTGGCTGTGGAACTTCACCCTTTTACCACTGTTTATTTCAATCCTGAGGAAAAAAAACCACAACTAGTTCATGTGAAATTTCACTGTAATGAAGATAATTTATTCATTTATTCAAGTCCAAAATGTGTATTTGCACACAAGAAACAAAAACCACAACAGAAAGAATCCCTAAATATCCTTAACTGGGGTTGTATCAATCCATTGTTCTACTATTTCCAGAACTACTAATCCCAAAAGGAATTTTTTTTTTCCCCTTGGCATACATCACACAGCCTACAATGAGACAGAAAACAAAGCTTCAGACAAAGGCAAGTAAATAGGCTAGAAATCTTGCTTTCATCGTTAAACTGCACTACATGGGTGAGCTGCTTGGAAGATAGTAATTCTTGCTTCTCCCAACATCTGAGCTTTACACTGGTACTGAACAAAGATTAAGCACTTAGCTTTCAGGATCACTGACACCATTAACTATCACTGCTTTAAAGCCCAGGTCTAAGTGCCCCCTAACGCACTGACGCGTACACTAGTTTTACCAACTTTATCAATGGAATTATATTGTTATAAATCACTTTACACAACTCTAGTGTAACAGCATCTATATAGAAAGATAACCTGTTACCCTAAATCTGTCTAAATTAGTACATAATACCACAAAATCATATTCTTCATTCAATCCTAACAGATATATTCTGTTTCTGTAAGTTGTAAGAGGGCTCCACTTCCCTTAAGAAAAAAAGTATTCTTCTATAATTCTGTAAATGATAGCAACATTTTCATTTTCAGAAGTTTTTCATAAAATAGCTCCACAGTTATGTAAATAATATTTTTCAATCTCCCTTGTCATTTTTTTATTCCTTTTTCCCATAAGAGGCAGAGAAAAACAGAGATGGAACAATAACAGGATTTTTGTTTACAGATGTGTATGAATAAAAAGAGCCAACCACATTGAAATACACTTTCTGTAACAAGTATGACAATATCGATTGCTCAGCCAAAGATGAAGCTGAAACTCAATGTTAACAATTCTGAAAAAGAATGATTTAAGTGCTCAAATTTGTAATTATTTGGGAGTTTATTGTTACTATCATATGTCTAATATGCCATTTTCTGTTCGTCATCTACACACATTATCCAAAGAAACAGCCTAAGACTTTGGGAGAGAATTATTGAAACAGTTCTTGGATATCTGTTTTGAACGTGTCTCCATTACACAAGCATGCATTCAAAGAGGAGGAGCCCTACACTTCAAAGATATCTCATCTAGTCTACAATAGTGAAGTAGAGAGAACTGATACGCAAGGAACTTTTAAGACTTGCTTTTATACAATTCTTATTTGAGCCATATTCAAACACATGACAAACTAGCTCCAAAATACATATTCAAATTCTAACTTTTAAGTTTTTCAAAAGCAATCTTCTTAATTTCTTATTATAAATTCTAGTATCGGAGCAGGCCATTGCTCAACAAGGTCTTCTGTTGTAAATAAACAGGGTAGGAAAGAAGAGATTCCTTTTAACTTCTATTTCCACGTAACAGCTGAGACTGATGGGGTCTTCAAAGGCAAACAGGGAGTTTCAACATTCCCATTGAAATCAGGGAAGGTTGAACATTTACAACTCAAAGGAGACACAAGGATCTGTCAAATATGACACGGAACATGCTATTATAAAGTCCTACGACGCACAAACCCAGTAAGTGGTAAATTGTATCTTCAGGGTAGCCCCTCAGAGTAAAATTGAAGCAAAGGTCAGACCTAAACAACAGTTACAAACAATATTTTACTCGGACTTTTTAATTCTGTATCTCTTGTATCTCAAGCTTCTGTTAAATGTTTCCCATTTGAGTGCCTGCTTCCCACTTGGAAACATCAATGTTCTTCAGAACTTGTGATACAGCTGTGTGCTGCATTTTTAGCTGCTAGGTTCTAATCCCCGACTTCCAGTGCAGCCTTGCCAAGGCACCTCAGTCGCTCTGACATAGCAAGCAGCATCATGAAGTACACCAATTCTTCTGCCTGTACTAACTCCAACAACAAATAAGTCTCAGTGTTCTATTTTCAGACCGTGTGTGTATGGGGGGTGTTCCAGTTTTAGAAAATGCAGATTTACTTGCCTGAAAAGGTTTAAGGGGAATTGAGGAGAAAGAACTGATTTGAAACACGTTATTCTGTAAGCACATTCTCACCCAAAATAACAGAGACTTGGAGTTTGGCTAAGGCTGTAGTCCTTGCATGGGGTCCTTGACCAGGGCTCTGTCACACGGACTGCAGAGAGCAGATTTGGCAAATGAACCACATCAAAGAAAAGCTGCTCCAGGGCAAGTGGGAAGCTGATGACTCATCAGTCCCAACCGCCCTCCTGTTCTGACTCATTAGTTGCTCGGAACAGGGCCACAGCTCACAGTGCCCTGGAGCAAGTCCAGCCATCCCCTTCTGGCTGCACCAACACCACTAAACGTTGGTAAATCTGTTTACACCCCTGCAAGCGCAGCCAAGGCATTGCCCAACTCTTCTCTCAGTCCTCTGCTCTTGTCAACACGAAAGGGACAAAAAAGAAGCTTGTCTCAAGTATGAGTCCACTCACAGTGCTGTAACACTGCCTGATGTGGCAGATACACTTTCATACAGATGGAAAGTACCTTAAATTTCAGAAGATGACCTTGAGGCCGCAACAGCCCAGTTTGCTGTGCGAGCTAGTGCATGGTACCACTGAGCAACTTTGGGTAACACTACAGCCAGAGCCAAGCCACACAGTATTTCTACAACCATTACCATGCAGATCTAGCAGCAAGAGAAATAGTATATGAACTGTTAGTGCCCTAGAAACTTCTATGAAACAATCTACTGACACAAACCAGAGATGCTCCCAGTAAGGGAGCCCATCCTGCCCTGCCAGTGGCCTTAGCCATGCTTTCAAGCAGGGCTCCTCTTACCAGGCTGCTGGGTTTGCTCCCCGGAGCACGGGTGAGCAATGTTGCCCCTTCTCCCTCAGAGAGTTCAGAAACCATCATTAGACTCTAAAGAAATGAAATCCACTTAGCACAGTCTTAATTTATTTTGAAGGACAGTAAGTCAAAAGATTCAAATTCACCCCTCCAAAAACCACAAAGTGACTTTGTGAAGTATGATTTTACCCCTCCAACGTAAATGCAAAAAATGTGCACAAGTCCTTAGTCCTGTGTAACAATTAGGATGAAAAAAAAAATTACTGTGCATATAAAAAAATTTTTTTTCCTTAAGAAAATCCTTGATCTCATGTCCCTTGCAAACTACAAAATTGTTTCCACACCTAGTGTCTGTTCCTTGCAAACTTCAACTGGAGAAGGGTGAGACTGTGTACAGAAAAATAAAACTACTGTTTTAGGTAAAAAATTAACTCACAAGTGAGTATTTATAAACGCTTACCAACAACAGTTACATTTCTCAGCATGTTTAGAAACCTCTGAACCCACTGTTCACGAGGGAAACACCAACAGCCCCCCCAGGACGACAGCAGCAGCCGTGTTGCTGTAATACCACCATGAATGCCTTGCCTTAGGGCGGTCAGTTTGATCAAGGGTGGGGCCAGGAATCTCTGAAGGGGATGAAGAGGATCAAAGAAATTCTATTATTAAGCGATATGATACAGCAGCTTATGTCAGCTGTTGGAACCAGTGGAAGGACTGGCTGGGGGGTGCCACAACAATTAGCAGAATTTTTCCTCCCCAGACTAAATGCAGCCTCTCACCCTCAGCACTATCCCTGCCCCACGTCTTACCAAGGTCAGCTTACACACGGCCTACTAGTTCTGCAGACTTGGGCAAGCACTGCAGTTATTGCTGTCATCTTTCTAATCCTGAAAGGGGGAGGAATTTAGTGTTCAGTTTAAAAAGTAAGACATGTTTTAGATTGTCTCTAGTAAGAAAACTGTACATATGCTATGTGCTCCCTTGGATATTAAACAGGAATTTGTGAATGCTTCATTGTAAGCATTCTCCTTCTTAATTATTAACAAAATTCCAATGGGCTAATTAATTCTCAACTCCAAGTAGCTTTAGTTTCAAAAGACAAACCTCCAGTATTGGATAGACTGTAATGCATATAGACAAATTTTGTATTTCTTTGCACACAACCTGTCTTCTCTGTGGCCATTATGTACACAGCAGAAGGGCAGGTCGTGGTTCAATGACTGTATGAGAAAACACTGTTCTGTCTGCAGCATGCAGCTGGATTCCTCCTCCTTTGCCACGCTTCTCTTCCCCTTCTCTCACAACAGACTGGAAAATTTCAAGAACAAAGTTCTGCCTCTCATGCCAACATGAAAAGGCTTTACAGGAACTACAGCACCACGTCCTAACACCATGCAGCTGCCTGTGCCTTTGACTGCAACAGTCCCCACAATGTGGAAACCACCTTCCAAACACATAAGAGGCAGTCACTTCTCTCAAAAATGGGAAGCTTGAAGATCATACAATAGTTTCAGCAGCCCCATTTTTACGGCTTGTCACTTGTTTACAACTCTGCTAAATGTCAACTTAAATGGAAATAGGACCGAGTTGAACTATGATCTGAAGCACATTTGTTAAAGACAACGAGCTTCACTCTGGCATGAGCCCACACAGAACATGTTTGGAGAAGAATCTTCACTGACATAGACAGTTTACATGCCAGACTGCACAGACAAAGCATCAATGTCATTAAGTTTGCAGTTGTCTTAGTCTTTTCTTTTAGCTTATGTTTACACTACACACACAAAAAAAGGAATGTGAAAGTTTAATACAATGCACTGTTAGCTTCTTTCGGTCCTCTCATGGTTTTAACACTGTGACACCACTGTTAATTATATAATCACACACTATTTTTTCCAAGGTGTGCCTGCTTTACTTACTAAATGCCTTTGACTAGTCAAGGGCTCCGTTACTGACACACTGAATGAATGATTAAGCTGAAGATTAAGATGAAGCTTCATCTTCTGCTTACTGCTAAGATTCTGAAACTCCATTCTAGTAACAGATACAATCAAGTATTTCTAAAAGATAATATCATCACCACACAACTTCGGAGACCTCTGTTCTGTTTCTCAAGGCCGCCCCAGTTTTACAGATCAGGAGTACAACATATTTAGAAATACCCAGTAATTTCAAGGAGCATTTTGAAACATCTAAGCCCTGCCTTATAAAATGGGTATCACTTTTGTGTTCAAAACACATCATCCAGTAACTTCCGCTATCATTGTGAGTGCCTGGCACATTTGGAAATCAGGGAGAGGAGGGGAGGGGACTTTGGGCCTCTAATGAAGGCTGGGAGGTTATTTCTCTCAAGCACACCCTTTCACACAGTTAATGGAGACAAAAATCCATTTTCATACAGCAAGCACTAGAACAGATGATTAAGGAGTAGAGCCTTTCTTTAGGCTATCACAGAATCATTACGGTTGGAAAGGACCCTCAGGATCACCTAGTCCAACTGACAGCCCTACACTACTCTTACCCCTAAATCATCCCCTGAAGAAACACATCTATCCTCTTCTTAAAAACCTCCAGGGATGGTGATTCCACCACCTCCCTGGGCAGCCTATTCCAATATCTTACCACTCTTTCAGCAAAGAAATTCTTCCTAATATCCAATCTAAACCTACCCTGGCTCAGCTTAAGCCCATTCCCTCTAGTCCTGTCACTAGCCACAAGGGAGAAGAGGCCAACACCCGCCTCCCTAGAATGGCCTTTCAAGTAGCTGAAGAGAGCGATAAGGTCTCCCCTCAGCCTCCTCTTCTCCAGGCTAAACAAGCCCAGCTCCCTAAGCCTCTCCTCATAAGGCCTGTTTTCCAGACCCCTGACTAGCTTAGCTGCCCTTCTCTGCACCCTCTCCAGTAGCTCAATGTCCTTCC
>VWZX01002808.1:200477-238150 GCA_013399015.1 Galbula dea
TATATAAAACCATATATATATAAAACCATATATATATAAAATATATATAAGATATATATATAAAAATATATAAGATATATATAAAAATATATCTTGTGAAGACATAGTAATTCACAGAAGTATTTTTAGCAAATAATGGGTAAAAATGGCATTGTCCACAGGCAACATTTATTGCATCCTGCTCTTGCAGATTTAACACCTGTAACAGTCACATTTAACACGCATACTATCTTCAGAACAAGTATTTCTCCATTAGCCTGACATTTTCCAACATCATATAAAGAAAAGGTGATGGGTCTGATTCTCTCCCAGGTACTCAAAAAGAGAATGCTATTACTTTCTTTCTCACACACGGAAGCGGAACGTCCATTTATTTTTGGCTGGGTCCCATCTTCTCTAAGAAGGTATGCGAGGAAGAATGAGTTCGTTAAAAAAAAAAAACAAAAACAAACAAAACATACTGATGGTACACATGAACCTAGGCAGGATGAATTAGAACACTGATGTACGTACGGCTGGCCAAGTACAAACACAGAGCACCTGTCTGGCACTGGCCTATGCAGGACCACACTGTAGGCATACAGTACACAGTGCTGATGAACTTGGATAAGATTCTCCTTTCATGAGACAGTACTCTGACGTAGAAAATCAGATAATTGCAGTGTGTTTCCCGCAATTTTGCCCAGGTGATCTGACTAACATATTGGTGCTTCCTGAGGTTTCCAAACCTCTGCAGCAGACCATGGGACTGTTGCAAATAAAACAAAAAACAGATTTAAAGTTTGTTCTATGTTGGTGTGGCTCTAAATCACAAAAAATACACGAGGCAGTTAAAGATCAAAATTCAATCCTGTTAGATTGCATTAAAAAAACATAAGCAGGTAGCCTCCACTTGGGTAACAGAGCATCCCTATGGTTCCATGTCCACAGCGCTGCTGGAAGAGGTGGCCTGCGGCATGGCATGCTCCCACCACTTCCCAATAGCCCTGTGGTGGAGGGTCAGATGAATTAACACCTCGGTCAACTTGCTGAACCTACGGAAACAAACTTTGCTGATGATTTCAGCTACATTAACAGATTGATCTGACTGACCCTGACTGCTCTTGGAAACAAAATGGACTACAAGATTTGGAACAAAAAGGCAGGGCCAGAACACTCCTTTCAGCAGCACACTGCAGCCAGAACCACTTAAATGGTGAGATAGCTGGGTTTGCTTCAGGCTACTTCATATTCAGTTGTGGCCTAGTGATTTCTGACAGCAGAGGGAACAAAGCAAACTTCAATGGAAATCTACAGTGGTATTTTCATTTCATACCAAAACCAGACATCAACGAACAGGCTTTACTAGACTTTTAGTATCAAGAACTTTTACATCTTCCCTCCATTAAATGGAAGACATTTGCCTATTCTTAGGGCACTCTCAAAGCACCCTGTGGCACTTGAGAGTAAGCTGCTGCAGCTCCTCCACATCTACAGCTGCTGCAAAGCGCTCCAGGTGGTCCCCATTCCATCCTTGAAACAAATGGTGGTAGGCAGCCAGAGCAGCTGCTAAGTATTATTTTGTAGCTTCAGTATTTTAATTATCTGCTGACATTATTCACTGTTAACCAGGAAATTAAAAAAATTTGCCTTACTCAAATCTGAAATGTTAGTAATATTTCCCAGAGATCACGTGCACAGTATATACATATGAAATCACCTATTAGGCAGGAAGGCTTAAAGCTCCATGCTATTGATTTAATTTATACTGCCCATTTCAACAGCTGGAAACAATAAGATTTTATCATTCATTACATCACCGAAAGCACACAAACATAAACCCTAGTACCTCTCAATTACTTCTGCTTTGAAAATGCAGAATTAATAGCTTAACATTCAATAGTTCAACCGCTCATTACTGCAGCAGGTTCAAGCGATGGTCTGCCTGCTGTATTTTGGCCTGTGGGGTTAGCTGACAGAACTCACGGCACTTGCTTTTTCAGACACTGATAATGTTTCATGAAAATTTCATGAAGCTTTAACAAGGAGACACAATGTAATTATTAAACTGATTGAGCCATGGACTTTGTTCTCCTGCTGCATGTTCATCTTAATTTCTAATCTTGAAACTGGAACATTACATACACATTTGAATATTTATTATCCTAAGCTAAGTACTAATTAAAATAACTTCTTCAGTGAAAAGAGTTGCTCTTTTCCTGAATTAGTTTCACCATTATTTGCTACAGTGAAGAGAACTTTAAGAATGTCCTGCTAAGCTTCCCTGTAACTGACTGATTCTATTGTTGGTATAGGCTGAAGACTTAAAAAACATTAAACTAGTTATACAAACTGAAACAAAACACCCTTTGAGTTCTATTGACAAATTAACCTTTAGAATTTGGATGGAATCCCAGTCCCTGAGAGAAAGGGGGGGAAAAAAAAAGGTACTGAATGAAACTATTATTAGAAAGTACATTCTTACGGGATTTTTAAATGTATACAATAAATAATGGCATTAATGCACTTGTTTATTTGATGAGTGCCTGCAGCACTCATATTTAAGGAGACATTAATGATTCTGTTAAAACAATGTTGGGGGTTTTTTTGGTGGGAAAATGTAATAATCCGAAGACAAAATATTCCTTTGTAAGAGACAGATGACATTTTCAGATTAATAAAGTTACAAAAGTTGTTAAGTAAGTTACAGAATGAGAAATAATTAACTACCCTCCACTTGAGTTAGAGGGCTACAATCAGGTGTGCTGTGAATGCGCCTGCTCACCAACATAAAAACCATGGCAAAAGGGACCATACTCATGAACAATCAAGAGTTTACGTACATGAAACATAAAATGGTGCTGTCTTGTAAGGAGAAAGGGAGAAGTAGCCCAATCTAATGACATTTCTTTTACTATCAAGCTGGTGTTTCTAGACAAGCTGTTATTATTTTAATACAGTCCGCATTCCAGTAAAAATAAATACACAAACAAACAAGAAACCCTCCTTTCAACTACGCAAAATCCCCTTATAGGGAAATAATCGTGCCTTCCCCAAGCAAAAACAGATAGTGGGACAGACAAACCATGCAGAACAAAGCAGGACATAAAATCCCTGTGAAGTTATAGGAAAATTCTCTTGAAAGTTGTATCATGCTGCACTGGCCAGAGGCAGAGAAACGTATGACGCTGCAGAATTTTGTCCCAGAATTCCCTTCTGCAGTCTAGATTTTTACTTCACGTTTTGCTTCTGGAGTCTGACAGAAAGTCAACATTAATGTTTCCAGAGCATTAAACATTTTGAATGTGCACTAAAAAAAGGGATATTTTTTTTTTCCCCCCTAGTACCGGTGCCCTTTTGATCAGAGAGTTGATAGCACTGAACTCATTATTACAATACCAAGAAAACCCTGCTATTTGTGCTCTTTAAGTAACCGTCATGTACTGTTTTCTCTTTGTAATTTGAGGACTAGCTTGTCTCAAGAGCTTCAGATCTTTGCAATATATTCACTTCTGTTAAAGGTTCTCGTCCCAGAAATAAACTATTTTGTACTCCAGAAGTAGGCACGTGTGCAATCACAGAATGTTGGGAGCTGGAAGGGACCTAGAAAGATCATCTAGTCCAACCCTCCTGCCAGAGCAGGATTCCCTACAGTAGGTCACACATTCCTGTCTACCTGTTGGTTTTGGTATCTTGGAAGGACCAGCATTTCTTAACAAGACAGCAAAATGGTGTTTCCACATCTAGAGTTTCTTCCCACAAATGCACAGCAGTTGTTCCAACCTTTCCTATGACAAGCTCTCTTTTTTCCAGTTCTGCTTGGTCAGAGTTTCCAAATGATAACATGAATTGTCTTGAGGAATATATTTCCCAAGCAGACAATTCTCCTTCACTGGAAGCTGAGCACTCCGGCTCAAAAGACATACAGTCGTGCAAAGCAGTTCCTGGTACTGCAACTCTCATTCGGAGACCATTCTCACCACCTCAGCTTTCAGGTCAGTACATTCATTAAGCTCCAAAAAAAAGGCAAAATAGCTTCTGCTCTCTGAACTTTACAGGCAATAATCTTTATATTTTAATATGAATGCTAACGGCTACAGCACAATAGACATGCAGAGCCAAACCAGACCCTAAACCATATTTTTTTGGTTTTCCTCTGAACCCCATATCCCTAATTCTTCAGACCGAGACTTACACCTTGTCAACAAGACTTCACCTAGTTTCCCAAAAATCACTTTGGCAAAATAATTTTCTCCTTTGATTCAGCTACAACACAAGCAATTAAATGTATCACAGATATAAATATTCAGGTGAATACACTTACTTTGGATGTGTATTTATCTACCACAACAGTGGCTACAAGGTAGCTGGAATTATTTTAAGTTTCAAGCCCCTCCAATATCTCGGGATTTTAGAATAGTATTTTTTTCACTTGAGAAATTGTCAGGAACAACTTTGTGACTCCTAACTCTAAGCACTGAATTTTTATCAACTTGCCAGAGATGCAATAAAAGCAGACACTGAAAAAAGAGCAGCTCACAGTTATGTTAACAAGATTGCCTGCTGCTAGTGGAGGCAAATATTCTATTGATTTCACTGGAAGTGATGCTTGTACAAGGAGTATGGAATCGCTTAGAGGGATAAGAATCTATGCTTCATGCCCCTTACCTAACCACCAAACTCTGGTTTTTGGCCCCTGCTCTCATATCAGCGTTACATGTAACAATAAGAAGCATTCTTTCAAAAACTTAAGTGTCTGAAGTCAAATAAACACTTCTAAATGTCTTTCAGAATATGTAGTTAAGTATATAAGGATGTGGACATGGTTACTTGAAAGAGATGTACTGCCCAAGCACTTTTGCAAGGTTGGAGAACCCAGCCCTTCTGCACCAGGGCCTGTACCAACTAGCCTGCTAGCCAGTGGTAGCCACACTCAGATGACATTCTTGCAGACAAACAGAGCCAGGGGGGCGAAGGATCTGTACGTGTTCAAAAAACAGCCAACCAAAAAGCTTGTCCCCCATTCCAATTCCAACCCTACAAACCTGAAACTTTTAGATCTCATTCATACAGTGGAGAAACACTAGACTCTGGACAACAACAGCAGAGAAATATTGTATCAGAATGCCTTTAACATTTTCTCCATAAAATAAGTGAAATGGGAGAAAAATCTGCTTCATTTAAACTAATACTGAGCCACCTATGAACTTGATTGGACCAGGATTTCATCTTACTTCCTCCATTTGGACCATTCTTATCACTACAGAGAATACAGTAAGGACAAAAGACAATTTAGGGTAAACACAATTTGTGACAGAAAGTAGGCAGAACAGAATGTTTCCCTCTTCGTTCAGTCCTCATCAGAAAAGGAAAAGGAAAGCCATCAACCTAAATCAACTGATGTGTATGAAAGAAAACGGTGCACCGCTTTTTCCTCTTCCCTGTGAGATTAAGAAGTAACCATTAGGACTCCTGATAGTCAAAAAACACCCTCACTTTCAGGGCCTGAATAAACATCTTATGGGTTCTATGTAAATGACAACAATCCCTCTCTCAGTATCATCATCTCTACTACTACCCATTTTGAGGGCACCCTCAGAACTCAGGAAAATTTCAAAGGGCTCAGCCTCTCATATAGCGTATGCACACGTGAAATATCCCAATTCCTCCAGTGAACTGACTCACAGGAAATATTTACATGAGTACACACCTGGTACTCATGGGTTATGTGTTGCAAGGTACACAGTGAGTACCTCACTCTGCTACACAAAAATGAGATCAGTTATTTATAAGCTTTTTCAGGAGTTTCCTACAAAACTTTTGACTCCCCAAATACAGGTTCCAGCTCTTCAGAAAGTTTTGGTACAGAAAGACAGGGAGGTGTCCTTTTTCAACTATTTTTATTTTCTTTAGGATTCATGGTGTAGGTGATTAGCTCATAGATGAATTTTTCTTGGACCCTATTTGTACCTTCTATATGATGAGCTGATCAGTTCCCATGGAAGAAAAGGCAGTACAAATGACCATACTAATGGCTAGAGTTCAGAAAGTCGGCCTTTCACAATCTCAAACTACTGTGTATCCAGGAAATCCTGCCAGACAGTCACTGTTTGCTAATAGTTGGGAAATGTGATCATTTGCCATGAAAAACAGATGAAAAGCAGGATCTGGTTAAAAGACCAAGTCTCTGCCCAAACAAAACCTTTCCAAAATAAAGAAACAATGTCTGGTAGCTGACAGTTGACCTCAGCTAGGAATGGTGACAAGTTCTGCATTGGTGCTCTCTGTATATAACTGGAGAATCTTAAAATGAGGCCAGAATTTCCAGTAAGATTTAACTGAACTTGAGGAACTGCTGTCAATTCTGACACTGCACTAATACACCAATCAAACACAGTCTGTCTGAATGGAAACCTGCCCTTGTAAAATTTAAGTACAAATGTGGACAAGGAGACTTCCCTTAAGCTGAGACATTTAGCAATGTAGATGCATCTCACTGACTTACCGTGGGTGCCTGCTCAGGGACAAGTACAGGCACACATACTTTTTTGAAGATTACTGGTACAAGACTAAGAAGTTGTGCACATTTCAAAGGAACACTGTGCTGTATTTAAACAGAATAATGCTGTGATATGGAAGCAGCATGTATTAACTGCAGTAATTACCAGCAGTTCAGATGCTCGCCCTAAACCTATTTATTTAGTAATTATTCAGTAATGCAGAAGAAGAGTGACTGATCAGGTAATGTTTAATCTACACATTAAACCTAACAAGTATAACTTCAAGGTGGGAGAAAGAGAAAGAGGCTTGCTGTCCTCAGAGCAGGAATGCTGTATCAGTGCTATGTAAAATGTTGACATTGACTTAAAAAAAACCAAAACCAAATCTGACATTAAAAAGGCAGTGTCATAGAATGCCGTAAAATTTCCTAACAAACTATTTAAAATCTGGTCTCTAAAATCTGATCTTAAAAATCTAGTGGGAACAAAGTTTTCAGCTTCTTACCTGGAAAACCATCTCCCTGTATTTCA
This sequence comes from Galbula dea, assembly GCA_013399015.1. Taxonomy (NCBI): domain Eukaryota; kingdom Metazoa; phylum Chordata; class Aves; order Piciformes; family Galbulidae; genus Galbula; species Galbula dea. The sequence continues at coordinate 207,488 of VWZX01002808.1, forward strand.
ACTGGACTACTTACTAAATAAATGCAGAATTATTTCATAGAAACACTGAATATCCTGAGTTGGAAGGGACCCACGAGGACCATCAAGTTCAACTCCTGACACCACACAGGGCAATCTGAAAGTTAAGTCAGGTATCTGACAGTCATCCAAACACTTATTAAACAATGGGCTTGGGGCCGTGACCACTTCCCTGGGGAGCTTGTTCTGGCATCTGACCACCCTCTCAGTGAAGAACTTTTTCTTAGTATCCAATCTGAACAAGTTGCTGGCAGTTACAATGATACATATTTGAACTGTTCTGTGCAATGAATGCACGAAGGCTGTGAGCCAAGTGGCACCACTCCTCATTTGGGTATCAATCTACAGTTTCTCCCAGCACTGCCTCAAAGGCAGAGAATTCAGCTACAGAGGAACAGGTTAATTTCTGATGGTTCTGCACTTTGCAAGCACTCTTTAAATACAATCAAGATAATCTTTACACACAAGGTTTTATTCACCTGCAGAAGTGAACACTGAACTTCACAGATTCTTAGTGCAGCTACTTCATTACAGTTTTTAGAGTGAGAGGATGGAAGCATGAGAATAACAAAAGGTTTTTAACTTGACTTTTCCTTTTCATAGGACGTATTCCTGTCAGTTTTCTAAGCCTCCTTCGGTGTCACAGGTATTAAACCATGAAGGCTAAATCTTTGCATCTTAACAATGTTTATGTTAAGGGAATAACTTTTCACCAATATACACTGCAACAGTAAAGATTACTGCTCCAGGGAAAAAGATCAGTGACCAAGGCATCGGAGTGGAGAACCAGGTTATGCACAGCGAGGTACGTACGAGACTAGTACCGGAGATACACCAATTATCAACACTCATCACTTAATTATTGGGATTACTTAATTACTTGGGATTACATGTAGAGCTATCACGCTACCATAGTGGTTACTGTGGTGTGGGGCTTTTCATAGTTCACTTTCCCTTGAACATGCAGTCAATTCTGCTTTTGAAAGAGGCGAAATGTCTGTGGGTATTTCCATCATACGAGATCTATATGCAAATATGAGAAGAAATAGCCCACAGGACTAATAATTTCTATAGCAGAAAGAGACATGCTTAGTAACTTGATTACTAATATGCAGGATTTTTTCAGTTCCAATTAAAACCCCTGTACATCAGCCAATTTTAATTAATTGCAGCATTTTATCCCTTAATCACATAACTCCACTTCAAGAACATCTCAAACTCATATAGACCAGAAAGAATTTCAGCTCCAATTTTGCCATTTGGTGTTTTCTCTTGCTTTGAAAAGCACTCCATTACAGTCAGAATCTGTCCCAGCCATGGTGCAGCTGCAGTACTGAACACAGTGACAGAGAACACAGCTCACAGGGGTGCTCAGACTGGATGTTTCCCAAATACACGGTGCTGTGCTGAAGCTGCCTTAATTTGAGGGTTTTGTATGTGTAGGTGGTTTATTGTTTTTGTTTTTTTTTAACAAGGTCATCTTAAGTTGTTCTTCACATGCAGTTCAGGTAACATGAGGAACACAGTAAAACTATAATATCCCCACAGTATCTAACAATGAGTTACCTCCAGTTTGGTTTACACCTTTACAAACTAAACTAAGTCCCTGCATGCATTTCTTTTTCAGACTTCTTTCTTTACTTAATAGCTCCCTGTGTTTTCTAGAAAAATTAATCAGACATTTGTTTCTCCAAGATAAAAAAAGACTCCTGAAAATATTGTTCTAGTAGAGGCCATCCTGACAGAAAAAGGAAATATTCATGAAACAATATCCTCAGCAAAAGGCATGCTTTTAGTAAAGCAAACCAGACAGTACCTCAAAACTACACAAACAAATGCAAACGTATATCTGTATCTACAGGAAAAGCAGCACAAAATGGAAACTGACTGCTTCCATGTCTTAATTGCAACCCCATTTGTTTTATACGCAAGCTGATGCTTCTCTTGCCCTTTTAATGTAGTGCTGTTACAAGAAAGAGCTGTGGTAACTGCTAAAATAACGGCACTTCAAAGCCTCAAAATTTAATCACAAAATCACTATTATTAAGGTTGGAAAAGACCTGCAAGATCATCAAGTCCAACCATCAACCCTCATGCCACTAAACGATGCCACATGGTGCCCCATCTAAAAGTTTTTTGAACACGTCCAGGGATGGTGTGGGCAGTCTGTGCCAATGCCTAACCAGACTTTCAGTGAAGAATTTTTTCCTAATATTCAACCTGAGTGGATGTTTAGAGAAGTATGTGACTATAAATACACTGCACCGAATACTGGAGTCAGTTATAATGCCCAAGTTCTGCCAAGTATTTGACAAGAAAAATCAAGATAGGAGTCTCCATATGATAACCTAGAGGATCTTCAGATCTTAGGTATTTTTTAAAAAGTAGACCATCAGATTTGAACAGGATTGGTCCTTTTATCTAGCATAACCCCAGATCATGCTGGGTTTGCTTTCTGGAAAGTAGAGCACTTGAAACCACTTCTGGTGCCATAAACTCTTGATACATTTCATGGCAAGTCTGTTTCTGTCAAATAGTTAGGAGAGATGATAGATCAAGCTCTTGTTATAACTAAACAATCTAAGGAATCAAAGTTAGATCACCCCTCTGTCCTCAGAGCAAGTTTACCATGGAAAGAAAATAAACATAATTACAGAATCACAGAATCATTACGGTTGGAAAGGACCCTCAAGATCATCTAGTCCAACCGATAGCCCTACACTACTCTTACCCCTAAATCATCCCCTGAAGAAACGCATCTATCCTCTTCTTAAAAACCTCCAGGGATGGTGACTCCACCACCTCCCTGGGCAGCCTATTCCAACATCTAACCACTCTTTCAGTGAAGAAATTCTTCCTAATTGTCCTGGTTTGGGCTGGAGCAGAGCTGATTCTGCTTGGCAGCCTTGCAAGGCCATCAAACTGAATCAGCTCTGCTCCAGCCCAAACCAGGATAATAACAGTTTGAATCATTCAGTCACTGTGGACAACTGCTTAAAATAATGGTTCTCCATAGGAGCACTGGCATGGTTTATAGCAAGAGCTATCCTCTTTACAATTTACGGACTAGAATAACAAAGTTATTTGTGAAGTTACTCTATACTGACATACAGCAAACAGATACAGAAGCCTACACATTTATATTCCAATTGTAATACTCTCATTTGAGACACATACACACGGTAAAAAGGGAGGAATAATAAGATGAGATTTCTGCCTATCAGAGATGTTTCTGCAGCTGTGTTAAAAGGAAGAGCAGGGTTAAAAAGACTGTAGAAGTTTTTAAGAAATGTTAAATGGATTATATGAAGGACTTGTCTCTAATAGAAGGAGACTAGACTAGATTCCTACTACATCCTATGCTTCTACAAAATAATCACTCTAAACCAAAAATTTACATTCAGTAGTCTTGTGGCAAAAAAAATTGTGCAAAACTGTTTTAACTGTCAATGACTCAGATTTCCCATTCTCAAAAACATAGGAGGGCTTTTAATATTGTCACAAACGAACAAGTTGACAAAACTGTCTGGTAATTTGCTTACATGAAAAAAAAATAAAACTTTTGCAAACTTTTGGTCTAAATGAGGGGTTGGGGTTTTTATTTTCTTTGTTTGTTTTGGTTTTTTGGAAGAAGAAGCTCTAAAGGCCCCAACGACTCACTTGAAGTTGGATGATACTTTCCATCTTATTAAGGTAGATGCAGCTTTAAAGCCCTTCTTGTCCTAGCACTGCCTTCCAAGCCTGGTGGATGTCCCCCCCCCAAAACCAAACCCAAACAGGAGAACATGCAGCTGTGCATCAACATTTCTGATAATACTGTGTTAATTTTAAAGATGGAATATTTACATGCCATTTTCATTATTTCTGCTTCAAAAGAAGGTGTCTTTGCAGCTGGAAAAGTCTTACTTAAAAATCGTTACAGTTTAGTAATTTTAAACCACTTGCAGAATTTGAATAGGAAAGACATGTACATGGTCACAATGCACACCACTAATCCTGAGGCCAGCAACCCAAGTTATTCAGACCAACTATCTACTGAAGCATTCTGCTTCTTATCAGTTTTTCATCACAGTAACACACCAGCCTGTATTTTCAGAATGCTAAATTTTTCTTCACCCAAAAGCAGGATGATGACTGACCCCATGACTGCAGGTGCCTTTCCAAGGCATCGCATGCTGCAAGCCCATGGTCAGCTCTAAACCCCTTCACATTCCTGTACGGCTGTTTCAAGATGTTGCTGGCAGGGGTCCAGGCTCCATACACTACTTCTACCAGCACTAGACTGGTATTTGCTCTGGAACCATGAAAAGTAAAACTTCTACACATTGTTTGGCTTTTTTTCCTCCTGTTTTTATTTTTTATGCTTTATCTTACCTTCATAACATGTTCAAAACAATTAATCCTCTTTAAAGCAAAAAAAGGTAGACTCAAGTAGAGCACGTTTTCCAACACGTACCTCTTAACCAGCTATTTATTCACTTACTTAGTAAGTTAGGAAAGTGACCAAGCATTTTTTTGAAAGTCCCTTCTCAGTAGTCAAGAATGACTAGATGAATTATAACTGTTTCAGCATATCCAGTACTTTGCATATCCTAGAATAAGAATGCTGTTCTCACAAAGAGAAATACTCCAAAGAAGAAACTATACATTTGTTACGTCTGTATTTGTTGTGTTTATGCATTCCAGCTCTGAAAAAAATTCCACTGGAAACCTAAGGAAGAAAAAAAACCCATAAAAGTAAAATTTTGAGGCAAGAATTATTCCAACATGCAGAACAAACTTCTTTTTTCTCATAACAAGGCAGAATGCAGGGCAAAAACCCCCCACCCACATTCTAGTCATTGTGAAAAAGGTTCTATCTAACAATATGCTGTGGCTGGGCGAGACAAATGGAGGCATCAGTGAACAAAATCAGCTTATTCATCATGTCAACAGGGTTATTTTAATTAGTATCAAAAGCCAAGCACATCTGGTGAAAGTCCTAGCTAAGCTACCCCCGCAGTATGACACTGGCATCACTATAACCCTCCTGGTAGCAGGGCTGCCACGTCAGTTAGAGGAGCTACAGGTTGCATACACACACACACACCTATTCAACATTAAAATCTGGTCTAAAGTTCTCACATTAACTTCAGATCACATCAAATCCTCATTTTTGGCATGTTTTATACAATTAATCCTGCAATTAAGCCACACATATTTGCAAAAAAAAAGAGGAGGTTTTCCTAACCCCTCAAGGCAAAAGCATTTAGGTTTCTTTCTCAACATACCCAGTAGAATGAGTAAAATGCTAAACATGACTAGGAAAATGTCATGTCAAAACCAAACGTGAAATTAAAAAAAAAAACCCTTTTGTGTAGAACTCCCACACTAAATTCTGCTCTTGTAAGCTCAAAAATGTTGACCTTTTACTACATTCTCCACTACAGTGATGACCAGAGTACAGTGTACTCATTTACCGATGAAAACTTCTCTGTTCCAGTGCCCAGGTACCCAACCCAGTTGAAGGATGGCACTGGTAGGAGGCTGCAGAGAAGTGCATCCACACAACATTACTGCCCACATGGCTCTAGCAGAGTCATACAGAATGGATGTTAAGATTAGAAAAGCTACTTCTGTTCAAACTGTCCAGCTGAGCACATAATCCAAAGCCCTTCTCAAGGAGTACTTTTACTCCTGAAGCTTTTGAAAATACCATACTTCAACAAAAAAAAAAAAAAAAAAATAGCATTTGCATTTCCACCTTAATATGTACAAAAGGCTCCTTAGGCAAACAAATGACACAGAACAGTTTGAGTTTCTCTCTTTTCTTTATTCCTTTCTAAATAAAGGAGACTCTGAATCCACATCCCCCTAATGATTTATCAGGGGAAGAGATCTCTGATAATATGATCTGTAAACCTAACAAAAGCCAGTTTCTCTTACACCTGTGAAGTCTGCTTCTACAAAAAATTCTATTCTACCTCTAAACATGCTTGGGGTATTGCTGTAGTTCGTACAAACTACAGTCAGTTTTTGTAAACAAGCCTACAGGATAAGGATATTAGAAGCAAACTGCAGTCCTCCACAGAGATCTTGAACTTCTGCTGCTAGCAGAATGGTCAAGAGTCACCAAAGACTGCACAAGGACATTCTGGCGGTTAAAGTCTGAGCACCCCATGGAATCGCAAGCCTTGCATTGTAAGAAACAACTTCCACAGAACAAAAATACAGTGTTTGTTCCTGTACACGATTTGCTTCAATACACACAAATTCTTCATGGATGAGAAGAGATGCCAATCAGTTCTTAATGCATGTGCCCTGCATTACCAATGTCACTTGAGATAAATTCCTTGATCTTTAATATGCTACTTCACATGAGCTCATAGAAAGTGGGAAAATGATTTCTTCCAGTTTTACATAGCACAAATGAAGGCTCAGAGAGATGACATGATTTCCTGAGAGTCACACTGCAGCACAACAGGATCTGCACTGCTGTTTCCTTCAGCCTAGGTCAGCTTCCCAGTGACTCGCACTTCCTTCTGCTCTGACGCTGCTCTATTTAGGGGCTTCACAGTGAAGGTAATGCCTAAGAAAATATGTCAGTCAAGAAGTTTTGAGAACTTTAAAAAAATCAAAAACAACACACAGAATTTGAGACTGCTAGTGGCCTTTAGGAACCTCATGCAAAACAGAAAACTCACAGTTCTGATACAATTTTTGATTTTGGATATACAATGCACTTTAATACAACCTTTAACAATTTCTTGACAGAAGACTTATTTCATTTTGTGATGCTTCCACCATTGCTCACCAGTCAATCACTGAATAAAACGAATATAGAACATTCAATAAAAACACCAACAGTAGACAGACCAGGAAAACTGATCACAGCTTGGCGGGGGGGGAGGTGGGGAATAAAGAAAAAAAAAAAAAAGAGGGAATCCTTGTGGTACAGGGAAATCTCAAATGTACCCAGGAAGTGTCCTTCTATTCACAAACCTGAAAGACTGTCAGAATATTGAACCCAAAACGGCTTAGGGGCAGATCAACACTAGATTAAAAAAACAGGATCATTGTGACCAAGAAAATAGTGAGGGGCTAGCAGACGTTGCACAGGGTATGGGCAGAGAAACAGTTACTGCAGGAAAATCTGTGTCTGGGCTTGCAGCAGTACTAGTGCTGTGCTGACACTAACTGCCATGGGCATGGTACTAGCCACAAGAAATCCAAGATAGCTAACTTCTTTTCCACGCCTCCACTCATATTGAGTAATTTGTGGCGAAACTCTCAAGCAATGATTTCTGTTTCGGCACAGCACATTCTGTTCACTTCTCTAAGCAAGCCTGTAACTCTCTTTTCACTGTAGCTTCAGTCACATCTGCCTTAAAAATAGCCATAGGTAGGCAATACTTCAATGTTCAAGTTCTACATTCCTGAAAAGTTCACATGGCAGTCACAGGCACCAGCATTCACACTATGCCTGGACTTTGATTTAATCAATGCAAAACAATCCCCAAACCAAAACCCCCACATCACACCCGCCTCTCTCTATCTCTAAAATGAAGGGAGAAAAATGCCACAAGTCTGTATGTTGAAACTCAGCCCACACAACATTTTCCTTGGACTTAATTGCTTCCATACAATTTGTATCTGCTAGTCACGCTAGGACCCAGAGCACAAAATCTGCTGTTACAAAGAAGCTCTTGTCCTGTAATAACCTCCTCAATCAGAGAGACAGAATCATGGGTAAAACCAATTTTCAACTTCATCCAAAGCATCTGAACAGGAAACAAGTCAAAGTCTAACCACTCTTCCAATGTGACATGAAGGGCTGAACAGTAAAAATCTGGAAAGGACAGACTTCACATATTCCTCGTCAAACCTGTTCAAAGTCAGACGCATTCATCACCTTAAGAAGCAGAGGGCCCTGCATACTGTCATCTACTTGCCAACTATGGAGTCAAGATGGTCAGGCAGAGCATCTCTGAGACGTTGACTACAGCAGCTCACAAAGATTACAAAAATAAACCTACTGTTCATTTTTTCTTTCTCTGAGCAACCCAAACCATCAGAAAAGCCCAGACCTTTTCAGATGGTTCCAGAAAAGCACTTTCATGGTAGCATTCTTAATTAACACCTGTATCTTATCTATACATCTCTTTCTAAAAATATGCCAATTGATGTTCTTTTCTAATGATTAATGCATAAAGCAATTGTATTTTCAGCTCATATCATGAGATGGATGCATGACAGCTGTCATACATCAATGCACAAATACTCCTGGACTCTTAAGTTTAACACAGACTACAGGAATAATTCAAGACAAAAATCCATTAAACTAATGCAATTCTCTGCATGCACATTATTCATTTATTAGCTTGAATGTGTGCACCAGAGAAATATATCCAATTTTACATCAAAACACTAGTAAGGATAGCAGGATTGTCATCAATTTCCTTACGTAACTTAGAAGTGCATACACCTAAATTCAGGGCAACTTTTGCACCTGGACAGCCCTTTACAGCAAGTTAATTAAATATTTCCTCAGAGGAAACCCTTCTCAGTAACACTTCTAGGGTCAGCGCAGTCTCACGCAAAGCTTTCTTCACTGACACTTTACAGCTAAGCCAAAAAGGTAGCTTGTAGCCTGCCCCAGAAAACCTGACGAGAGAAGGAACTGGATCACATCCTGTAAACTGGACATATCCTCAAAGTAATATTATTCCCCATCCTCTTTCATCCTTGGATTTTACTAAGCACCACATTTTAAGCACCATATCAACCACCAAATTTTATTAAGTACCAGAGATGACATGATTTCCAAGGAAATGGTCTACTGATCATGAAGAGACATCATTTTGGACCAGAAAATTAATAATTATTAGCCTTCATCAGTAACTCTATAGCCATTCCTACTACCAAACTCTGAGGAAAAAAAAGCAGCTCATAGATCCTTGGTAGGTTTTTAAGTTTTTAAGAGGGACTCCAATATCAACACAGAAATTAGCTTGACTTTTCTTTTCATCTACGCTTTATAAATATACACCAAGGGTAGTTATTTATCTCTATCCAAGTCAAAATTTCCTCCAGTCAATCAGTTCGATTCTAAGTAATCTGTTAAAAATCTGTAACTGTCAAACAGAAGAAAAACTTTAATTTCCACAAAGTTAAAGAAACATATGAACAACTTTTTTCTACTTCATATAAGCCTGGCAGATCTTACTGTCAGTAATCAAAGCAGACCTAAACAGCCCATTTACAACCAGCATCAATAAACACAATCCATCTTTTGGCCGCAGCAGATCTGCAGAGTCAGTCAACAATACAGGAAGTTAAAACATCACATTCTGCTCTGTTCACTAGCTCTCTTCAGTAAAGATCTAAAATAGACACCTACCAGTCAGTAAATGTGAGCCGGCTCTCAAAAGGACCATCCAAAGACCCTATAAATGGTGTTTTCACTGGGTTTCTGCTATAAGGCCATTGTTGTGGTAACCAAATCTGCATGCTTGACACACTGCTGTGCCTTTGGCAACAAGTGGTTATCTCTAAGGAAAGCGTGTTACTCCAAACCTAAAATGTTAGGATCATCAACCTAAACGCGGTCCAGAATCAGAAGCTAAAATTAAACCATGTATCATGTCAATCCCAGGAAGGTAAAAAAAATCTCATCTGCACAAAAGTTAAGAAGCTCTCTGGATTTACATAGTCATCGCTAAAGCAGCATTTGATCTACAGACTCCAATCAAAGGAGCAATCAGATTGACCTCCAATGCTTTTAATCACAACTTGCAAATTCAGTTTTGGTGTGTACATTTGAACCTCTGAACTTCCCAAGCACCTCTAAAAGGAGTTACAAAGGTGATCTATAGTTGAATCGCCATCAATTAAACTTTGGTAGCATATCACAGCTTTCCTGTCTGTTAGGAACTCTAAGGAGTAGATACAAGCACTCATTCCAGAGGTCTTTAGTGGTAACTCACCTTGACGCTGTCTTGCATATTATGACTTATTTCTAACAAGATGATGCTGGCAAGCAGAGGAGGTCAGGAACTAAGTCCCACATGAATAACCACTGGAGACAGGGAACAAACCAAATCCCTTAAAGTGTACATTAAATGCTCTAAAAGCCATATGTTTCTAACACATGACACCAAGAACAGTGAGGACACACAGCCTCTTGCTTCGCACCATTTTTCTACAAGGACCAAAGAAAGCTACATCACTGTAAGCACCACCTTCCAGAGAATGTCTGCGAGCAACTGTGGTCATAACTGTGGGACAACACCTCAAGAGTGGTACAAGGTGCTAGTGTTCTCCACATTTTTATCAGAACTTTACAGAGTTAACTGTTTCATGCAATGTCCCCCAGTTCTATTTGGGTAAGTACATTCCTGAGGCAGAAAAGTACCTCTACTGCAAACACTGTACAGCACCAAGCACAACAGCAATATAAAACAACAAAAATCTCTACAGAATTAATATAAATGGCTTTCAGGGAAAGGCTAGATTTGGAAACCCTCTGAGCACTGTATTAAGACAACTGTCTTAATATTACTACTTCTACCATTTACAGGAAAGAAAAAATGTATTTTCATACTATCTACATCACTTTTCTTCTCCTGTTATCCTGCTGAAGATGCTCAGTAACATAAAACTGAACATGCGTTAAATGAAGCTCCTCCATCAACAGAAACCAGCAGGAAAAATAATGAACTTGTCAAGTAAATCAAACACTGGAAGTAATCAACCCTCTTTCCCCTTGAGCAGGATTTACTGGCAAATACGTCCTGGTATGGCAAACGTTCACCATAACGTTTTAAAAAGCACACTGATAAAGGTAATAGCAGCAACAGGTCCACAGATCTGTGCAGTGCAAACGTCTCATTCTCTATCTTCTGTTTACCTTCTGGATCGAAACCAAGACTCTGACCAAGTACACACACCGAGAAAACATTAAAACTTCAGTCTTCCTCTGAAATATGAGGCTGTACCACCTAAAAACACATCAATGGAAAGTCATACTTGAAAAATTATTCTCAGAGAACATGTGTACACTGCTCAGCATGCAGATACACAACTGATATTTCCACTTACTGACATAAGAGCTACACAAGGCAGTTTGCCTGTCTTTCCAGAAACCCGTTTTATCAGAAATAAATCACACTTAAATTTTTTTCTACACATGCACACACAATAAAAATGCTTTAGATAACGCTGCTGTAAGTGTGTGTTCATTAGACTGTGTTCCATCCCCCACCCCTGCGGTCTGGTATTTAATTACAGGGTGGAGTGGTCCCCAGGCTACTTATGTTTCTTGCAGTCACAGCCAGAAAATTTCTGCAGGAACTGACATGGAGGAGTGTGATTGCTTCAAGTTACAGCCATTTCCCCGGTCAATAAGGTTAGCTCACTGTTCACTGAAAGTCCCATCACTACTTCTGTTTAATAGTTCATGCAAATACATTCAAGCACAACAAACTGCATTCTAAACTTCAACAGATTATTAATAAAGACTTCAACTGGCCATTGCTTGGCTATTTGCTCTTCATTTTCTTCACAATTCTCTTTTGCTAATGACTACAAACAAATCATTCTGATTGAGCTGGAAAGAAATGGCAATTACCTTTGACAGATAGGCCTTGCCTCTAGGAAAAGGTAACCTTGTACACCTGGTTTGACCAAATGGGATTTTCAAGCATTATCACCTGACTGAACCCTACACATTATCACACAGTTTGAAATGCTATTTTCCACAAACAAAGGAAAATTTCTGCAGAAAATTACATTTTCACCTGAAAAATATCCCTTGCAAAATACTGTAATTCATATGTGATTAGCTAAGTATTGCTCCCAAAAGCACTGAGGTGTAACAAAATACGTCACAGGCATAAATACATTATTCCAACTAACTTTTATAGAAATGAGAAAAGTTCCCTTGGATAAATGAAACTGGGGAAACAAAACGAAGTCTAAACTAGGTAATAAATAACACGCAATGCAAATCTTGGTTTATATTAAAAAAACCTGCTGTTGTTAATCAGGGTATTACCTTTGACAAGATTTGGAAAAAAATGAAAGATGCTTTGCAGTCTTATCCATAGCTTTTTTTACCATCCACTTTTTTTTTTTTTTTAATAAGGGACTTGCATTTTTGGCCTAAGCAACAAGAATCCATCAGCTTGGAAAACTGTCTCTATGTCAAAAATGTGTGACAGGATGGTTCTTTTTTATACTAGTCAGATTATGTTCTGTAATTTTTAGCCAGAGGTACCTGAAAACACGTGCTAGCCAGGCCCCACCAAGAATTTGTATGAAATGCTCACAAAGGATCTGTTAGAAGGCTCCTATCAGTCAGATGCTTCTTCTCTATCCCATTGTTCTACTGAGAAAAAAGTATGCAAAGTGCACAGCAACACGATCTTCTCATTCAAGTGATAAACCAGATAAATAAAAGCCTCCTAATCTGCACCCTAGCACTTGCCCTCCCAGTATTATAAACCATATACAGCAGCACACAGTAACATACAGAAAGACACAAAACATATTTTGGTGCTTTGATAGTAATTCAAGAGTATGACGAGGCAAAAATCTAAACTGTAGAACTAATTCAAAGACTGGACTCTTGAGTAACCCTTTGGAGATTCCAAAGGCCACAAGGCAAAGAATTTACTACATAATCATGTAAAGTATCCATTTATTCATTCTTCCTAACAGTAAACATTGCGTCTCTCCCCGAGTCCCACCATGCATTGTCTATACACCATTTATTATGACTCGATGCACACACACACACGTGGCTGAATACGAACTGAAGATATTCCTCTTCTGACTGAGAGGGATGAGATAAACGAGAAAATCATCTCCTGCAGCCCTGGCAGTTCAACTCCCTCAGTATCCTTACAGAGACACTTCATCAGTAATATTTCGTCAGTAAAAATTCTGTTCCTGCATATTCACCGGGTTAACAGAGTGCCATTTAACCTGCAATCAATCTGGAGCAGAGGTAACAGAATCAACCAAAACAGGGCACTGTTGCCTTACCACACCTTACAATTATTGCGTATTTTTAGGCTCATTAAACTCCTTCGAATCAAATTCCAAATGTCACAAATAAAACACTCTGGCCAAAATTACTGGCCAGAAGCGGTGGGCAGCTACGTTACCGCACCTCTCAAAACCTGTCACTACAGCACAGAAGCCTCCTCCAGCGCCGCTGACGACAGGGATGCTATAAATACTCGCGGACACCGGCCCAGCTGCTGCTTCCCGGGGAGCTCGGCCCTGCACACCCCCCGCAGCTTACGGGCACGCCACGTCCTGTTCTCTCCTTCTGGAAAACCCCCTGGAACAACTGCTATTAAACTGATTTTGGGACAGTTAGCTCCTGGATCTGGGTCGTGTGGCCAAGCAAAAAAGAACACGGAGCCAGCAGTTCGCGGGCAGAGCTTCCCCCGGCTCCTGCGGCACCCTCCGGTCCGCGCCCGCCGCCTGGCTCCACCTCCACCAGCGAAGCGGGAAAGCCTTTTCTCGTAACCACCTCACACTTAGAACGTCTCGGCGGCCCTACCACCTCTACTCTGCCGGCTGCTCTCCGCCGCCGCTGCCCTCTCGCCCCGGGCAGCCCCCACCGCTCTCACCTCACGGGACTGCTCCCGCCCCGGGCGTCCCCCACGCCTGTCGGTGCTGCTCCCGCGCCGAACAGTTCAGGGCGTTGCGGCCCCCGCAGAAGACCCCCACCCTCCCCTCACGGTACTGTCCCCATCCCGGATACCGCCTGCCGCCCTCATCTCTGTCCCCTGCCGCCTCGGGCACCCCTCATGCCTCACGGTACTGCCTGCCGCTGCCCCGCCGTTGCCTCACAGCGCAACTCGCCTCCGGACGGCCCAGCACTTGCCTCGCCGGCCGCCGTGAAACGTGGCCGACGGCCCTCCCCCGGTGGGGAGCTGGCCACGGCTGCCTCCCGCCCGCCCGCCGGCCCGGGACCCCGCCGCCACCTCACTCACTTGAGGAAGTATCGCTGCCCCGTGTGCGTGAGCGCCATCTCCCAGCCAGGCGGCAGCGGCAGCTCGTCCGTCACGTCGTAGGAGCGCTGGCGGAGGTGTGCGTGCTGCGGAGCGGAGGCAGAACCCAGCAGCGAGGCGGGCGAGGAGTGCGAGCGGACATGCTGTGCGGCGGTGGGCCGCGGCGGGGGCGCGCCCGAGTCCGTGCTCGACTGCCGCGAGTGAGAACCCGAGTCGGGTTCCTTGAAGAAGGACTCGGGCAGGATCTTCTTCCTCCAGGAGCTGGGCTTGGGGTTCATCACCGCGTTGAAGAGCGCCTCCAGCTCCGTGTCGAGGTCCTGCGTGACATGGATCACCTGCTGCCCCGGCAGCGGGGTCGCCGCAGAAGGGTTCATTTTCCACCCGTCAGCCCCGATGGCGAGCGCAGACGTCCCGGCGGACGGTTGCCGGGGCCCTGTTGCAGGCTGCCGCCGAAGACGTTGCCCTTCGTAGCCGGGCGGCCGGCTCTCCGGGCTCAGCGCCGCTCTGCAGGGCCGGATGGCGCAGGGAATGCCTCTGCGCCCCCGCCGGCGGTATCGGTGTACCGGACGGACGGCGGACAGGCGAGCGGGTCAATTCCCGGGCAGCGCGGCGCCCTCCCCAGGGCCAGGCAGCCGCGGGACGAGGGCAATACCAACCCCTCCTGCTCAACCCCCGCCTCGCCTCGCCTCTCCTCTCCTCTCCTCGCCCCGCCCCGCGCCGCCCACAGTTATGCAACTGCCGCCGAAACTTTGGGAGCTTGGAGCCTGCGTAGGACGGGGGTGTCTTCCTCGCGTAGCAGAGGGCTCTGAGAGCTCGCTGGGTCTAGGAACGGGCATCTGGGGGGGGGGGGTGTCCCTCAGAGCCTGCCGGGATTGGGACCGAGGTAACCGAGGCCTGTCCTCGTACCTTCCTGCCCCACCGATCCCGCTGTTCCGCACGAACTTGACAGAGGACGGGGCGGGGGCGTTCCGGGTGAGCGCTGAGGTGCGGGGTCCCGGTCGCTGCGGAGGCCCAGGCGCCCTGCTTGAGCCGCGCCAGCTTGTCGGAGCGGCCGCGCCGGACCGGCCGTCGCCCTGGAACCGGCGGCGGGCAGAGCAGCTGCACCTTCTGTCACGCTGTGCAGCTACAGGCATCGCTTCAGTCCTCTCTTCAGGAAGCTCAGGAGTGATACTAATTTCTGGAAGCAAAATGATGCTTAAACGAGTTCACGTACAAGCTTCATAACATAATGTAGTGATGTTAGCAATGGGGAAAAGGGGAAGGAAGCATTCATAGCGACACGGACTCCGACTACTTTGTTGTAGTTTAGATATGAGTCAGCACCTCACTGACAGGTATGAGTTCCGTGCAGCGTTGTGTCATACGTCTATCCAACTCAGTATCCGTAGGTGGTATTTCAAGTAGAGCTGTGACACTTCCTGGCTCTATCCTAACCGCTGTTCACGGTCACTTGTCGTCTAGTCTATACTAGAAGCCAGAGCTGTCGCCAAAATTAATTCCTGAGGCTATTAAGTAAATGTAATACATACAATCTTTTTGAATCTTGTCTCACTTTTCGGGGCACTTGGAGCAACTTTTGAATGGTGATGTGACCAGAATTTGCTTAAATTCGGTAGCTGCACTATAAAGAATAGTATTGTTCACTTTCCAACTTTGCTGTTGGTTTTTATGGCAGGAAGTGCACCGTGTTTTATGACTACACACATACAGGTATCACACACTGGCTATATGAGCACACAACTTTATTTCAGTAATGGATTACTTCATTCCCTTTCTGTGTTTTGGACAGACTGCAGGCTATGCTGATTGGTAAGAATGCATATTTGGTAATCAGAATCTATATCAGAAAAATCTTGGATAAGTTGGTTGGTTGTTTTGTTTCTGAACTTATTTCTTATTTTAACCTCTTTCTTAAAAGGAGCACAAGCTATCCTGAACTTCATTTGGCTTCAGCAGCTTAGAACCGGGACCCAACTCTTCAACACTTTGTCCCTTGATCAGTGTTACACTTAATGTTAGTAATGCAGATTCTGAGAGTCACAGTTTAAGCCTGTATGTGAACTCCAGATCAGGATCAGCTAGCTCCGTGGAACAGTTCTTGCTCATGCATCATCTTAATTTCCTTGCTTCACCAAATCACACACACAGAGATTTATCTGGGTTGGAAGAGACCTCCAAGATCATCAAGTCCAACCCTTAATCCAACACTATCATGATTACTAGATCATGGCACTAAGTACCACATCCAGTCTTATTTTAAAAACCTCCAGGGATGGTGAATCCACCACCTCTCTGGGCAGGCCATTCCAATGCCTGATTACTCACTCTGTAAAGAACTATTTTCTGATACCCAGCCTAAACCTTCCCTAGCAGAGCCTAAGCTCATGTCCTCTTGTTCTCTTGCTGGTTGCCTGGGAGAAGAGACCGACCCCCACCCGACTACAACCTCCTTTCAGATAGTTGTAGAGAGCGATGAGGTCACCCCTGAGCCTTCTCTTCTCCAGGCTAAACAACCCCAGCTCCCTCAGCCTCTCTTCATAGGACTTGTGCTCAAGTCCCTTCATGAGTTTTGTTGCTCTTCTCTGGACCCGCTCCAGCACCTTAATATCTTTCTTGAGCTGAGGGGCCCAGAACTGAACACAATACTCAAGGTGTCATTTGTTTTTCCTTACATTTCCTGTATGTTTCCACTGGCTAGGCAGATCTCCTGGTTTTTTTTTTGTTTTTTTTTTTTGTTGTTGTTGTTGTTGTTGTTGTTGTTTTGGGGATTTTTGTTCGTGGTTTTTTGTTTGGTTGGTTTTGGGTTGGTTTGTTGTATTTTTTTCCCCCCACATCTGCTATGTTTCTGGTCAGGAAACCCAGTACTCCTGAGACTTGCCCATGCTTCCCTTCCCCAGGAACTGTCCATGTTATCTTTTGTACCATTCTTCTCCTGCTTCCTTACTGGTCACTCAGTAGCATTTTTACTAGCTCAGACAGCTCTGCCACTCACAGCACCTGCTTCAGGGCTATGCAGATAGTACATACATTTTTTTTGTTTTACCCCTGCAATTGCCTTGTTTAAAACCTTTGGATATTGGGTGATTGTTTGTATGGTTATTGTACAGACAATGACCTGAACAGGACTGATTTCTCATACAGTCTTTGAAAGGGCTTTTTTGCTTCCTCCAGGCCTCTGTATCCCTGAGTAAAGACACACCCATCTATCTACCTCTACATTCCTTTCCAGGTGACATGCCCATTCAAGGCAGGGCTCTGGTAATCTCATTATGCTGACATCTCATCTTCATTAATTAGACCACTTCCATAAGACAGGGTGACATCTCATGAGTAAGTATATGCACATCTGCTCTAAACTTAAGCAGTATTTCTAACAGCTAGAACTCATCTTCAGCAAAGTGATAGCATTTTAGCTGCACTTTTTACTGAATAATATAACCAGCTGCTATTATAGCACTTGTATTGAGCTAAAGCATTTTTCTCCTCTAATCTGAAAGTGATTAAAACTCTTAAGAATATATTCTCTTTGTATTGTTATTCTTTGTTTAGAAAATAGTAACTTCCTTCTTTTGACACGAAAACAGGACACAACCGCCAGCTTTCCTAGAGGATTAGTTAATATATTCAAGTCCCTGGAAGACAAAGACACTTCCATCACAATGGGACTGGATTAGGTGGTCGAGTAGCCAAACCACAAACGTGACCTCGAAGGCCTCCTATCATTACTTCTTTTAATTACAAGATTGTACATTATGAAAAAGAGACAGTAGCATTACTTTATCTCAATTTCATGGGTTTCAAATATTTTTAATAGTATAGCCTTCTGTTGTTGAAATGAAGGATTTTATAGAGGTATAGTAGTCTGATATAACCTACTTGTACATTTTCTTGCAGCAAGTCCAGTCTGTACCTCAGTGGAAAGGCCAAGCAAACAGATCAGCAGAAATAAGTGCACCTTCAAATGTACCCTTAGATAATAAGCATCTAATAGTTTAAAGAAACACCACCACATGTTGAAATGTGTATTCTGGTGCGTCGCTGCTTGGTATCGAAGCCCTACATATGTTAATGTTTTTTTCTGAGAAAGCCTACATAGCTGAAGATGCATGTGCAATGCCTATTATAAACCAGAACATTCAGGATTCCCGCTTTCAGGGTAACTGTGTAACAGTTACGCAGTGCAAACCAGGAAGTGTGCACTCGTTTGGGTCTGCACTGGAAGGCTGAGGGAGCTGGATCTCTTTAGCTTGGAAAAGAGGAGACTAAGGGATGACCTCATTTATATTTACAAATATGTGAAGGGTGAGTGTCAGGAGGATGGGGTCAGGCTCTTCTCAGTGAAGCCCAGTGACAAGACAAGCGGCAGTGGCTGTAAGCTGAAGCATAGGAGATTCCATGTGAATACAAGAAAAAAAATTTTCACACCAAGGGTGCCAGAGCACTGGCACAGACTGCCCAGAGAGGTTGGGGAGTCTCCTTCTCTGGAGAGATTCAAAACCCATCTGGACACGCTTCTGTGTGAGCTGGTCTAGGGAATGCTGCTCTGGCCGGGGAGTTGGACTAGATGATCTTTTGAGGTCCCTTGCATATCCTGACATTCTGTGATTCTGTGTGCAGAGACTTCAAGCAGTCATGGACTACATCTAGTTGCTTTTAGGTACTTCAGTGAAGAAGAACTGTATAGAAAATGAAAGCTACTCCAAAATAAATAATGGAGAACAAAGAATGCAATGGAACAATAAATGTTACATGGTTTTGCTATACAAATCTATACTTGCGAATCATTCACACACATTTACACTTTAAAAACCATAGTTTGTAATACAAATCAGTAATTTTTATTTACTCTTGTGGCAAATGGGTATTGTTTGATATACTTTATCTGTATATTATGCTCTTGCTAACACTTTTACATTAATCTAATTTTCAGACTTCTGGAAAGTCATGCTTCAGTAAATGTGCTTTTTAACACAGGGGTCTGAAACAAAGCAATGAGCCCTCAGTAGTTAATGTAACTATCAAGTCGGTATTCCGTATTGCAGTGCTGGTGTCGCAGCGGGATTTCCCCTCGCACGGGGGCAGTTCGTGTTTCCAAAGCCATCACCCGACTGCACGTCCAGGCGCGGAAAGACCCAGTCAGGAGTTCATTATGCTGTGGTCTGTGGCGCCATCTAGTGGCCTTTACGGGAACTACAATCGGTGGTCATTTACTTTCTTCTGGTTCTTCTGGGCCCACCTCTCCAGCCGATCCAGGTCCTTCTGGATGACATCCCGCCCCTCCAACTTATCAACAGCACCACACAGCTTAGTGTCATCAGCAAACTTGCTGATGGTGCACTCAATCCCGCTGTCAATACCATTTATAAAAATATTAAAGAGTACATGTCCCAGTAAGGACCCCTGAGGGACACCACTTGTCACTGACCTCCATCTGGACTTTGAGCCATTGACCACTACCCTCTGGATGCAACCGTCCAGCAAATTCTTTAGCCACTGAACAGTCCATCTATCAAATTCATAGCTCTCTAACTTGGGCAGTAAAATGTTGTGGGGGAGCGTGCCAAAGGCCTTGCAGAAACTCAGATAGATCACATCCACAGGTCGTCCTCCCAACTCAGGAAAGACTCAGTCAGGAGTTCATTGTGGTCTGTGGCGCCATCTAGTGTCCTTTACGGGAACTACAACCGGTGGTCGTTTACTTTCTCAGGTGGTCTCATTTCTTCCTCCTCGCTTGTCCTCTGGGTGAACCCATGTCCCTTCCGATTTCTGCTGACTCGGCAACAGAGGCGGCGCAAACTGGTTCGGTTCAGTGGTTCGACACATCCTGCTTTGCTAATCCTCCCTATATGTCTCACAATGCACAGTATACCCAGCTGGTGATAGACAATAGCAGCTAAGTTACACATTAAAGCGATTTTTCAATCATTTTGATCCCTGATCTCAGTTCCCTATTTCAGGTCAATGCTTAAGATTTTGGGGTTTATCTGCATGCATATCACACCTATTTGCTCTCAGGTTGCTAACAGCTTTTAGAATTTGGTTGGCACCTCAGAATACGTGCTAAGAATATCCTATGTAGCCAACTGTGATATGGTTTATCTAAAACAAAGACCTTGTGTGTATTACAGACTTTCATCAAAGTAGCTATGTAGAGCAATGTCAGCATACCTCCCCAGCCAACATCTCCAAGACAGCAAAATCTCTAATGTGGACTCAGTCTGCTAGCAAAAAAAAAAAGCAACCAATCCAAAATTACATCAGCTTAGTTCATGTTGGTTTTTAAGTTGATGTAATTTTACTGGCAAGGAAGCTATGTGAGCATACTGTGGATGACTGCTCAGACGTTCATTTCAGAAACAGTTGTGCTGACCAAAAAACCCCAATATTTGTGTCTCAGGAAAGCCAATGGAATGGGACATGCCAACACTGCTCATCCATATCAGTACTAAGTCAGCTGCTGGTTTCTGCTTCTTCACCGAGATTAGCCTGCCCCCTCCTTCCCAAGAGGACACTGGAACAAAATTCAGGGGCACACCACCATCAGTGTGTCTCAGGTGGCTTAAACTGCTGAGGAAAACAAGATTTCCTAACATAGCTGACTTAGCACATAAATGACCTAGGAAACAAACTCACATTGTGGAAATGGTAATGTTCAAAGGACAGAAAACCAGCTAGTCTTTAACACTTTCAGTTACTTGAGACAGATTTGGAAGATGATTTTTGTCCATAATCTGTAGGATAAACAAGAACTAAAATACTACTGTCAAATAAAATGGGACCTGATCTGCTCTGGTGCCTCAGAATAAAAATCCCAAACTGCGAGAAGAAAAAAAGGAATTGTTTAATACAGTATGATCCTATTGGCAAGAGTTGTTCTAGAATAGTTGTGCCAGTCTGGCTCCCGTGTGAACACTGCTGACAACATCAGAACAATTTCCGAGGTAACACGGCTCAAATACACAGGAGTAGCTGCAGAGACAAAACCCCCAAACTATGGAATCCTGCTCTGGCAGGGGGGTTGGGCTAGATGATCTTTGGAGGTCCCTTCCAACCCCTAACATTCTGTGAATAGCTCTGAAAACTTTAGCAACAGGGTAGTAAAGAACAGAGCTATGAATCATACCAGCATGAAAAGCACTTTTTCTAGCACAACCAATTTAACTTGCAGAAAAATAGAGTAAGATACAAGGTTTCTTTTTTGTTAATAAAAACTTCATGTACACAGAGAGGGTTTTCTGACATAGATTTTGCCAGGAAACAAAGCTAATAGTAGAAAATACAATCAAATCTGATATTCTGGGAAAGTCTTCCAATTTTAATTTGTCAAATACAGAGGGTGTATGATTTGCTGAAGCTCAGCAGGGCAATTTGGAATGGAGTCTAATTATTCTGACATCCTGCCATTGCAGTTAGTGTAAAACACACCAGTTGTCACCAAGTGTGTGTGCATATACATATATATGTGTAAATAAATAGTAAGGCAGTATCATATATTTCTTAATGTGTCTTGAACACATTGTTGGTTGTACTCATTGTTCAGCACTGTGTATTTCACCTTTTCCCTTCTCTGCAGAAGATGAGGTCTACATGACTTGTTCTGCATGTTTGAACTGCAGGATCCTCTACTTCTAGCATGTAGAAGTAACATTCACAAGCAGTATTACAGAATCATAGAATTGTCAGTTGGAAGGGACCTCAAAGACCATCTAGGTCCAACCCCCCTGCCTGGCAGGGACAGCATCCACTAGATCAGGTTGCCCAGGGTCCCCTCAAGCCTTGTCTTAAAAGCTTCCAGGGATGAGGCTTCCACAACCTCTCTGGGCAACCCGTTCCACTGTCTAACCACCCTCATAGTGAAGAACTTCTTCCTAATGTCCAACCTAAATCTACCCTCCTCTAGCTTACACCCATTTCCCCTGGTTCTATCACTGTCTGACCTCCTAAGAAGTCCCTCGCAAGCTCTCCTGTAGGCCTCCTTCAGATACTGGAAGGCCTGTTTTCATCATGTTTTCTTTTTGCCTAGAAAGTCATCCCTGATACTTTTAATCTTGATAGGAGAACAAGCAGGGATGAGAGGCAAATCATTGTTCTAGGAAGTGTTAAAGTTGACAAGTCTAAACCCAATCATTCAAGATGTGATCCTGCCACTAAGCATGCAGGTGAAAGCAAAAACAGTTAGTGACGTAGAAAGAGAAGTGGTTCTCCTCTTCCATATCCCTTTTTGTTTAGCTGCACAGGGAGGAGCCCAGGAATGAGTGCTAGCATGCAGACCACCAATAGCCTTTATCTTTTAGGTGGACATAAACAGGGAAACATGTCCACCCATTAGCTGAGCTACTGCGAAGCAAAGATGTAGTCTGACAGAGATAAAATCACATTTCTTTCTAACATTAAGACCTGGGAAGAGTGGAAGACACAGAATTGTTTTTCTTCTTGTTTTGGTTTTGTAACTTTCATGAGTAAAATCTGAAATACTGGACTTGGTATTAAAGAAGTAAAGGTATTAAAGAAGTAAAAGGCATGACTGTAGAATTTGTCCAAAAAGTATGGAAAAAAAAAATCTTTGTATGGTAAAAACAACACGCATAGAAGTACTCCAAAAGCACACATCCTTTTCAGGATATTTGTTGACTGATTGAAAAGGCAGGTATCTTGCTTTCTTGTGGGTTCCTGACTGCATCTACCGGAAGAGTGCATACCAGACTTCGTGACATGAGATTTTACAACACGTCCCTAACTAGCCACAGTGAGGAGGAAATTCCCTTGATATTCAGATCACATGAAGAAGCAAAAATCACTGACGAAAATCTTCTTACAAAACCATAACTCCTAGTAATTACATAACAAAGTCCTTATGTATTTAGAATAAGCCATCATAAAGAATCCAGAATAAGCAAGTCATAAAGTTGACGATCTAAAATGTATTCCAAAATTCTACCAGAAAATCACAAGAAAACCTGCACTTTTATGCACATAAAAGCAGTCTGCTCACCGCTCCATCTTCAGCAGTACTGGTCACGTTTAAAAACTGCAACATTTCAAATAAACCCTATCACCCTAAATGAAGTAATAGTGTTTTCTATTGGTACGATAAATGACTGAGTGAAATTTCAAGATACATACGCAGTAATCAAACTGCCACAATTTATACTTATCTTGAAAAAACTGTCAACCCTGACCACAAAGCCCAGCACAGAGTGACAGGAGACTTCCTTCTCTTTCTTTAGATAAGTAAGAAACAGCAGAGCTTTACTCATGGAGTTTTGCCAGGTTATTCCTAATCTTGGACTTCCTTTCCTGCACACTACCTATGTTAATATTACAAAGTCACAGTATAGGAAGCAGGAACTCTAGCAGAAACTGGAGTGTTTCCATTCATACCTTTCAGTCTATACATGGCCATATTTCATAAAAAGCACTCAATTTAATTTAAAGCAGGTCTAATACACTTAACATGAAATTCAAAATATAACATAAAACCAAAATCTGAGTTCAGTGGGCTGTCTGTTAAATGAGAATTGTAGGCCTAATCCACCATTCAGATACTTATTTTATTTATGCGTATATCTAAACTAACTGCATAGCTGTTCAATGAGAATAATCTTCCCCCATATAATTCAAAGAACATCTAATTAACTAGCCAGTTAAAAGGTGAAAATGTATTTAGTCTAGTACATTCAAAGCTTGCAAGAAAGTGGCAGTGACAAGCAAAAGTACAAGAAAATAAAGCTTGTAGGGGAGTCTAAAATATGCTTCAGAGATGGGGAATTGGTTAAAACTTGGATCAGATCACACCGGGTTCATTTAAAAGGATTTAAAAAAAAAAACAAAAAAACCCCCTAAAACAGGAGGAAGAAAAGCATTGCTTCTTGAGTTTATTCAGTGCTTAAACAAATACAAACATTTGACGAAACAAATAAACAAATACCAAACAAAATATGTCACCCTGAGTTTAAGAATTGGGTTATACTATGTTTTTTGCTAAGTAGCTTAATAAATTAATTAGCAGATCCATGAAACAGTGTTTTACAGTGGTTGAAAACTTTTAAGTTTTATAGTTTTCACTTTAAACTTCACAAATTTGGGAAATATAAGGTGAAATACATTCCAAGCAAAATCCTGAGACTATGAACAATTCTCATCAGAAAACAAACACTGAAAATGATTGTACAATGAGACTTATCCTTTACAGATTACAAAAAAAAAAGTTTCTGCCCTCTTCTGCTTAGACCAGGAAAAAATAAACAGACCTGTTGAGAAGCCTATAGATAATGGCTGAGCCTAACTCTTGTTTTTAAGAAGATAATCTAGGTTATGGTTAAACTAGTTGGATTTTTAGTTGTTCTATGCACTTGGACTCTGCACTGGCAAGAATTAAGTGGTCTAACAGAAAGGTGCCAGGGAACCATTTACAAATTGCTTATTTCATAAAAGCAAAACTTGGCATAGACAGGAAGGGCAGTTCTGCAAAACAAAGTTAAATTTGCAATAAAACGGAAGTCCTATGCTGAGGGTAACAGATTTAGTGTTCCATACTGAATAGATTTCTAAAGATGAAATAGTAATACTCTCAACTTCCTCACAGACTATTCATAACTTAGTTGGTGTTTGTAAATGGCTTCAAGATGAAAATGCTCCATTGCCTACAAACCAAATCTGATCAGTTGCTTTGAAAAAAGAAGTTACCTTTTTAAGAGGTAAGCTGAAAGTCCCATTTTTCTGTTATAAAAAGTCAGTCAGTTCTTCCATACTTACAAAAGCCTAAAATCTAACTTAGCTTTTAGTGGCTAGATAGCAGAGCAAATTTTAAAATGCCTACTAAAAGTAAAATGGGTTGAAGTAGAAACTTTGCATTTTTGATAATAGCTTGTGAATAACGCTTTGTACTCTTCATGTCTTGGTTTCTATAAAGCAAGTGCAAATTCATGAGAGGAAATGTAATATTTACATGTTTAATGTTACATTAAACACAGCTTTAAATATCACCTTTAATTTTGGATAGTTTACATTAAAACTCAAAAATCCAGATCCACGAGCGAGTTCCTATTTTACCACTACTTGTGGGTTACAGAAGCAGATGTTTTTTTGCACTCTTCAGCTTCACCTGCACAGCAAACCAGCAGCTATACAAGTACTGTAACTCTAGCACTGGTCAGTCAAACTGGTATGGTTACATCAAACAGCAGTCAGCGTCATTTCCTGCACAATCACGTGACTTGTCATGTTTTAGATGTAGTTCTGCTCTGCCTGCACATTAGTACTTCTGTTGCTGCAGCTGCAAAGCCCTCAGTAGCTGCCACGTGCACTGTGGAGACAGGGGAAAGGAGTTCACAGAGCTGCAGGAGGACCTGTTTCCACCTCACAAAAGGCAAATCTACTTTTCTAATATCCAGCTAAAATCCCCAGCAGCTGAGAAGCTGCTCTTCCAGACTCAGTACTTCCCCCTCGACAAACTGAAAGGTACAATTCAAAAGCAACATGCTGGTCCCGAGGGAAACTTTCTCCTTTGCTTTCTTCTTGAGCCTATTCCTGGATCATTGCCAGAGTTTGACTGTATCTAAATTTCATCCAGCTTTGAAGTATAACCCTGACCATCCTCACTCAACTCAGGATGGTTTTTGTTACAGGAAACAAGACCATTCACTGTCACAGTTTTCACTTGTACACTATTGGAATAAGCTTCAAAAAATGGGAGTGTGAGGGCTTTCTAATGACATTGTCTTCACAAAATCTGCTTCGAACTGCAATTTTACTCATGATCACTGAGGGAATCTCTCCCCTTCCCTTCTAGCCCCATAATTCAGGACTTGACACACATGTAAATTGCCAGCATTTACCATGATACCAATGAGCTCCACAGGAGCTAGCTTTCTCTTTTGAAACAGTTAAAGAGACAGAAAGATTAAGTATGCTCAGATTCACAGGCCAGTAGTAAGGTGAGACACAAAAAGTTTCTAGGACTTGTACCTAAAACTTCTGGTTTGCTGCCATGAGTTCTAGACTGTCTATAGTGAGTAGAGGTGGAATAAAAAGTAAACACTGGCACCCTACATACAGGCTTTTCTTTTATTTCACCTGAAAATGTAAGGCAGTTACATAATAAAACCACTAATCAGAAATCCCAAGTAGTAACATTTAATCACATTTAATTACCACATTATATGTGAATTCTATGATTCTCTGAAAAAAGTCACCACATATTCAGTCATTCACACGTTACTGATCCATGTATGGGAGAGGAAATTAAGTTTGTTCATGCCATCACCGCACTATATAAAGCAATTAGAACATAAGCAACTCAATATTCTAGAAAAACGCCTTTTTAAAGTGGTAATAAGTCTTACTGATTAAAGCATTTCTGCCATGCAGGTTTCATTTGAAATAGTAGCTCTCAAAGGTACAAAAACTGAAAACAGTAAGAAAATAATCATTTGTGACTGTAGGAACTTAATACAGACATTTATGGTGTTGCTATGAAATACAGTAAATAGTTAGGTCAGAATCTGTATCTTAGGGTTCTCTCTTGACTATTTGTCCTCTCTGATATACTTTAAGGGCTTTATTATGCACGCTCACTAGTGGCAGCAAGACATTAATTAGTAGAACTATTTAAGCTTAGTCATAAAAGCTACAAAATATTCAGAGTACAACTGAAAAGTGACTGTCGGCATAACTTTGTTAGTGAAGTAGAAAAGCATCATTTATTTTGTAATTCTTAGCTAGTCTTTCCCTTACGAGCACGCTACCCAAACAAGGGAACAAAAACTGTTTCACCACAACGTGAAGATCAGACATAGCAGAAGTTAACACTTCTGAAACTGCCTTCTAGTCCATGGTTTCACTTTTGCAGTGTTTCAGCTCACCTCTACGTACAAACAGTAAACTGACTTGTGTTTAGGCCACTGGGTTCTCTGTGGTAACTGCTCCTGGCAGCACGTATGAGCCTCCTGGCAGGGGCTATAGGTAGCTTTGCTAAAATGGAAGCATTAGAGCGATCAGACGTTTTGTTTGTTACATAAGAAGGGTAGAAAAACAGCATTAACAGCCAGCCTCTAAGCTGGCTGAACCCTTTGGAGGAAGAGGGCAGTACTCCCACGTGCACTATTACACATACACAAGTCTAGATGGAAGAAGCATCCTGTAGAGTATCATTGCCACAAGTATAGGGTTGTTTTTAAAAAAACCCTTCAAAACAGAAGCAAAGCCAAGGGAAAAATCTACTTGATAAATGTAAAAATAAGCATGCAGCTTCGTATAACAATGAGACAGCTCTACGTAATGTAGGAAAGCTCTTCAAGTAGAACTATGCCAACTTATAGCTACATCAATCCTCAGCATAGCATGCTGAATTTTTGCATTTGCGAGTAAAGCAAAGCTAGTTACCCATGTTGTATCAGCCAGGCGTGCAAAGTTAGCACCAGAGGACATTCAGCCTGTGATTACTGGCTCAAGATCCTGGCACGGGAAAGCATTTCATCTGATCCAGATATTTATTTTTCCTCAAAAAGCATTTGTGAACATCGTTTTTAATTGCTTCACAAATTGCTTTATGAGATAACAGCCACGAATCAGTACTATTTCATGTTGCGCGCTACTCTCCTGCAATGGTTTGTTTTCATTTCCCCCAACGCTTGTTCCAGTTGCTGAATTAGGTGGAGGAGAGTTGAAGGGTCAGTTTGCAACACTTGGGCAGTTTGATCTTCATTCTGATTAAGATGTAGCTTTATGGTCACAGCAGGCTTAATCTGTTGTCTCAAACTTCTGCTTGCAAGCTGCATGAAGGAGTTTAGATTAAAAGGGAACAGAGAAACAAACAAACAAAGCAGGCATGGTTATCAACTTTCCTATTTAAAATTCACAACCTCCTTGGAGAACTGTTAAAAAATCCTTTTCATCCATGTTAAAGATATACAAAATCTATTATTTAGTTTTATCATTAGGCAACATTAATCCACTTTAATCAATGTTTTCGTTCCGAAACTTAGGTTATAATACCAAATATATATAGTATATCCTAACATTTTCAACACACCAATGGAGCCATGAATTCCAAGCAACAAACACTTTGCATCATTATATATCCCCTTGATCTCATAACCAGCTACCTTCGGTGCAGTAACAATGAAAGATTGCTGCCTCAATCACTTGTAAATTGATGGTTTAGTAGGTATGTATTAAAAAACGTGAAGTAAAATACAGACTAACAAAAACGTAACTGAGACTACCTGCACATCTAGTCTCCATTCCAAGCTGTGATAGCTGGGAAGCTTCGGTGCCAGCTCACTAAGAATGCTTCGGATCTCCTTCCTGTTCTCAAGGTACAGCTGGAGCAGTAATTTGTTCAGTTCATCCGAGAACCCCAGAACATGAATGGAATCTTGGAAGTCTATCTCAGAAATCTAGAAATAACAATTTGGGCCTTAATACAGAACCACATAATCATCATTATTTCTTAAGAAACAAATAAAACTGTAACTAAAGACGAGATATGGTACAGTGCAGTTATTTCCTGTAGGAATGTGTGAGGACAATTCTGCAGCTAGAACAAAACAAATCATCCAGATTTAAAGTGGCATAACGAGTTGTTATTACTGTGATTTGCATGAGCTTCAGGGACAGCTTTAGATCAGCTTTTCAAAAAGAAAACCATTCAACATCTCACATTTAAGCCTTTATACCAGAGAACGAAATGCAAGAAAGCTCCGCCATGAGGAAGTACATATTTTGAGCATCAATTTACCAGCAGTACGTTAACATAATATTGACACTCAGATTATAAATACTCTGAACTACCTGAATGTCTGCACATGTAAGTGAGCACCAGGTACAACTTGAAGGCTCACATCCCAGTAACTCAGAGTAGCCCTAAGGAGCTCAATCCCACAAGTCAATGCCTTGTGCTGAACTGGAGAAGGCTGGCCCATCATTGTGGAAGCAGTTGTTTATTCAACAGAAAAGATCGCACAATTACAATGCATTCACACTGTGTAAACACAACCTGTGATCAACCATATTCTACTCTAACACTGTAATTTATCTGTCTGTCAAGTCACTTTACTTGAAGGGAAGATCCTGCAAGATCCCTTCCCCAAATGCCCTTCGTAACAACCCCTGCTTGAGCTAAATCAGAAATTACTTGTCTCTGTATACCCTCTCCTTGTCTTCATTGTTCAACTAATAGTACAAAGTCTTTCCAAAGGACACAGTAATTATCCAACTATTATCTTTTTAATATCTGCTTACACCTACCCAAACTTTTGATGTCAGGAGCTGAAGAAGCTCTCAACTCTACCCTATCAGACAAACACAAGGCACACGTAACAGAAGGTTAGTACTGCACACATCCTGTACAGCAGCTGAACAAGAACAAAATTTCCTCTTTAGACAAAGCTTAATACTGAGAAATACTTCTCTGTACAGACTAAATTGCTGCATGTTCTTGCTATACGCTATTAAAATGTTACCAAATTTTAGCTTCAGACATTGAATATAAATGTATAAATGCCAGTAAGTCCATGCAGACATAGTGCGTCAGAAAGGGATCAGCATAAGAGACACCATTTTTTCTTTAAATGACAAGAATACATATCACCGGAATTTTGAACTAGGTTTTCCCCATTCATTTGCAGAGCTCTAAGTGTTTAGAAGATATCTCTTGAGCATATTCAAGAGCCCTGAATTCACAACATAAAGGTATCCTTACCATAAGTTTGGAGCTTTCAGTAAGAAGATACGATAGTCCTTCTACCCCATGCTGAATGGTGTCAACACCAATGTTAAGTTTTCCTTTCAAGAGAACACAAAGTACCTTTTAATTCCTTATTAAGCTGACAGAGCAATGGTATAGAAAGCTGCAGATTTATCCAAAAGTAACTTGCAATATATGCATAGAAAAAAAAAAAAGGAGACGGTTGCACACTGTTCAAATGATAACTTTAAGGTGAATAAACAGCAAATGAGATCCCGCCCCCCACCCTCCACCCAAGACAAACAAAACGCAACTCCAAGAAAAGCCCACACCAATTTCTTACGGCATGACACAGACCTGCAGCTCACGTACTATAGCCAAGTCGTGAATAACCTTGTACAGCAATAGGCGACCTGCATACTTTGTCTGGGGAAAGCAGGGCCCTGCAGTCAGCTCTGCTCTTGGCACGGCAAGGCTTGACCATACACGCTGGCCAGAAGTCTCCATTCTGCCCAGCAGCTCCCGCCGCTCCTCCGACACGGGCGAAGCAAGGCACCGAGAGGGTCCCCGGTGAAGTCGCCGCAGCAGCCAGCGCGATTCCCGCTCTCCCACCTCGACAGCGGAGTCGCTACGGCGACAGGCCCGCCCGGTTCCTCGCTCCCCACGGGTCTAGGCCCGCCCGGTCTCTCCGCTACCCGCTCCCTTTCACTCCGGTTGCCCCGCTCCCCGGCAGATAACAGCCGCCGCCGTCGTCCCG
This sequence comes from Galbula dea, assembly GCA_013399015.1. NCBI lineage: Eukaryota > Metazoa > Chordata > Aves > Piciformes > Galbulidae > Galbula > Galbula dea. Next base: position 237,957 of record VWZX01002808.1, read on the forward strand.
TCCCGGCTCTTACTGGCAGCCGCCTCGCACGCCCGCGACGCTGCGCCCCGCCGCAGCAGCTCCACTGCCAGACGCCCCAGCTCTCCGACAGCTGCAACGAGAGGAGGTGATCCGGCTGCAGGCCTCGTCCGGCCGCTCCCACCCGCCGCGGACCCACAGCCTACCTCCGCCCCCCAGGGCCCCGCCGAACCGGC
>VWZX01002808.1:238161-271915 GCA_013399015.1 Galbula dea
AACCGGCTACAGAGCGGCGGGAGCCTGTCGCAGGGCAGAGCCTGACGCCGGACCTGCATCGCCCGCCAGCGTCAGGCAGCCTAGGTGCGCCTTCTGCTCCTCCGACAGCATCAGCAACATCACTGCGCTCCGCAAGCCCCCTCCACGCCCCAGGAAGGAGCAGCTTGACCCCGGGATGCGCCTGCGCGAGGCGTCCAGGGCGGGAGGGAGGCAACCTGTCCCAGTAGCAGCACTGGGCGGCTCGGAGGCGGTATCGGTGTGTGTTTTGTGGCTAGTTTTGTTTGTTGAAACACAGTTAAGCTCAACCTAGCGGAGAAAAATAAACCGCCTTGTGTCCTCCACGCTGCGGGAACCGCCTGTGTCCAGCTCTTCCCCTTCTGCGCAGTCCCCTGTCGCCTTCCTACACAGCCCGGGGGCGGGCAGCACACTCAGGGCCGCACCCTCAATGCCCGCTCGAGTCAGCGAGGGGTTAGTGGCGGGGAGGGGAGGCCCGGCACCAGGGCGGTGGGACACGCCTACATGTATCTCTGTTAGAGATCTCTCCCCGTACCTTCATGGGAGCGCTTCGCTGTCCCTCACGTTAAGCGCGAGCTCGGAGGTGACGGCGAAAGCGCTCAGCAGTTGACGTGCTAAGGAAACTGCGCCGCGCCGGCCGCCAGTACTGGAGAACTGTAACAGCGAACGCGGCTGCGCTCGCCGCCTTTCGCCAGGAACCGCGGCAACCCGCGAGAAACAGCCACCGCCCCCTCAGACCGGGGCTGGGTGCGGGCCAGCTCAGCTCCTCCCTCTCCCTGCCCACACAGGGCACACCCCCCTCCTCACCGCGGGCGGGACTGATGACGGAACTTCCGACCATCGTTCACCCCGCGCTAAGCCTCACACCCTCCCCCCCGTCACGTGCTGACGCTGAGTGGCAGCTCAGGCGAGCAATGGCCTGCGACAGTCCTACACCTCTTGCTGGTGCGGCAGCGGGGCGGGACTTCCGCCGTGGCGGCTGAAGGGACGGAGGGCGCGATGGAGTTGATCTAGGCGTGGCCTTCGGCTATCTGCGCCGGGCCCTGTGCCGGGCCCGCAGGTGAGCGCTGCCGGGTTGGGGAACGCGGTCGCCGGGTCTCCTTGATGCTTTTTTTGTTGCTGGACGCCTTGGTTTCGTGGCGGTTAAGGAGTTGCTGGGCCCGTCGTTCCGCTGCGCAGCGCTTCTTTGCCTCCACCCTGGGTGTGCCGAGGCGGGGCTGTCCGTCCGCCCTTGCAGATCTGGTAGCACCGCTGCCATCGTCGCGGCCGGTCCCGTGCTCTGTGCCTGGCTGCTGGTGGTTGCTGGGTCTGGCGCTTTTCTTTCCCGCAGGCCTCGTTGCAGCCTGCGCGGAGCTTCGAGTCGGCGAGAGAGAAGGCCTCTAACACGCTCTCCGAGCATCGCTCCTAAACTGATGAAAGCAAATCTCTTGCTCTCGTATTTCGCAGCTCTGTCGTCTGTGGCTCGTCTGAGGCTGACTCTAGGCTGAGATACTGGTTGTGCTTGGAAGATAAGGAGTAGTATGGAGTCTGGCTGGCTGATAACCAAATTGCTTGTAAACATTTGAAAACATTGTAAACATTTGAAAACAATTTGAACACTGAACTTTTCTCTCAGTGCTTTAGTTTTCAGTTGTGTGGATAGGTCTTAAGTGAAGATTCAGGTCAGTAATAATAAGAAAGCAGAGAGCCAGAGACTTTGGGGCTCTTAGGGATCTGTGTGAAAATTACTGATATTATCTGTGTAATTTTTCTTAATCCTGTGCTTGTGGTTTTTGGGAAGGTGCAGCCCCGCCTACCAAAATACTTAGAACATTGTCACTGAGTTTGTGTCAGTACAAAGTTTTTATATGTTCATATATTTTTTGTTATTATTATAAGCAATCCGATTTTGCACTAAGATAGAATTTAAGAGGATAGAATTGGGAGAGGGAAGAGCTGTTTTCGTGAGAGCTGATATGTCAGCATAACTGTGTGTACAAGGCATTGCTCCGTGTTGTCTTCTGCTGTGAAATATGTTTTGTGCTGATCGATACAAAAGTAGTAGAGGTAGTCAGTGTTTTTAGTGTCCAGTACAGCAGATAGTATATTCTTCATGTACTGTCAGATTTTGTGTTGAGCTCTTTTAGCCATCCTTATTTCCAAGTGAGAACGTGATAGTTTACTTTCCTCTTTGACAATGTGATCAGGCATGTATTTTCTGTGGTACACATAACGATACTGCTGCTGCCACCTTATCTTCGTGTGCACTACCTTCTCTGGTGTATTCTGTGTTAGTGTAGGTATTTCATGGTTGTCTTGCTGCTTGTAGAGACACTGTGTTACAGCACAACCCCAGATTTTTCTCAGTTCTGACCTGGTAATCCTGTTCACTCCTGTGACAGAAGGACGTAGCTCCTCGGGCTTAGTTTGTTTTGTGAGTTCTGGGATCTGGAGTGGGAAGGAAAAAGCCTGACTCTTAAAATGCCCGAAGTTACTCAAGGTGGACTTGTTCTGTAGACAATGGAAAATCAGGTGTAAAGCGCTGAAGATAAATGCAGAGTCAAGCTTCATTTGTTTTGTGTGGTTTACAGTATAGTCTTTAATTATATATAGCTATATTTCTGTGTGCTGTAAGCTGTCTTTTCATTTAAGACTGTAGTCCCAGAATTTCGGGATTTGTAAGGCTTTTTTGCATGTCTTTGAGGCAGTAGCCGTTAGGCCCAGAAGAATCTGTTTGCATGTAACTTGTTTGACAGAGAAGACTGCACTGGGTGTGCATGGTGTTTGCAAGGACAACTTTATTTCTGCTGTTTTTTAACCTTGGTCAATACTATTTTGATGCTTTGTCTGTTGTAAGGTATGTGCTCTATTTACTGTATTGATTAAATACTGTGATAGTTTTAAGTGTGTTGTTGCTTCTGGTGTAGTAAAAAGAATTGCAAATTTTAGATCGATTATTCTTTATTCTTCCAGTTTCACCAACATCCCCTTTATTAGGGCAGGCTTGTGAGAGAAACTGGTAAATTAACGAATTTCATAACTCCTGTGACTGCAACTTCTGTTCCACTAACTAGTTGGAAGTTTCATGAAGTATCATATGTTTGAAGGACCAAGTCAGAATCATGAGAACTGTTTTTGAAAATACTAGGTGTTTCCTCCCACTAGTAGTAATGAATTTTCCTTATCTTCATGTTAGTGGCAGCTTAAATTAAATTTAACTTTTCAATGTTTGCTTTAACTAATATTGATGACCTCAGATCATGGGACAATGCTTTCTGCTTAAAAATCCCACAAAGAATAGGACAGGAAGATGGGAATTTTTAGGTGTTTCTTGGTTCTGACAATGTAGTAGTTTTGGCTCAGATTTCTCCATTAAGTGAACAGAGTTTCAGAATGAAATTTGAATGAGAAGGAAAGGGTGAAGTCAGTAATTAGGTAGAGACAACAAACACTGGTTTGGTTTTGGAGAGAGAGGGGGGCAGAGGCATGGTAGTAATCCATCCTGTATTTTGGGAACATCGTACCAGTCAGGAGCCTCTACGTGTAGCTAATGAGAGGTGGGGAAGACAGATGGGCATCTGGCAAGTATTCTTACCCAGTTCTGTCTTTCCTCTCTAGAAGTCTCTATGGCTTTGTCAGCCAACTATTCCTCCAGTTCAGTTAGTATTGCTCAGCAGCACAAATTCAGGCTAAATCTCAACCTTCTACATTGCTGCAAGCTGTGGCGCATAGATATACATATACATATGAGTTTAATCCCCTTTAAAAATCGTAGGGAACTTCCCTTAGGAAGAGAAGTATTAAAAGGTGAAGTCTATCTGGAAATTCAAGGATTCAGAAATGAGGAGATGCTACTTTTATGGCTACTTGTGCAACTTCATTTTACTTGTTTGCGTTGTGTAGAGAAGGCTGTATGGTTTAAAAAGCCATATTCTCATGTTTTTGCCTTTCAGAAACGTTGTTCAGTATGTGTGTGGCATGTACTAAGGCACGTCAGTTATGTGGAAGGCTGGAAGTAACTTGTCCCCCTTGCCCAACCCAAGTTTTTGGGTGTTTGATTTTGCAATTGAGCTAGTACAATTTTTACCTTCATACAAGTGCATGTTGTGTAATTGCCTCTTGTTTGTATTGGAAGCTGAAAGGTCTGCATTGGATTAAAAGCCCAGGGGCACATGGTATTAAGCACTTTAGACCAAATGTTTGCAGAGTCACCATTTCTTACTACATTAAACATATTTAGCAAATGTTGCAGATTTGCCCCGTGTTGTTAATTTGTTTGTGGTTTGTGAGAGTGTAAATTTGAGGGCCCTCTAATAAGTATGGACAAAGTTAGTCTTTCACAGACATTAAAAAAATTGCATTCCTAAGGAGCAGCCTTTGCAGGCATGGAAATGACATATTAACCTGAATCATATTTGGCGTCTACCTTGGGAGTCTTATTGGTGACAAAAAATAATTATTTGGAAGGGACAAGTGAAAAGTGATCTGTAACCCATTTCAAAGAATACTGAGTTTAAGCTGAGCTAGCACTGTAGGTTAGTTTAAGTGTTGGCTGTTATCTTTGCTGGAAAGAAAGGAAATGTTCAAAATCAAAACACGTTGTATTTGAACCAAATTTCATGGTTTCAAGATACATATGATTGGAAAATTGGCCAGTTTTTAATAGTAGAGGTTACAGAATGAAATCTGTTACCATTGCAGTTAATGCACGTGTTAAATTTGAGAGGGAGAGGATTCTATTTATGCAAATGCATTTTGTTTGAAGTTCTAATTATGCAAATGTCTTTCTGGTTGTGTTTTTTTTTGGGGAGGGGGTGTGTGGAGGTCTTTTTGAGGGTAACATGATGCTCTTAATCACTTTTAGTAGGGGTGCAGGTTGTTATTGGTCATAGAAGGAAGGCATTCAGGCCCTTAATTTGTGTTTTGAATGTTTTTTAAAAAAATCTTTTTGTACCAAAGGAAAAAACCAGAGTTTGTCTTGCTTCCTTTGCCTAATCCCTCTACTCATTTTCTTTTTGCGTTCATTAATGGTAAACCAGCATTTTAAAGAACAGTTTCTGTTAGAAAACATGTCCCTGTATTTCCAGATGCAAGCTGTGTTTTTACTGCTGGTTTTGAAGAAAATTTGCTGACCAAACAGACTTAACTTCCTTTTAATGCCATGAACCTTTGAAATGCATAGGAGCATACTTTACAGAATATTTGTGGGGTTTCTGTTGTTTGTTTGTTTGGTTTTTTTAAAAGGTCTCCAAAATGCACACACTTCCCAGGAGAGGAAACCCTCTGTTCCAGACCATTAGTCACCTTGGGGCATTTATGAATTTCACTCAAGTTGAGAGAACTAGTTTGTATTTGTTACCTGTTAGTATCATCCAGGCTTTGCAGGTGTATATTTGGAATAAATGCTCTTGGTAGAGTTACTCCAGGTACCTGAGGAATTTTGTTGATTTAGATTTATGCTAGAAGAAAGGAAGATTAAAATGAAGAATGCCTTAGCATGATTAATGTAATGTGGATGTCCATTCCTGTATACCACTTGCATTGTTATGTGTTTGTTTTTGAAGTGCTAATACTATTTTTATGCATACATTCCCGTGGAGGCTACATGCCCTTAGCAAAAGGGACTTGTATCTGTACAATAATTGTGTAAATTAAAGATCACTTGTTTCTTAAAAATAAACATAGAATAAGATATTGCATACTTGTTTAGAAGAACGGAGCCTGGTAAAATAACGGAGGAAACCATTTGCTATATGCTTTGACTCTGTTTGTGTTGTTGTTGCAGGTATTAAATAAAATATGCTGCTGTCAATAGGAATGCTGATGTTGTCTGCTACTCAGATATACACTATTTTGACTGTTCAGTTATTTGCTTTCCTGAATCTTTTGCCTGTGGAGGCAGATATTTTAGCAGTAAGTATATTTTTGTACATAGATGAATTCTCTGTTAATCTTCTTTTTAAACTAGTCTGTTAATGAATCCGTTAGTACAATAAATGTTATAGCTGGTTGTTTGGAATGAAATTTCCTTAACAGTTTAGTTGAATAAAAAAAATAATTGTGCATTTTCAAAGGAGCTTACAGATGGTGTGTGCTCAGGTAACACAACAGTGAAAGCATTTAATTCCCGTAGTCATTTTAAAAGTTCTAGTTTGACTAAATATCCTATAGCATGTTACAGCCCTGTTAAAAGAATTCTGCAGTTATTTGGTTTAGACAGCAATTTGAATTTTGCTGATGGATGTCATTTTGTAGGGTATCTACATATAAATAAGGAAAATAATTTTCTGTGACTAGTATAATTTGTGTGTGCTGGAGGTCTTGTCAGTAAAGTTTTTGTATATGTTACACCTACATATATTTTCTAAATAGCTGATGACTTCTGTCATTAAGAATGAAATACTTGAGTGTGTAGAATTTTAAATGATCAGGCTAATAAACAGTGGCAAAAGTTGTTGCTGGGCTATTCATCGCTAATTCTGTATATCATGTAGCTTTATAGAGGAAGTTTTATGTCTTTGTAGGATAGAGCTTAACCCACTGAAAACGTTAACCTAAGTACTCTAGTCTTTGTATTCTCTGCTAGTGATAGCCAGCAGAGGTGATAATATCCTATCAAATGATTTAAGAGAACAGAGTGAAAAAGCCTTGGAGCTAAATGTTAAAATAAAAATACATAAGTTTGGGGTAATGTGGGGTTGATGAATACTGAATTGTTATTTGCTTTCTATTTTTTTTCTACAACAAATAATAGAATAGTAGCTGCTTGAAGATTCAATTAATGCAGGGAGTTAATTGCTTTATTATGGAGCTGGCATCAACATTCTACTGTGAAATTTTACACTGACTTTCTACTGTAAACTGCTGATTTCCCCTGTTCCCTTCTCTTTCTCACCAAGCCCTGTGCTTCTGCTTTTCATGAAAAAAGCTAATTTTCATGCTACTTCCTCCCTTAGAAAAGATATTTCAAAAAGAAACCCCCCACCAACCTGGGAAAAAAAGACGTTTTGGCAGTTGAGTTTTATTTTTTTTCTATTTAAATTTCCTTGTGCAGTAATTTAGATTTGCACCTAAAAATGAAGTGTCCTTTACTCATGAATATTTGGAAGTTACGGATTTATTCTCAGAGTATCTTTGGAGAATGAAATGAAGAGATGAGCTAGACACCAAAAGTCTGTTGAGACTGAGCTGGTGGAATGCTGAAGGGACACTCCGAAGAAGATGGAGCATTTGCACACTGTCACATGGAATTGAAAGCATACAGATATCTTATAATCTTGAGAGATTTCATGGTTTAATGATTGCTTGTTCGAAGAGCAAAATTCCAAGTGAAGGTTTGGGCTCACCAGAGAAAAATTTTTCTGTACTGATTTAGGTGTGTTTTTATGCTTGTGTTCTCCTAGTTGCAGCATCAAATGAAGGATTATGTTTATATAAAGTACTGTTATCTGTATGTGAAGCAAGATTGGTTAGTTTTTAAATAAGGGATAAAAATGTCACTCCTAGCTTAAGTTGAGGCTTGCAAAGCGATTCAAGGATAAACTTGGAGCTCAGGAAGAACATTTCTGAGCAGGCAGATGAGTGAATAGTGAGGATGGAGGACAGTGTACTGGTGCAGAGCTGTGCTATATAATGGTGGGATGGTAGATCAGGAAGAGAGGTTGTGTGGAGTAGATAGATTATACAGAACAAAAATGCTTCCTTGAAATTTAGCTCTATTTGTACCTCTTTCCCCTCAACTTTATTGATGTCTGTGGAAGGAAGCTCCTTTGAAGTGTTACTCCTTAGAAGGAGTTAAGATAAATCATGGTTTTTTCTTTGAACTAAAGTTTGAGTTCCCTTGTCTAAGCCTGGCCATTGGCAAAATATCCTGTCACTGAAAAATAAGCATGATCCTTAAGTGTTCTTTATGACAATTGGATAATACAGTGAATAGACAAATATTTGAGTTGCTAAACTATTTAATCAGACTGAAGAACTGGTGTGCATTCAAATCAGTTCCTATATAACTCAACTTTTGCAGGAAACAAATTCTATTTACTTCTAATAAGATTTTAGCATACATACAATTTGCAGGTTTAGTTGTATGGATTCTGCATTGCTTAGACATGTCACAGAGCTACTAAAGATGAAACAAGGGAGAGGGAAAGAAAGCTTCCACAGATCTAAGATCTCTATAGTATCCCTGTGTTTTGAAGTGAAAGTTAGTATAAAAGGAAGCTGGAGAGAGAGAATTTCTAGCTACTAACCTGAATAGCTGGGAGAGAATTGAGAAGCAGTAATAGATAAAGGCTATTCTTTGCCTACAATAAAGCACCCACTTTTTTTGGGTTATTTGAAGTTTCTTCTGCAAACATGGTGGTCTTTGAATTGTAGACAGTAGGAAAATGTAACATACAGATAATTTAATGAAACATCTATTACTTTCTTGTTTTGACACCTAGATAAGGGAAGAATGATGCTGCCATGTCAGTGGAAGACAAGTGAAAGAAGCAATTTTGTTATTTTCGTTGACACAGTCACAAGAGGTCCTATGTCTGAAAGATTTTAATCTTAAATACTGTTATTTTTGTTTACACTTATTTCCGTTGCTGTAAACCTGAATTTTCCTTAATATTTATTTCTCATAGTATAACCTTGAAAATGGAACACAGACCTTTGATGATCTACCTGCTAGATTTGGCTACAGACTGCCAGCGGAAGGCTTGAAGGTAAAAAAAACCCCACAAACAAAAACCACAAAAAACCAAAACCCAAAACATTTCTGCACCTATGGAGACCATGAAGAATGCATCAGGGCAGAGAGCAGCTTTCCTATTTGTTCTGTCTATGGCCTGTGTGGTCTCAAAGACTGGCTCTGCAGTAATGTTGCTGTTAACAAGCATGTTGCTGTTAACAATGCTTGTGAGTAAACAATAAGCAGAAAATGAAGCTCGTGTGAAGGTACAAGGTTGAATAACTCTCTGATTGCATGGTATCCTTTTAATTGTGAAAGGAAATAAAGTGCTGTCAGAATTCCTCTGCAAATGGAATCTCAGGAAGACTTCATTTTCATGCCCAGGAGGTTTTATCATGGAGAGGAGTTGTTAGAGCTGTGTAGTTCTTTACTTACTGTATCGAGAAACAGAGGGAGATTAAGTGATTTGCCCAAGTAGAGAGCCAGTTTAATACATCAAAAATAGATATAAGGAGCTTTGATTCTAACCTTTTTAACTTAGATCTGTCTTAACTAAGGTAGACATCATCACTGTAAAAAAAAAAAAGTTTCAGTCCTGAATATAATAGCAAGACTTTGCCTTAAGGTTTTAATTATTTTTTTAAAATGCTGTGATGCTGTAAGAGGATGAAAATTATATACTTTTTCAGTGTTTATTATTAAGATTTATTAATAGGCAACTTGTAAAACACAATCTGTCAGATTCCGTAACTGCTGCCAAAGTAGAAATATTGGTGCTATGGGGATTTTTTTGGCTGATGTGCTCTAGTCACAAAGTCTTCAGTCATTTGTGCCTGTGTCCTTGGGAGAGCAACTCCTCAGTTAAAGATATTTTAAGAATGTACGGTGCCATTAAGGAAAATCCAGTCTTTAGCCTTTGGTTTCTGTGTGTGCATTTCTTGAACTGTAACACAACACTGTGATTTGGGTAGAACTTCTGTGGCATGCAGTTGGTTCCAACCACATCACTCTAGTTAAAAAGGAGGAAATACTTTGTGTGAAGCTGTATAACCTAAGTAGCGCTTGCTGTATGAATCAGGGGAACCTCAGGGACCTAAATTTGGCTGTCAGCAAACCAGTGTAGAATTTTCAGTGGGTATTGCTTTTAATTGTTACAGGCTGTGTAATGTTGTGCCTGTCACCATGAACTTGGCAAAGAACAGATTGATGGTGCGCCTTCTCTGCCAAAAGGGATATTATTACAAAAATCTATTCCTCAAAACAAAATTGCTTTTCTGTATTGTGGGTTAAACTTTATGAATAATATATATTTATGGAAAAAAATTAAGATTATAACATAAAAATTACATTTTAACTGACAGTTTATATACACTTACACGTCTTATTTAAGCTGACACTTTATATGTGTATTTGTGTTGTATAGTATAATTATTTCCAAGCAAGTGATGACATCTCTGTCAACAGCTGTCAGTGAAGACAGTTTAAAGCTCTCAAGGATACGTCTAGAACTGTAGTAGTAACTTCTTGAGCCCACAGCAGTGTAGCTTCTTACGATTATTACTTGCATAAAACAAATACCTAGATTCATATTTTCTGGCAATTCACAGCTCTTCAGCTGTGTGATTATTTGCTTTAGCTTTGCAACTGATTTAAGCAAGAGTGAATCTTGTAGGAATAGTCTTATGTAAAATGACACTGTAGTGTTACTGTCCAAAAGCCTCTCTCACAAGGTGACCTTACAAAGAGGTGTAGTTCAAACGAAGTGTAGGAAAAACCTCCTCTAGGTGAACAGGCTGGGTTTTTGTCTGTATCTTGGTATTCAAAATCTGTTGTGGAAAGACTGACAGAAAGGAATCTAATTAATATCACTATTCACTACTTAATATTTATTAATAGTAATCTAATTAATAGAGAAGATCTTTTTCAGATGATCTAGAGATTTGACTGCGGAAGGTAATTGTATCCTAGTAAAGGAAAAAGGGAAGGTCTGCTGGTTTTGGAGCTGGAACAAATAGTATTGTGCAGTTTGCATGATGTTCTTTTGGCGCTTGCCTTCCATAAATTTCCATATCAGCAGTGTTTACAGAGCTTCACAGTGGGAAGGAAGCCAGTTCAGGGGAGCAGTCAACCCTAAAGTCAGACATTGTGGAGTAGTGCTAGTGTCAGTGCATTCAGTGTCCAGGTGAGCATGTTTCCTCTGGGAGAGCCTGTGGAATTTTTCAGCAGATGTTAAACCGTGAGGTTAGGAGAGTTTCTACTCCAAACATTTTCAGTTTTGGACTACCATCTCGGTCACTTAGAAACAATCCAAAGATTGCTTCAAGACTCATATTGCCAGAATTTCCTACTTCTGTGAATCTTTCACCTGTGGCAGATTATCTATAGTCTTGGCTTACCAGCTATTTGTATGCTAGTTCAGTGTTGATTTCATACACCTAACTTTCATTCATTTCCCCTTTTAATTGCCAAGTACTAAGTTGTGTTAGACTGCTACATGTCACTTTCCTTGATCAGTCTCCATACATCTTAGGAGGATAGTTCCACAATATTAATGTAGTATATGCAGTCCTCTTTATGCTGAATTATACTTCAAAGTCTGAGCTATGAACTTCAGGTGATATAATTGGAGCAATTGTATTCTCTTTGTAACTTTCTGATTCTTTACAGGTGTAAAGATTTTGATGAATTGGAGTAGTCAGTAGTGTAGCACAAATCTTGCTATGATATGGGACTGAGTTGAAAAGGAGTTGTTTAGCTATCGTATGAAAATAGTTTTCTTTCATTATACTTGCCTACCAGCCCTTTTGTTTTTGACAGACAAATGAAGCTTCTGTTTCTGTTCCTGTTTTCTAGGGATTCCTAATAAATTCAAAACCAGAGAATGCATGTGAGCCTATAGCCCCCCCTCCGCTGAAAGACAACTCATCCAGTGCTTTTATTGTGTTAATTCGAAGGCTTGAGTGCAATTTTGATATCAAGGTAAGATTTATTTTTTAACTTCCTCCCCTGTCTGTATTTCAGGGTCTTAAAAAAATTTACTGGTGCTTCTGAAAAATGTCAATAGCTGACAGCAGGGTAGCTGCTAATGTAAAAGAAGGGAGAAATCTGATGGCTACAGGTAGGTGAAGCAGTGTTATGATTAATTTAAGATTGCATGGTCGTGAGCCAGCTTATGTGGTGAATAAGGTTGATGGATGCCGCATTTGTATAATAGAAATCATTCAGTAGCAATATCAGCTTTTTTGCTGATTAGACTCTTTGCTGCAAGGAATCACCAGGGAGATTAGGGAAGGGAAATAACATAAAAGCACCTAAAATCTGTCAGTGACTTTCCAGTTTTGTTTTTTGTTTTTAATTGCTGGATCCATCTTGTGGCTCACACTGAGACCCCATGAGCAGTGGTAGTGTCACAGTTGGTTGATGGGGAGAGGAGACAGCGAGTGCACTGCTGGGTGGAAATGGGCACAAGTGGCAGGATGGGAATGTACTTGCTGGCCAGTGAATTCACTTCTATATTATGTTGTTAATACTATTGCAATATTGTGGTATAACTTCATATATACTACAGCTTTTTGCCTTGGAAGTTTCTACCAAGAAGTGGCATGTGCACTGAGGTGTCACTGAGTTACATTACGTGGCATCTATTGGACTGACAGAATGTATATGTTAACAAAAACTGGGCTTTATTTGAAGGTCCCATCTCTCCTCCTGCTTTACATTGAAAACTATAAATATAGGTGTATGTCTGTTTCTTGATTTTTATTGTGTATAAATCCTTTAGTAGACCAGAGACCATCTTATCTTCCCTTCTATCTCTCTTGGCATGTAGTGATTTTTCAGCTGGTCAGATTGCAACAGGACAGGTGGGAATGGTTACAGGCTGAAGGAGGGGAGATTTAGAGTAGAGATTAGGAGGTTGTTTAACCAGAGGGTGGTGAGGCACTGGAACAGGTTGCCCAGAGAGTTTATGTGGATATGAAGATTTCAGAACTTTTATAACGAGGGAGTTTTAAAGCTCAGGTCACTCAATGAGCCTCTGTATTCTTTTCTTCAGTTTCAACACTTGGTGATTTGTGATGTGTTTTACCTGATTGAGTCAGGTACAATAATTCTGTGTCGCACACTCAGATATGTGGATGTTTAATGCTTTTAATCCTTTCATTCTCTTTCTTTTGACTGTTTTACCTAAAATTCTCATGCCTTGGGTTTTTTTCCTGTTTTTGCTGTTGTGCAGCATGCTGGAAGGCTTCATATTTCAAGCTTGACCTAGACAACTGATTTTTAAGAGTGGCAGTTTTCCAGCTTTACAACTTATGTTCCTTATTATTTTTTGTCCCTTGAGAAATTAGGAGAGTGTATGTGTGCGTACACATGTTCTCCCCTCCCATAATTTTGAGGGTAGGGGTCTTAAAAAGAGCACCTGTTTTCCAGATCCAGTGATGATAATCTGGTGTAAAAGAAAGATGGTGATGATTTCTTAGTGTATTAGAGTAGGAGTGTTCTGTCAGGTTTGGTTGTACATGTATGTTTGTAAGGGTGGTGCTGCAGTTATTTGTTGGCTGATTAATAAAGCTGTTGTGATGCCATAATATCAGAATGCTGCAGCTGCTTGAAAGGTATTTAAAGCTGTGATCTTTTGTTCAGTTGTGCTTAATGGTTGGTAGTTTGCACATTACATAAATATTAACTTGCATTGCAGTCTTCTGAAATACATGCATCCAAGTGCATGCATTTAGCTATTGCCAAGTCCCATACTAGGTCAATTTGGAGTGAGTCTGTCCAGCTATAGTTAAACTTACTATGTAGTTGTAAGCAGGAGTTGAATACAGGATAAAACCCAAATGCTCCTTAAGGTTCTCTAGTGCTTTTTGTGTCGTCTTAGGAGTTGTGGATGCATTAGAAACAGTATCAAAACTGAATAGTTGTAACTTAGTTATGTTTGCCTTAGTGATAATTGCTGTAGCAAATGCCATTTACATGGATGTTAGGCTTCGCTTGTATTGATAAAAAAGGCAGTATATATCAGAAACATAACTGGTAACCAGTGTATTTGTAGTTTTATATACAATCTTGTACTTTTCCATGAGAGTGTTTTTGATACCTGGGCTGTCAGGTAAGATAGTTCTACATCTCTAAAGGCAAGGAAAAGGTACTGTCTGTGTGACTTACTTACCAAAGTAAGTTAGTGCCTTTATTTCGAATTATGGTTAAATATTTTACCTACCCACAGAAAGCTTTTAATCCTGTTTTTTATACGTGTAAGAACTGTCTATAAACAATATGAAATTATTTTTGTGGGAAAATAATATATTTGAGTGTAAGAAAACTGATATGAATTCTTTTTGAAAGATACTTGTTATATAAGCACAGATGATATTGTGCTAATATTTGTAACTTCTTGAAAGTGTACCTTGTCTTAGAAAACAGATTACTGTATTTTGAAGCAGCAGTCTTTCTAATTATTTTGTGTGGCTTGTAGGTTTTAAATGCACAGAGAGCTGGATACAAGGCAGCTATAGTTCACAATGTCGACTCTGATGACCTCATAAGCATGGGATCCAACGACAGTAAGTACAGGTATCACTTCTCTCCTGTTCGAAAATCATTTCACCCACTGGAATGTGCAGTATTAAAATCAGTATCAAGTATTATGATGATCTCTTACTAAAAAAAAAAACAAACCAAAAACAAAACCAAAACAAAACAAACTCCACAAACCCCCAAAACACCCCCNAAAAAAACCCACCCCAAGCAGAAACCATCCTGCTTTTTTAACGTTTTAAAATGGGGGGGGTTTGTATAAGAACATCTGTGTATCATTTGGGGCAGTTGTACATTATCTGAGTTTCTTTTGTTTTGTCTTCAAATTTTAGTTCAGCATTTCTGTGTTGAATGGTCAAATTTGAGATAGATTTGTGAGTGATATGATAGATAGCTGAAGTATTGTTAATTGAGTAGAAATACAGGAAAAGTTTAAAACCTCTACTCTTTCAGAAGGAAGAGTGGCTTCATTTTGCTGTTACACTGCTGTGCACGATTTTCTGCTCCGTTGTACAGATAGTCTAATTTCATATCAATACATGTTACAAGTACATATTTTTACTTAGAATATTTAGAGACCAGTGTGCCATTTTCTGTTTGATTCAGATGATAGTTGTTATGATTTCAACCTTTCATGGAGTGAATATTTTTCAAAACATCTTATAATCTAGTCAAAATGTTGGCTTTGTCTTATATGTGTCTTTTGTCTGTGTTGCTCTTTCACCTTACTGTGTCACTTCTTTATTTTGTCTGGTTTTTGAGCTTGTTTAATATGTAACAAGAACATAAGTGAGAGCAAAAAAAGCTCTAACAAGTAGAAACACCTTTGATTAAACCAGGAAATGAACTTAAAACAAACTAAATGGCAGCTGAGTATTCCAGAAAGTTCCATGAAAGTGGTTTTAATGAATTCACAATCCATGTGAATCATCTTGTCAGGTTTCACTAAGAAATCAGAATTTAGAACAAGTTCCTAATAAACGCAGGCTGGGGTAGTGTGAGATGACGTTAATCCATGGAATCTTTTGCATTGAGGAACCTGCTTGCTTTGGTATCAACTAAGTTCAGGGTACTTTGACCCTTAAGTATGAAGCATAAGTCAAAGGTGCAAATCAATATAAAGGGAAGCTGAGGAGAAGGTTTTCTAGAATGAGATTTATCTTTCAATAGTTTTTCATTTATTCTGCACCCTTTGAGCTTACTGCCTTCAATGGTAAGCAGAGGAGGAGGAGTCAGTTCCATATGGTTTCTTGAGACTGAAATAAAGGTGTGGGATTTCTTCCTTTTCTTTTCTCTTTGTGACCTTTTCTAGCTACAACTGTTTCAGATGTGTTCTTTTATGTTTAAGGTGAAAAGAAGGGAAGAAAGATTAATTAAAATTTTTAGTACTAGATCACAAAATCATATAAGTTGTCATAAAATGTGGAAATCAATGTAGCTATGTGACTTTTCAAGTCTCTTAAATAGGAATGATGTTCCGGTTAAACTTACTCTGATGCCCCCCCTTTTTTTTTTTTGTCAGAATACTTTGGGTTTATGCTAACTTTAAATATTCCATTAAGAATTTTGATTTCTATACCTGCAATGAAGTCCCCAGATACTTGGTAGGAAAAATAATACCAATTTTATATGTTGTGAAGATGTGGCATGCATGTGCATCACACTGTCATTCTCTTAAAATGTCTTCACATGATAGTCTCAGTGTTCAAGTCCTATGTCTTAGGAGTGCTCACAGCATCCCCGTAATGTTTATTTTCCTGCTTCCTGTACAGTTGAGGTTTTAAAGAAGATTGACATTCCTTCTGTCTTCATTGGCGAGACATCAGCCAATTCTCTTAAAGAGGAATTTACTTATGAAAAGGGGTAAGTCACCTCACATGCATCTGTTACTCTTTGCATTGAGTCATTGCCTTTTTTAGTATTAATGGATTTGAAATGGGATGTTGTGATAGCTATAGGTACTCCAGGTGAAATCTAGTGCCTGAGAGCAATGGGCAGAAAGCATTTAAAAATTAATATAAATTCTTTTCCCACAAGAGAATTGTCATATGCTTATCAAATGTTACTCCACGCATTTCTGTACAGCATTGAACATAGGAGGTCCCTAGATGACTGAATGTTTGTATGTATATTTCAGATCCAAGAGTGTTCTTTTTAAGATATGTCAATCCCCATTGAAGTCAGATGCTGATCTTTAAAACAAAACAAAAAATCATTCTTTATTAGTAGTTCTGGAAGAAGTCAGAACTTCCTGTGCTAGGTGAATCTGCAGGATGCATTTAAGATGATTCTAATAGGATGCATGATTAGGTTTGCAGTGCTGCTGTTCTGCTTTTAAGGTTAAGAAAAGCATTGAGAGAACAAAATGGTTAAAATACATACCTTGAATAGGATGGAAAAAGCAGTTTCATATTACTGGTCTTATGATCTTGCTTCTTCAGGTCTCTGTCCTTTCAGTAAATTAATCAGCAGAACTAGATTGTCTTATTCTTAAGTAGACACCTTGCTGATGAAACTATTTGATAAGTCAAGTGTGGCTCCACGTGTGTAGTTATAGAACTACGAACAGTTTTGAAGATATGTATTGTACCTTCTTGGGTGTTTCTGACTGCTTGTGCTGACAGAATAATAATGGGATTTTAAGTGCTTAAGAATCAAATAGTAGTATTCATCTGTCTGGTTGCCAGTATCCATGTCAGGTTCTCTAGGAAGATTTTTTTTTTCTGATTTACTGCCTCTCCAAAGGACAAAGGGTGCATGTTACCGTGCTTTATGGTTTGAAACATGCTCCCATGTAACTCAAAATGCTGTAGTAAATAAGAATGATTTCAGTGTCTTTTGATAGTCATGGTTTTTTTCCTCATTCTGCCATCAAAGCAGCCATGAGATTATGTTCCTGATTGCTTTAGATTTTATGATTGAAATCAGTACTGGTTTTAATTTCCAAAAAAGAATCATTGTTTTATCCTTTTTTTTTTTTTGCCTGGTATTTATTCTTTAATTCATTGTTCATTAAGTTTTAACCTATTTAGGAAGCGTTATCTTTTTCTCCCTGCAGTGGCCATGTTGTGTTAATCCCAGAGTTCAGTCTTCCTTTGGAGTACTACTTAATCCCTTTCCTAATAATAGTAGGGATCTGCCTTATTCTCATTGTCATATTTATGGTAAGTTCCTTCTTTTAATAATTTTTTTTCAAGCAAATGATCATGGAACTGTCACTTATTAAAGTTAATAAATGAGAGGATACAGTAAAGGAATACCCAAAGTTGTGTACTGCATCATACCTGTAACCATGCTTACCTGTAATCCTTTTTCTCAGTGCAACAAACGGGTGTAGAATTTTGGCACAGGGATATCAGGAGCCCTTAGGATGTTCTACCTGGCATGTAGCTACTTAAGTAGAAGTAGTGTTTTCCAGGGGGTAGTACAGGTTCTAAGGGGGAAAAGGACCATGATGGGGGGGTGGGGTGTAAGCTCCCAGCTGAATTTGAACTTGTATGGGATTTGCTGCTGCAACTGAATGCACATAAGTCTGTGGCCTGATGGGTTTCGTCCCAGGGAACTCAAAAGAGTTGTCCAATGCTATTGTGAGACCTCTCATTTATTTGTCAATGATCTTGGGAATTTGGAGGGGTCCCAATTGACTCAAACCTAGCAAATGGGGTTTTTTGTCCTGTTTTCGAGAAGATGAAGGAACATCCTGCTAATTATAGGCCTGCCAGTCTGACTTCATTGCCTGGTAAACTTATGGAGAGAATTATTCTGAGTTACTGAAAACCACTTGAAAGGCTCTTTGTGGTCATCAGTCAAAGCTAACATGGGTTCATGAAGGGAAAGTCAGTCCTTTCTAACTTGTTTTATTGTTTTAACCTACTGTTCATGTCTGTCTTATGTCTGTTTCCAGATCACAAAATTTGTGCAAGACAGACACAGAGCAAGAAGGAATCGTCTTAGGAAGGATCAACTTAAGAAACTTCCTGTCCATAAATTCAAGAAAGGCAAGTGGATCATTCTTTGTCTAACTATTGACACCCCATTTTTTTTTAACCCCAAAAACCCTGTAAATTGAGGAGGTTTGTAGTTTTGGAGGTTTTTCTTGAGTACACTTAATAGTTTAGAGTGAAAGCACACAAAGCTGACTTGACTGAAAAGTGGAGTTCTAACATTTCTTTATCAAAGCAGAGCAGACACCATATGCAGACTGGCTGAGAATTAAAATGTTGCTTATAATACCACAAAATCAGTACATAAGGTGTTTCTGCTGACTGCTGGAGGGTTGGACTAGACCTTGAAAGGTCCCTTCCAAACCATTACATGACTCTCTGATTATTTGTCTGGTGGTCCTTTCGTTCAATTACAGAAACATAGAAATGTGTCACTGTTGGAAAGGACCTTCAAGATCAGGTCCAACTGATAGCCCTACATTACTGCTATCCACCACCTCCCTAAGCGCCACGTCTACCCTTATCATGATGCTTTTGTGAGGGCAAAGTTATTCAAAGCTATTGTCAAAATACTTGCTGTTGTGATTCATTCTAGTGGTTTAGTTTTATGCTGGAGCTAGTGACAGGATGAGAAGTAAAGCTGTAGTAAGTTACTTTCTTTGTTGATGTAGAAAAGCTGCCTTTAAGTCCTTCTCTGTTGCAGTCTATTCCTTTAAAAGCAGAAAAAATCTGCTACACTTCTTCATTTTGTTTTTAAATGTGTTTATTTTGCCATCTGATTGTTTATTCATACAAGCAGAAGAGCAAGGTATGAGAAGAAAAGATGGAAAAAGTGCTTCAATAAGTGATTGATTACTTCATAACACGTCAATAGAGAATGTATTTGTCAAGGCACAAAGGCCATGTTAGGGGATATGCCTGCATGCAAGGATATAGAACCATTTGCTGTTCTTTGCCCTTGATAAAACCTGCATTAATAATGACATCACTCATTTTGTGCAAAGCATATGTTTGATTGAGCAGATACAGTATTTGTGCAATGTTAAGTAGCCTCATAGGAAAAAAGGAAAAAATGTGTTCCTCTGCAGGGTTGACTGAACCTTGCTATGATGACCTATTGCTATGGATTTAAAATTAATTGTAAAAACATTGTCTTAAGCCAGTAAAGCTAATATTAATTTTCCTTCCTCTTATTGATTCCCTATGGAATCTGATTAGAGTAAAACCAGAGTAAATTATGTTGTGCTTTAAAGACAAATTTACAAGGAAAAAGTTGCTTCAAGAAAGTCAGTTCATGTCTTCAGTTATGTTTGTGCATCTGTAATGATTACTTCAGAACTAAGTGACAAAGTAGCCACTGTTTGAAAATGCCTTATTGCTGTTTTCCTCATTCTCCTTCCTCTTAGCTTTTGCTGAACCTTGCACAGTATGAATTGCTTGATGCTCTGTTAGTCATTGTATTGTAAACTTGCCTGTAAATATCTAGGTATGCTTTACATTCAGTGGCTTATGAAAAACAGAAGAAAAAGCCTATTTTTTCAACTTGGATTTTAATTTCTTTAAGCGAATGATCACTTCGGTTCTACTGCTATGGAATTAATCCCTTACATTACTTTCCTTAGGTCCTTGTAGTAAAAGGACAAAATTTGACCCAATACTTGCAGTATGTTACCTTTGGCAATTAGAACAGAAACATTGCTTCCTGATTTTTCTTTTTCTGAAAGATAGGCTTTCTCAAGTTATTGTTGTGAAATCAACTCACTTCTTGATGCTATATCCAAAGAATCTTGCCTTCTACTTTGGAACGATAGGTGAAAGTAATTCCTGTGGACTACAATCCTGGTTTTAGGAATGCTGGATTTTCTTGTCTCCTCTGTATTCTCAAAGAACTGTTTGTACTGGAACAGTAAAAATCTGCTCCAGAGTAAGTGCAGTTCTGCAGTTTACTATGTTTTCCTAAATTGATTTTTTTTTTTTGTCCTTTAAGTGGGATTTTAACTGATCTAATTACTGTTCATTACTGACCCGTCTGCTTGACTGTACAGTACAGTTACAGTCTAAGAGAGAAAACAAGTCATAAGGTTACTGAAGTCTCGGCAGTTTTATTTTTGCATTTTTCATTGTTCATGTGTAGATATACATGCAGATAGGTAATTCTGTTTCTGAAAATATATTTGTCATGTAGTTAGAAAATCATTTTGCTTATTCATACATAGTTTATGTAAGCAAGATACTTTATTTTGCAGCAGTTTCCATACTTCCTTTTTTCACTGTTTTTTTTTTTTTTTGATGGTTGTTGAACCAGCTTCTAAAATACTGTAATGGGTATTTGAGAAGAAGATGTCTTCGAAGTGTCCCTTCTAAAAATTACATCTTCTGTTCTTTGAGAGGCTTTTAGTCATGGAGGTGAAACTAACTTGGAGACTAGTCAAGGAGGCTCCAGGATTCACAGAAAAATCTGGCACTGAGGATGTCTGGTGTTTCTGGTCCTGGCTGCTGCCTCCCTTCCCCAAGCCATGATGAGAGCGAGTGTCTGGGTAATAGCCTTAATTTGTGCAATGACCTGTTGGAGAACAGTAGCAGATGGGCTGCAACTGGTGGCTTCAGGGGGTGCAGGGGAAGCAGTTGGGCTGAAGACTTGTTTTGAATTACTGTGCAGTGAAAGGTGGGCTGTGGAGTTCGGATGTAGACTGGGATACGTGGCCCTTGTGGGAGTTGGAGAAGTACCTTTGCTGCAGGTTGGGAACAGGCAGCCTTAATGGGCTAGGGCTGCTGTTATGAATGCTTAGCCAAAATATGCAGAGAGAATGGCATGGTTCTTTTGCCACCATCAGGATATTGCAGGCTGTATCTGTGGATTCCATACTTCGGGCAAGGTGGGCCATAATATCTCTTTTTTTTTTTTTTTTTTTTTTTTTTTTTCTGAGACACTATCATTGGTGGCTCTCCTTATCACAAAGTGTGTAACCAGGATGCAGGCACTGTAGCACCATGTGTTGAGCAGATGACTGCCCATAGAATAGGATGTGCAAATACGCACTGGATCATTTGAGTCTGTAACTATCCAGTCCTTCAACCAAGTAAGTGTTAGTCAAGTGATAGGAAAGCTTGCAGTTTGCTGGCACATGTGCCCTAGCTGTGTGACAGGGAGGGGTGGACTGGGCCCAACTAACGTTTTCATTTTCTGGTACACTGTAGCTTGGACATCTCAAAAAGACTTCATGGTTAGTAGTGCATGCAGCCCTAGCAAGCAGCTGCTTGGGAAGAGGTGGTGCAGGAGTGGACAGTGTTAAGACAGGTTCAGTTATCTAAATAAGGTGCTAATGGCACAGTAGGAGAGGTAGCCACAACATTGGATGTGTCTGAGTTGCAAGAGGTGTATGGAAGAAGAGTTCACCAGCTTTTTCAGATGTAGTAGCTTTGTGCACGTGGTCAGAGCTGAGCGGATACTCAGACCAGCTCATGTCAAAGCAAGGGATCCCAACAATGACAGGGACCCTTTCACTGCTTAAGTCCCCCTCAGAGCTTGATCAGGCAAGTTTTCACAAGGCATATAATGAAATATGGCCCCTTACAAAATTAAAAGCAGGGAATGAGTTTCTTATCTTGCTTTTCTTACACATGCAGCTTTTACTTTACCCATTGAACTGTCTTTATTTCAGCTCAGTTTTCCCAATTCTACCCTTCTGATTCTCTTCCCACATCCCATGGAGGGGGTGAGTGAGTGGCTGGGTGTGACCGAGCTGCCTGCTATGGCTAAACTAGAACAAGGACATTAGCTACTGATGTAACTGCTAACTTTAGAGGGCCAGCATCTTCCAGGAAATTGGAAAGAACCACTTAAATTGATGAGAGGACCATGTTATAAAGCCCTTGATAAAAAGGAAACGGGAATACATGGACTTCTAAGATGTTTTTATATTTTGGTCATACAGTGTGTCACAAAAGTGTACATAATGTCAATATTGTCAATAATGTACATGTTATTTCTGAGGTTTGAATTACGAAGTAATGTAAACTTTCCTGTGACTAGCCTATCATTCTTGGTTGTTATTCTGCTATTCTACACAGTTGTCTTTGCTATTTTTCTGCCTAAGGTTTCTCAGTACCTAATTAATACCTGTATAGTGAAGTGAATCTTCTATTTTAAATCCTTTTGCCTTATTTTTAATAAGAATGATAGACCATTATAGACAGAAACTGTGTGAAGGGCTAAACCAGTTTTATTATCCTGAAGGAAAAGTGAATGAGCTGTAGTCCTAGTAAGGAGAGAAGTAGAGTAGTAGAACTTCATAGATTCAAAAAACCTGTCCTTTGCATGGACAGGGAAGAGAAGTGGTTTCTTCAGCCCGTGAACCTAACTAACCAAGAGACCCTGTATTCATGTGTTTGAAAAGGTGTTTTGCAAATCTTTTTAAGTTAAACTGATTGTCAATTATGTGCTTCAGGAGATGAATATGATGTATGTGCCATTTGTCTGGATGAATATGAGGATGGGGACAAGCTCAGAATCCTCCCCTGTTCTCATGGTAAGCAGCTGTATTTTAGGTTTGGCATTTGTTACTCAAATAGCTCTCTAAAACACCATGGCTGAAACCCACAGTGAATGTGTGTATTGATTGATAAAATTTATTTTGGTTAATGTGCAGGAGTTTATGTACAAATTGGGCAAAGACGAAACACTTATTTTTCCTCTCTTCAGAAGCAAGAAGGCTAGTGTTCCCACTTTGCATTTTCCTTTGGATGTACACGTGAAAGAAACCCTGGGCTTGGTGCTGTCCCCTAAGTGTCCCTGTTGAATAGGGAATCACATCCCAGAGTTACTTCTTAGATTAAAAAAAAAAAAAGCTTTCACTTTCTGCAAGACAATTAAACCAGAAAGTGTAATACATCTATTAGTGACACAGAGATAGGGATGAAGGGATATATCTGTCCTATAGCCTGAAGCCATATGCCTTGACTGCATTTGGAAGGCAGTGTTGTCAGCGGAGAAAGGAGCGGAATATTTTCACTGTGCCAAATTGTGCAGTGCCTGAGCAGCCTTTCTCAAGTACAGCCTACTGCAGAAGGTGTGTCTAGTAGTCACGTACGTATCTATCCACAAGATAAGAGTGCTCTAAACTGCATGTAAGTACAGGAAGCGTCGTAAGAGTTTCTGTCTAGAAATGTGGAAGAGACCTGGGCCCAAGAGCGTCTCTAAGTTGAAACTGTTTCGATGAAAGCTGTGTAAACTCTATCAAGACTACAGGATTCATCCTTCCTAACTTAAGAGACCTCCTCTCTGCTTCCCAGGCTATTAACTGGATTACAGCCATTTTGTCTAGGTGCAGTTTTGCCCAGCTTTTTTTGATTAAATTCCTGTTCTGGCTGGGCACTGCAACAGCAGGTAACACATCAGTAAGATTTGCAAAACAAGGCAACTGCTTTTACACCCTTACATCCCCAGTGAATACAGGAGGTGACAGACTGAGCTTTGTGGATCCTTGGTCTTAAAAATCCATTTCAAAATAGGCTGACATATTTCTCAGAAAAGAGAGATCCATAGCATCTGTCCCATCTAGGGACTGCAAAGTTAACTAAACCTTATCACCAGTACCAAAATTGGCTGGAAAAAACAACCCAAACCTACTACCATCAGTTCTCCTGGAGCACATGTTACTAATGTGCTTGAACAAGTACTAAACACAACATGCTTGCCCTTGTAAATACTTAGCTCTTTGCTAGGTGGGAGTCTCTGCTAATAGGCAGAGCTAAGTTTCCATAAGGAAGATGCTTTCAAACATGTTTTTTGACACAAGGTCAGTATAGCTGTGGTGCCAACTGTAGACCTAACTTAAAATCTGCAAAATCATGTGGTAACTTCGTGTAATAACAAGGTGCTTTGATACCTCTTGGTGGAGGCTAGTGGTGTTATGAGGACAAGGATGGTGAGCTTGTCTGTTGTGATGTGGGTATAATTCTTCAAGAAGCTTTTAAAGTTCATTTTGTCAGATGTGGCCCATTGCAGGACTGCTCTGATTCATTAAGTAGGGGGAAATAGGTATTTATTGCATATATCTATATGACCAAGATCCTACTCTTATTAGGTGGCCTGTACGTAGGGATGGACAGTCTATGTGCCAACAGACCTGTAACTTAAGATTCCCTGTATGAGTTAAACTCTGAAATTCTCCAGTAGTACTAAACATGAATACAATTTAGGTGGTTCCCTTGTGCTTTTCACTTAGACAATGATGTACTTGTGTTTTGTTCTCTTACAGCATACCACTGTAAGTGTGTGGACCCGTGGCTGACAAAAACAAAAAAAACATGTCCTGTGTGTAAGCAGAAAGTGGTCCCTTCTCAGGGGGACTCTGACTCTGAAACAGACAGTAGTCAAGAAGAGAACGAAGTGTCTGAAAATACTCCTTTGCTTAGACCGTTGGCCTCAGTTAGCACCCAGTCATTTGGGGCTTTGTCAGAATCTCATTCCCACCAGAACATGACCGAGTCCTCAGAGTATGAGGAAGATGACGACAATGAAAATATTGATAGCAGTGATGCAGAAAATGGAATAAACGAAGAAAGTGTAGTGGTTCAACTACAACCCAATGATGAAAGGGAGTACCGAGTGGCAAACACTGTTTGACACTACTAACGATGAGTAGTGTATGAACAAATGAGTTTGTAAGGCTGTACTTTACAAACCTTTAGGTAGGGAATATATTTTAATCTGTATTCCATTTGGTTTCTTCAGTAGGAGCAGCAGTTCATGTAGTGGTACTATGGCTAATTCATTACAGATTTATTTTTGATTAAGGTATTCTGTCATGCATTCAGTCTTCAAGTTTAACTGGACTTAACAATGCTAAAGAACAATGTTAGTAGTTTATATTGATAGAAGTATCACACAGACTATATGTATCTTGTTGAAAAGGGGTTTATCTGAAAGTAACTGTTTTCATTTTGTAGCTACAAGTGGGTCATCCTGATAGCAATATTTTATGTATGGTATGTGTTACCCCTTGAACACAATGAAAACTGTGTTTGCATGTTTGTAGAGAGTTTTCCTAAAAACTGTCACTGCTACTGAAAGAAAAATGTAGAACAGATTGATCAATATTTTGTATGCTGATGTGTCAAAACAAAGAAGAAATTCCACTTCTATCTCAAAGCAGTGGTTTCCAAATAATCCTTTGGCTTTTGCCACAGTAGCTGAGTTTAAGCAGTTCCACTGAGCAATTCCTAGGGTAAGAAAATTTTTAGGATGTGTTTAGTTTTGAGCAGTGCACAATAAGATCACCTTAAACCCATGAACTATCCTCACTTAACACTACAATGCAGTCTGGTTTCCAGTGATGATGTGGGAGCTGTTGGGGGAGGAGGGAGCTGATGACCAAAACAGAGGTTTTGTTCAACATAGAAAAATAACTTTAGGTAAGTATTCTATTGATCCTCGACTTGTTTACCTCTCACGAAAGAGCATTTTATGCTGTGTTAGTCTGCTAAACTATGTACATAGAAAAATTCTTCTTTTCAGATAATCTGATTTGAAAACAAGTGCTTACAACTGTTTAACAGAACTCAGTACTTACCAGTGTATGATGAAAAAAGTAAATGCTATATAATACCTCTGTAACTATGTAGAAAGTAAAAACATACATATAATCAAAATGCAGAGTTTTTTTATATGGCCTTGGTTAAGGAAAGCTTGAAAAGTGTTAATAAACATGTTTTCCACTTTACGTATCAAAAGGAGTTTATTGAACTCTTGCATTACTTACATTCGTTGTGTACTCCTCTAGGTCTGCTACTAAGGGTGAAGTCTTTTTAAAGATCCACAACATGGAACTGTTAAGATCACTCGGTAAATGTTAACTCATGTTGTGCTCTGTCAGCCTGGAGTGCTACACTGAGCAGTACTGTCAGCAGGAGGACCAAGTTACATAGAAAACTTTAATTTTTATTTTTTTTTAGTTTGAGTCAGTTTGGGTTTATACATGTGACTTGTGCAGGGGAGAGGGAAGGATGACCTGAGTGCTATTGGTATTCCTGCCCACTTGCCTTTCAAGATGCTGTTGGGGAACTGTGAATCACCAAACCCTGCACCCAGGTGATCACAGGTGAGGTGTTTCCATCTGTTATTTCTGACCTAACACAGTGTGGTACACTGCCCTTGCCTCAGCCTGGCCATGGAAATCAATTCTCTGGGACTGGATAGGAGCAGAGAAAGCTGCTTTTGCAGAATGAGGCATGCTAAAAGGACAATAATGAAATAATGATTCCTCTTCAAACCACTGCCACCAACAGCCCATGGGGGGTTAAGTGACAAATAAGGTGTTGCAATGTTCTCGCCATGTTAAATTCACTTCAGCTTGTGTGTGTCTAGTTCAGTCCAAATGTGGAAACTGATGCTGAAAACTTACAAAGCTGAAAGATGATTCTTAAAATGGGTTCCTGCTGTTGGTATGCTATGAGTGCATGAGTTTATTCACAATTGTATTTCAGGTGCCCAAAACTTTGGAGAGATCCAGAACCATGAACTGAAGTAAACTTAATAACATGTTACATGTAACTCTGGTTGTAGTATTTGCTGCAATGACAAAAATTAAAATTGCCCTTTTATCAGTTTCTTACCTGCTCTTCTCCATGCTATCCAGACAAAAAGCATGCTCAAGTATACTGCCTAGTTGAAAAAATATCTTCTACAGGGTAGTTGTAACTGTCTGGAGTTTAAAAGTTATTTTCTGGGACCGTGGAAGCATATGGTCTCTGTGCGTAGAACAGCACAGGTCTCATTGGCACTTACCACAAATTCTGTTCCTGTGACCAATATAAATAGCTCCTTGAAAACAAACTTGCACCAAACCTCTAATTCTGTAGCAAGAATAAACTGCTTGGAAAAGGAATTGATATGTGCCCACAAAAGGGGGAAGGTGAGCTTTCATTTGTTGGGAGGGGTGAGAAGAATCCAGGGAAGAGTGACTGGAGGAGGATAGGTCTGACAAGTGTTTTTTCTTGACAGGTCAGTAACCAAGGAATGGAGATGATTTAAATAGCAAATCGAATGGCTCTCTTTGCTCCCTTTAGGCTGTGCACGGTGTTGAGTGAGTTCCAGGGCCAGTGTTTGGACAGAAGTAATATGGGGTACCTACATTAAAAATAATACAATTAATATTAAAAGTGTATAATGTCTAAAAATGCAGTACTCTTGGCAGCTCAGAGTAGTTACTTATTTCTGCTGAATTCTAACAGAATTCTAAAGTTCTTTATGGAAGTGAGACCCTTGCAAAGGCTAGGTAGTAATGGCTGGCATAATGAAAACCTGTCTGAGTTAGTATGGTGCAGACAGTCAGCATGCTGACAATTACTTTCTCTGAAATCCATCGATGAAGTTAAGGGACTGTTGAGAAGAATGCTGACTTCCCAGCCAAAAACTTGTAAAGCCCTGATAACTCCTGCCCATCGCAGGAGGAAGAGAGCAAGGAGGATTTTGTGTGCAGCAGACAGAATTAGACTTTACGAAGTGTTTCACTGTATCTAGTCTAGTAACTTTTGCAAGGAAAATAATGTTACTGCAAATTCCTGATCTAGGTCACAATTTGGTGTTCAAACCTTTAGGGTTGGAGAACTCCACTTTGTGTTTAAGCTGTCAATCTGGAAACAGGAGTTAAATGTAAAGTTTACTGATAGCCCAGGTTACTCAAGAAAGGTATTTTATGTAGGCCCTAGCAAACTGGACACGGAGGCACCATTCTGCTGTCAAAATTCAACAAATGCATTTGATAAAAGTAATCTGAGCACCACAGAATTCTTACCAAGAAAAAGTATACAGGTAATGGAGCTGCTGAGGAGGAGGGACTTGATCAGAAAGGAACAATGTTAAAATAAATAAGGAATGGGACAAAAAGCACTTGGGTGTTACTGCCAGTGGCTGTTCCTGCTTCTGAGATGCCATGACTGAATTCCAGCTATGGTCCTTGTTGCAGAAAGGCTTTGGGGACAACACAGTCCCTAGCCAGAAAGAAAACATAATCCTGCAGTCAGAATGCAAGTGCGGTTTTAAACTAGGATTAGATGAAGTTTAGATATGGAGCAGAACGTGGACCTGGCTACAGGCTTCTAGTCTGTTCTGCCTTGAGTACTAAGGACTAGGAGCTACAGTTCAGATACCAAACAAGTACCTGAAGATGATACATGCTTTGTATACAAAGGTTTTAGTTAGACTGGAATCTAGTTAGAAGCAAAGGAGGGTGTGCAACACTTGCACTAATGATTTAACATAGAGGGGAGAGCTGGGGAGAAAAAAAAGGCATGTTACTGCAACTGGCATTGTCAGAACTGAGAGGAGTATAGCCTTAGCTAGAGCTTAACCTCCTCTGGTTTGGGCTTTTCTTCCTCTTTTAAGAGCCTGTGTGTTCAGAGTACTCAGAAGTACCACAACCCAGGTAGAATTTTTCTGGGATAAGAGATTCTCTCTCTCTCCTTTTTGAGGAGGGCATGTTCTTACCCTGCAGTTAGACCACCGCACCCCAAGAAACAGCTCATCTGGCAATGGTCTCCTTTAGCTCTTGAGTCAGGGACTGCATGAGGTGTTCATGTGGTGGGGGTTTAATGCAGAGGTGAGGGACAGTAAATCATCTCCCAGTTGGAGAAGATCTATCCCAAGGACTGCCTGGCCTTTGACTGAAGTTGCTGTCTTAGAAGTGCACCTGTAAGCTTTATCTGGTATCAGAAAGGCCTCAGAGGACTCCAGGGGTAGGGAGGAAAGAATTACCAACAGTCTGATTTTGTTTGGTTGGAATAAATTTATTTCATCTGTCTGTAAACAAGGTGTTTTTAATAGTTATGGCATTTTTTGAAATGCATATTAAATCAGATGAGTTAGACTGTATCCCAGATGTAACAAAGTGCAGGGAAAGAAATGGACAAATCAGCGACAAGAATTTGTTTGTCTGTACATTATCCACAAGGCCCAACAATAGAAGCGAATACTAGAATGTCCCTAAAGTAGTGCCATTCGAAAGAAACCCTCGTAGTCAGTTAAAATCCATCTCACAATAGCAACAGTTCATTTTTTTTTTTAACAATAGTATGGCACAGAATACATATTAAAAAATTCATCACAAGACAGCCAAGTCAGTTATTCCAACCAACACCATCTCCCATTTATTCTTTTGTATACAGAATTCTGTAGTTCTTTAATGGACATACAGGTTAGTACCGTGCCTGAACTGAGAGTTTGGTTACAGACGTTTCAGATGACTGGTGCACAAGGCAGTTCACTCCATCATTTCTGCAGCAAGGGTGTGACAGGCCAAATGAAAATTGGAAATTTGAAATGGCATCATTTGGACAGTTTGGATTTCAAACAGCCAACCTTCCCAACAGTGGCTTCAGAGCCACAAAACTTTACCAGTAAGTGATCTGGCAGAAAGACTGGAGTCAGTCAGAGCTCTCAGTTTAGCTGAAGGTGGCAGTTATCCACAATGATATTGCAGTTTCATACAAAAAAAAAAAACCAAACCACACCACGACCCCCAAGCTGCAAATTAAAATTGGTCCTATGAAAAACCAAAACCAGACACACTCCAGATGGTTACGCTGGGATAGCTAATGTCCATAATGGCAGCCTTTTACAATTCAACTACACAACAGGAGCTGGAAAAAAAAAAAGTGCCTGAGCTATTGCAAGGATGGAATGTCTGTGGGGATCCCTTCAGGTGGTGGCTTAAGGTCACGGGAGGACGTGCATCGGTACCCTTCCATAGTTTTGTGATTGCACTTGTTACACAGTACAAGCTTTGGACATTGTGAATTAAAAATTAAGCCTACAGTGAAGTGCAACAACAAAACTAATGTAACATTAATAGCTTTTGAGTGGCAAAATGGTTAAACAAACCAGGCACTATAAAAATGGGTGTAAGCAAAGAAATGTGGATTTAAAATAAAAACAAAAAGGGACAGAAGTAAAGATATGCATGCACTTGTTCCTCCCAACCATGCTCTGTGAAAGGAAGACTAGTGAGCTGTGTCGTTGCTCAAAGTGCTGAAGAGGCATCGATCAAATTAGATTGTACAATCGGCACCTTGTTTAGTATTTAAGTTGTTTTAGTTGTCAATGTCACACTAATTGCTAGAGACAAAGCAAAGCCTACACTTGGCATATTCCCCTCCCAAGGTATCATGCATATCATCTGTGTGGTACAGTATGGTGCCAGATACGGGACTTGATTACATACAGAGGGTTAACATATAGATGAACAAAGGGTAACTGGAATTATGACATTAGGAGATGGGTAAATAAAATACACAAACTACCATCTACGGTCTGGTAGCACTGAACACAACTGGTGGTGGTGAAGACAGTTGCTAGGTGGATGGGGAGAGGCTGCTTACACGTCAGACCTCCTCAGGTATAAAGCCAGTTCATATGCTTTCTTGTTGAGTGTCCCTCCATGGACACCTTCCTTTCCCATGACTATAACCAATGCTGGAGTACACAAGGAAACAAAACAGAAATGAACAGAATTAAAGAAAAAAAAAAAGTAACACCTTTCCCCACCAACAAAGGGATACAAAGGAGACACAGGTTCATACCCCATCACCCTGCATTGCTAATAAAATTTCCAGAATGTAAGGTTTAAAGCTCACCACCAGGAAAGTTTAATAGCAATTTTCCCCTAATACTTAACAGTCTGCCTAGCAACTAGAACCCAGAGTCTCTCAAGTATTTTGCCATTGAGTATGCCTTCTTATTCAATCCGCCTCCATGGACCCCTTCTTTGCCCATTACAAAGACCAAGACTGAAAGAGAAAAGAAAAACAAAAGTTTTAAAAAGAGTGTGTTAGACAAGGAAATAATGCAAGTTTTAGGCAGTGCAATAAACACACTCAAATTCAGGATTCAGTGTTTGGGTAATAAGCTAGTTTAACTGGAAGTGGTGTAAAAATACAGACACAGGCAGGGCTGGGGGAAGGTGTGAGTTATCCTCAATGCAATGCTTAACTATGGACGTCCCAGGAGTACACTGCTAAGAAAAATGGCACCAACTCTCTCGCCTCAGAAAGGCATGGCAGTGCCTCTCCACTGCCAGCAGCATCTGCTATTGCCCAGCAGAAACCATGGCTTTATCTCAGAGAAGGGGAAAGAAGAGGTGTCACTGGGGACAAAAGTAGTAGTCTATGTGGAAGAACTGTGACTGAGGAGCAGAAGAGGGAATAGTCTAGGGTGTAGTGGTCACTGCTGGTCTAAGAACCAGACACTAGCAAAAGAAAAACCCAGGGGCTCAGACTTTGGATGCAACAACACAACTTTAAAACCATGGAGTTTGCAGAAGACGAATCACAGGAGAGGTTTCAGTGCTGACCTCACTCTAGGCCCACAACTTAGGTGAAATGTCCAAGCACAGCCCGAGGCCCCCTCAGCCAGTAACCACCACGTGCAAGTTGCCAGCAGATGTCACCAGCAGGTATAAGGACACAATAAGCCTGTGCTCCCACAAGCACAGCAGTTGTTTCCCAAGCCAGGAACACTGTGGTTGGAAGTCCTTGCAGTCAGCCTGCCTACAGGTGACTGTGCATCTCCATCGCAGTTTGCTCACAAAGAGCTTAAGACAGTTCTCAAGCTGCTGCAGAGTCTGAACTCTGTTTCCCTTCAGTGCTGCAAGCATTCTTCCTGTGGGCCTGTCTCCTGCCTTCAGGCTAGGGGAAAGTTTTGCTCTACTTTTGGTTTTATATTTATAAGCACAAGTCCGTTGCCCACCAATTTGTTCCACAATCAGCCAAAAAACCCTGGGCCACACATTCTGAACACAAGTCATGCTACTCATAACCAGTGTTTTGGTTTTTATATCCAAAGTTAGTGCCTTCGCCATACTAGGTTTGACTAGAAGTCGAACAAGAAGCACATGGTGCAGGTGTGCCAGCACACAGCAAGATTCTCAGTGACCCCAAATGGGACAGGTTTTTCTGCCCAAAGAGACTTCAGAGACCTCAATAGGAAGGGTAAGGAGAGCTAGCGTAGGACTTCTTTAAGGGCAAGGAGGAGCAGCTGATACAAGGAACTCACATCTTTGCAGAACAAACTCTGTTGAGAAGCTTACAGTGAAAAAATCTGGTTTCACTGCCCATCACTGACAGATCCCTATGTAAGCTTTAGGTACCAAGTTAATGCATAACTGGCAAGCTCACTTTGAGCGTGGCCTCCCCTGTCCTGCTTGCCAGAGATGTGTTGACAATTCTGCAGCCCAGCTATGATCACAGGTGGGAGCAGGGATAAAGGCAATTCCCAGGCAAAAATCTTGTCTATCAGCCAAACCACTGCCACCACCGCTCCCTCATGTCTCCTGGTTTAACCATGGAACAATGGAGTCTGGCTTTCAGAATAGCTGGAGTCTATGCTTAGGGTCACATTCTTAAGTCAGTGATCTGAAAGTGAAGAAAATGATGCTTACCTCGTCCAGCTCTGCCTACAGCAACATTGTACGTCGGCTCACCACCTTGACTCTTTGTCCTGATGTCCATTGTGCAGTCACCATCAACATACAGGCTATCTCTGATCACAGAGCACTTCTTAGCACCAAGGGTCAGACCATTGGTGAAGAAACCCTCTCGGTCTTTTCCTACAATCATATCTATTTCTACCGGCTGTCAAAGAAAAAAAGTCCAGAGTTAGCACAGCTGTATTTTTACTGTTTTAAGTTCTATTTAGAAAGCGTCCTGTCTCGTGTGGAGAGGATGAGGGAGCCAGTTTCCTCTTGCCCCCGCCAGGAAGTGCTCCAGAATACAGGCCTTTGTTAGTCACTCTCACATCGCACTGGTTCACTGCTACAGTCAGCAGCGGAACCGTTGCCTCGAGACATTCCATAACCCGAGCCTGCAGTTCTCCTCGGACCCGAGCTCTCGGTAAAGGAGGCACCGCAAGACGGAAGCTAGCGAAGCGCCGGAGACGTCTCTGGGCGGCGGAAGGCGCCAGGCGAGCCGCTCGCTCCGCAGCACATAGCCAGCACCTGTCCCCGAGCGATCAGCGTAGATACCACCGACCGCATCTGCCCGCAGCGGCGGCCCATGACCTCACAGCTCCGCCGCGCCCAGGGCTGGACCCACCGGCGGTGGCCGAGCCGCCCGCTGCAGCGGGGCGCCTCCGCGACTCGGCACCAGAGTGGAGGTGCCTTCGGGCCTG
Organism: Galbula dea; assembly: GCA_013399015.1. Taxonomy (NCBI): domain Eukaryota; kingdom Metazoa; phylum Chordata; class Aves; order Piciformes; family Galbulidae; genus Galbula; species Galbula dea. The sequence goes on from VWZX01002808.1 coordinate 271,481, forward strand.
TGGCGGGAGGCTGCTTGGCTCTACTCCGTCACCGCTCACTGCGGATGCCGAGCATAAGGGCCCGGCCGGCAGCGCGGCCCGCAGGGGGAAGGGGACGGATCGGCCCGGCCGCGGCGGCCTCAAAGTGCAGCGTCACGGCGGGCCCGGCCGCTCCAATCACTGCCCTGCACTGCGCGGCCTCCGCCACCGGCCTTGCCTGGCTCCGCTTTGCCTCGGCCCCAGCCCAAGAACGAGGTCCGGGCCCCGCCNCCGTCGGGTCGGCAGGGGCAGGCCGCGCTGCTGCGGCACGCTGCCCGCCCGGCATGGCATGGCACGGTACGGCAAGGCCCTTATGTAACGGCAGCGTGGACCACGCAGGGTCGTGAGGCCGGCAGGCGCGGGGCTGGCGGGCGCGGGGCGACGGCGGGGGCGAAGGACGGGCAGGGCGGGGGAGGG
>VWZX01002808.1:272317-426842 GCA_013399015.1 Galbula dea
GCGCGGGCGGCGGTGGGGGCGAGCGGGGCGGGCGGCAAGGCGCGGGCCGGGCGGCAGGCGGCGGGGCTGGGCGAGGCGGTCCCGTACCTCTCCTCTCTCTCTCTCCTCTCCCTGCTCGACGGCGGAGCGGAGCCGAGCGCTGCAGCGAGCGGCACGGCCCAGCCCAGCCCTCCGCGCTGCCGGCGCCGAGGGGCGGAGGGAGGAGGGGCGCCGCCCGGTACCGCCCCCCGCGCCGCCAGGCCCCCGCGGCCGAAGGGGGAACGGCGGGAATGCGGCGCNGGTGTGGCAGGCCTTGTAGCAGCTGTCGGGAGGCCCAGCCCAGTCCATCTTGGCGGGAAAGGGGACCACTCCCCGCGCCGCCTTAGACCGGCTTAAGGAGGAGGCACGGTGAGGCCGGATGGTCCGTAAGCCGCTCCCTCCCTGCAGGGCCGCCCGCCGCCCCGGGCGCCTGGCCTCCCGCCCCAAGACGGCACCTGATGCTTCTGCCTGGGCTGCCCGGAGCGCCGATTGCAGCCGTCCCGGGGTGAGTACCGGCCGTGGTGCTTCCTGTGCGGTGTGTCACGTCCAGCCGTGGGCCCTGAGGCTGGGAAATGGTAACGTCGAGGAAATGGGAACAAGAAATCGGAGTGATCTTCCCTCCTGTACTCGCCGTCGTGGCTTGGATGACCTCTGTGTTCTCTCGGGAGGGATGAGGCAGGCTCAGCTCTGGTGGAGCAGAGTGAAGCCTTCTCTCCTATGAGGACCTGCTCTGCTCTGCGTGTGCAGCTGGAAGTGTCTGTGGAGGCTCCCCCAGGTCTGTCTCTTGGGAGGCAATGTTAGCTCAGCTGGTTACATTTATGTTTTATTTCGGTACATTTTATGCCTAGTTTTTGCATAACTCAGCAGCTGCAAGTATCCCTCAGGATGAAGCGCTATTGGTGACGCTGCTAGCAGTTGGCCATACCCAACTACCTTCCTTCCATGTAGGAAAATGGTTGTTGTATCCAACTGCTGGTCTCATACTGAGCTGGTGGGTTCCCCATCTCACACAGAAGCATCTGTTGTATTTTACTTCTGTGTAGTTTTTTAAGTGCCAATTTCAAGTTGTGTTCTTCCAGGTTCCACCAAATTTCTGTTGAAACAATTTAGTTGCCATGTTCCTTTATAAGGCATCCAGGTCTGACACCAGTATTTTGCAGCATTAATATTGGGCCCTGGGCAGAATTACTGTCCTACTGCAGGTTGCCAGGAATGTTCACCCTCAACTCTAATGTCGTGTTTTAGGGCAATGGCTTGGTCTTCCTCAACCCTGAAGTTGAGGATAGGGGGTTGTTGCCTTTCATTTGAGCAGGGTGGGTTTGCCTTTCCTGGTATCTGGTGTGATCCTCCTGGAGATGGAGTTTGTGTGGGGTATTAAGTGGCAGTCCACATAACGAACTTTGAACCTTTAAGTCAAGAAGTTAGATCTTATACCCGAATATACCAATGCAAAGTGTCCAATAATTGAATCTGCCTTTTCCTGAGATTATATCTCCTCAAGAAGAATATTCACCTGGTGTTTATAATGAATATCCTTATGGCATACTTCAGGATGTTCTTAGTGCTTCTAAAACCTAGTTAAGTTGTCACAGGATTGAGTGTTGTTTAGATGCTAATACAGATTGCTTGGCTTACTGGACACTTTAAAAAGAGGTTATTTGTATCTTTTAGCTTAATTCCGTAAGTATTTCCTATATGTTATTTTTACAGTGCCTTTCCCCCTCTGACTGTGGACAGCACCAGAACTTTGCTTTTTTGTTTTCTGGCCATCCATGTATACCAAAAATGTCTTTGTGTCATTGTATTTGCCAATGAGATATGGGCTTTAAATTTGCTTTTCACTTTTTAAATAGCTAAAGCTATTTGTGAAGTTTGGCTTGCCTTCATTATCCGCCTTCCACAGATTCCTTCCATGGGAAGGAGAAAAAGTTTTATTCTGCCTGAAGTTGCCATTGAGTTGAAGTTGCCGAACGTTGAAGTTGCTGTTTTGTGGGAAATGTCACCTGTTAGAATAGCTTCATAGACCCAGTGGTCGGCAGTGTGAGTGCTGTTTTGATGGGTGGATTGTGTTAGCAAGACAGGGAATACAGCTGTCTGCTTTAATGGTTTAAATTGGAAATAACTGTGCAGAAGTCTGGGATCTCTTGAACATAAGTGGATGGACGAGAGTAGAGGATTTGCTGCCTGCCTGGTAGCTTGGCTTTTAGTCCAGTTTGTGGAGTAACTCTAGGAATGTATTTAGAAGGTGAAGTCTAAATTGGGTTACAGTTATTTAATGTTAAGAAACTACTAGGTAGCTTGTATAATTTGCAGAATCAGCAGTCACCAGTGCTTTTTCTAGAAGTCATAATCCTTTCATTCCATTTTAATTCTTAGTGCCCCATTTGTCCGTGTTCTGTGTTACACAATCATTCTGATGGTATTTGTATAGACACTACTGCAACAGCACCTTTTGAGGCGGTTTGATTTAAGAAATTGAGGATGTGCTCTGTGTGACGAAGACTGGGAGAGAGAGGAGTTCCAGTTTTATTTTTTGTTACTCTTCACTGGACTCTGAGACATTTCAGTGAAGGATTTATATGTGAACAGAAATACTCTTGTTAAACTAATAGATGTAGTGGGTTATTTTAACATCAGTACCAGCACTGGTGTGTGAAATGGTGCTGTCTGAATACAAGCCACATGTGGACAATAAATAGTTGCTAAATCATGATTTCTTGTGATTTACTACATTATGTCTGTGGTACTTCTTTATTTTTTTCCCAGTTGAGGTGACAGAGCACTGGAACAGACAGAGAGGTTGTGGGGTCTTCTTCTCTGGAGACATTCAAGACCCGTCTGGACACGTTTCTGTGTGACCTGGTCTAGGGAATCCTGCTCTGACAGGGGTGGTTGGACTAGATGATCTTTCGAGGTCCCTTCCAACTCCTAACATTCTGTGATTCTGTGAAGGTATTTACACCCTACAGCCACAGTTTGGGGTTGGGTGTTTTTTTTTGCAACTTGTAACAATTACTATCTTTTTGCTTCAGTTCAGAATTTTGTCTATAATTTATGTTGGATCACATCTAAGAGAAGTAATTATTTGAAATAATTTTAAGGTACCAGAATGTACTATTGATAGCTTTGTGAGAAACTTGACTGTTTTTATATTGGTAATGTAAAAGTTGAAATTGGCCAGAAATTTGAAGGAGGGCATATATTTTGTTACTAAAATAACTCAAAGTTTTCTGTCAGGCTTTGTAACTACCAGGGCTGTTGCTGCACTCAAAATGTCTGGACAGCCAAAGGTAAGATTTCTTACAGTGTCCCAGGTTCTTCCTGTTTCTCTCCAAATCAGCCCATTTGGAGATAACTTTAACCAGCAATTATGTGTAGACAGGAAGGGCAAGTGACCATCTACAGAGCACAGCTTGACTTCCTTGTGAAAATTAAACTTCACAGGGCCAGAGCTTACTGGGTGCATCAGTGGTTGGCCTCCAGCACTCCCGCTGCTGACGTCAGTTTGCGGTGCTCTCTGGTGACTTCCGTCCAGACCATACTGGGTTTCCTGTGGCACTCATTCTCTTTACCACAAGAGCTTTCGGAAGTGCAGAGGGTAAAACTGATTGAGAAGTGTTACAGGTCAGGAGATTCAGTTCTGCTGATTAAAGGCCAAGAAGCTGGGAGCAGTCTGTCTCATGGTGATGACTGGAAAATGGCTTTGCAGGGTCCTTCCACAGCTACTTAAGTGAGGTGGCTGAAAATGAGGAAGCCACCAAAGGCTGAGGTGAGCGTTAGCTAGAAATACGTTGTAAAAGTGACATATTAATGAGCTGAAAACTTGAGGCTGGCTTTAAAAAAATACGGTGATGCAAAATGCAGCAATCATTAGATTAAGATCCCAGTGCACAGTTTTATTGCATGGCTACACCTGCACCTGAAAAAGGTCCAGTCCAGTGCTGGCGGAGCTGTGGTTGCACGTGTACAGAGTCCTGTACAACAGCACTTGAAACCATCCAAAAAGTTCTGAAAAAAGGATGCTTTTCTGGTGTATCGTAACAGCATTTGGAAAGGTGCTTTAACTCCATGTGCGGATGAGAGTTTTGTCTCCACAGAGGAGGTTTGGCTGGTATGGTTTTACCAGTAGAGATAGCTCAGTAAAACCTTTGTCTTCCTAAGGATTGATTAAGTAAGCAGTTAAGGAAAATGTCCCTTCCATATCCTTTATTTGATCATCAAATTAAAACATAACAAACCTAAAGTGTAACTTTTAAAATCAGGGTATGAGATTCCTTCTGTTTCGGTGGCTTCCAGAAATGCTTTAAATCTGAGGAAGGGCAGTTCTTTGTGGATCTGATTTATAGACTGGCCAAAGCACTTAAAAAGCTGCCTGAAATCATGGAACTTTTGCTCAGCTTTTGGATTTTTAGGGTAAGTTCTTGATCTTGCTGATGGCCAACAAAAAAGAAACCTTAGCCATAGAAATTAAAGTATATTTTATGTAAATTCTTACTTGGACAGGTATTCTCTGGTTCACGATAGTGTCTTCGGTGAGAGTCACTATAGAAGTGGGATGTTCCAAATTAGGCCTATATGGCCCAGCTTTCCACATATTCAGATTTACCAGTCACGTTCCTCAGTCTGCTTAGGTCCTGCAATATTTTGTCTTGCTTTAGATAAAGCAAACAGAACCCAAATAGGTAGCCCTCTGTTAACTCATCAGTTGTGAAACAAGGGTATTTGCTATGAAGTGCAGTGAGTTGGTAGATAGCTTGATGCAGTGGAAGGAAGGCTGTAGCATCTTCAATCCCAGCTCCTTCCTTTATTTTATTTTCCTTTATTCAGGCTCAGGGGTGACTCATTACATGCCTTTGTTAACTGAATATTTCAGTGGGTGAGAGGTTGTATAGAAGTTAATCTGCAAAGCGAAAAGTACGGCTAAGAGATGCATTAAGGGAGTTGGAAAAAAGCACAAAGAGGGAGAGAGAGGAGAAAGGTGGGAAGTGGAGCGGAGCCAAGCGCGGGTTCTCAGCACAGTCATTTTTTACAGGTGTTTGTGCAGTGTGGTTAAACAAGAGCAGCTAACACTTATTGCTACGCAAAGTCTGTGTCTCTGGGCTCTGCCCAGACCCCACTGACTGCACTGAGAAATGATGTTAGGTGAAAAATGACATTTAACTTTTCCCAGACTTCATCTGTTGGGTTTTTTCTCTGTCAAAGTTGACTGCTTTATAATTTTACCATTTTAATTGCTGATCTGCATTTTTGCACTATATTGGCATAAATTAGGGGGGAAAAAAAGAATAAAACAAAGCCCAAACTTTCCCTAACGTGGTGTTCTGTTGCGACTGTCCTCCTGTACTTACAGAGGCCTCTCCTTGAGTCATCCACATGTGTGTGTTGCAGCTGGCGTCCAGTTGTTGGCCACCTGGGCATAGTCATCTGCCTACTCAGCTGATGGGCCTTCATGTCTTTCTAGCTCACAGTTTCTTTAGGGGAGTGTTTCTGCACCACGCTCTGCTGTTTATTCAGTCTACCCCATGGTTTGGCCAGGGACTTGTAAAGCTTTGTTCAGTATGTTGATTCCTTTGTGAAGCTGTCTTTCAGTGGCAGAGTCTGTTAAGAATGTTTATCTGGATGATATTTCCTCCTCTGTTCGCAAATAATTTTGCTGTTGATGCTTGTTATTTGTTAAAAGTCCAAAGGATTTTCGGATGACGGATACATAAATTTGTCTGTCATGTGTAATTCCTACTCAAAACACTCACTGTCTGCAAAAGCATTTAATAGTAATTCTGAAGTATAGAAAGCCATACTTTCTCAGAAAAATGATACAGTTCTAACCTTAAAATGCTCTGTAAAATTACAAATATATATGATTTTTTGAATGAAGCAGACATAGCTAAACAATTTTCTCTTTTTTTGCAAGTCTTACTTTAAATTGGCACCAAATACCTCTCTAGCCACAAAGTACTTGATTCTAGCTATGAGTAGCAGTCGAACTGCCTGCTGTCAGTTAACCAGAGAAGAGCCAGTGTATGTATATTTTGGATATTTTTGTGTGGATTTTGGTAGGATTCCTGTCCTGCAGCACCGGCAGCCGGGGGCAGCTCTCCTCCAGCTTGGTTCCTTGGGGAGTGTGACCTGAGGCTGGTTTTTGAGAATGGCTCGAGAGCACCAGTGCCGCGGTTCCTCTGCAAAGTGAAGGGGCTTATGGTACTGGGGGAATCTGGCTGCTGTCACCCGCACTACCCTTTGAGAGCAATTGGCAAGAAATGAGAAGCCCAGGATTCAAATCCTTTTTTTTCTCCTGAGAAGTTACAAAATTTCCACTTCTCTCTCGAGTGCCCCAGGTCCTGCTGACTGGCTTTGGGAGGAGTGTGCCGCCTTCCTTTCTTCCCTCCCTGCCCGCCTGCGCCCCAGCTCCCTGGATCCACAGAGGAAGGGTAGTGCAGAACGCTGCAGCGGTGATCACAGCGATGATCCGAGGAGAGCAGTTGGGTCCTGTGTGGCTCCGCAGGCTGGCACTGCTCTCACTGCTGCAGGCAGCTCCCAGCACTTCATCCCTCCAGGTAGTGCCACGTTCTCCTGCCGCTGCAAGGTATGGCAGCTATAAAAATAGGTCTGTACACTGTAATTCCAGCCGAATTCTCGTAGTCTTGTGTGTGACAGCTTTGAGAGGCTGGGCTTGCTGATTCTTAATAGTTTTGTGAGCTTGTTTGCTTTTTTGGGGCTGCAAATCTTTCAGTAACTTCCAAAACCCTGGCACTAGATGGAGCTTTAGTCTATTTACACTTAGAAGTCTACTAAGTTTAACCACAAATTAAAAATAGGGAAGAATAAATTAAGACGTGTGACTGCTGCTACATTTACAGTGTCCTTCTTCCATTTTATTAGCAGAGTGGTGTAAATTGTAATTTAAATGAAAATTAAAATACTGAAGCAGAATCTCCTTGATCTAGTAGGTGCTTTATAATCACTCTTACTAGCACCCTTTAATATACTCACAGGCTCATGGGTGAAGTTGCTGTAAGTTAGATATGCTGAAAATGTGCTGCGTATTTAAGCTAATAAGTCAGCTGTGCTGAATAAAGGTAATGCTAATTTCTGAACCAATTTCCTGATTATATTTCAGGATGGGGTGGGGGTGACCAAGCCTTCTGTTTGCTCTGCTCATTAAAGAATGCATTTGCATTTTCACTTCATGCAACCAAAGCCAATAATTCAGGATCATCTGTTACCAGTCACTTCATTTTTTCCTCCATGTGTTATCCTAGAAAATATTGAACAAATAAAAACAAATAAACAACAGCTTTGAAACTGTAGTATTTAATACTTTTCATTTAGCAAGGACCATGTCTCTCAGGCTGCACAGCACATACCAGCAATTTAAGACCATCTCTGCCTTCCACAGAAATAAGTGGAGGTAGATTTAGTTTTTTTCTTGGGTGCCTGTGTTCTTACCAGCAAGAGACTGGTTCAGCCAGAGCCGTTGTCCAGACACTAAAATAGCAAATATGTAATCTGTTCCTATTCACAGCCTCTCTGCTGTTTTATTGAATGCTTTAATGTAGGAAACCAGGAGATGTATACTTGGAAAAAAAACCAGAAGGCATCTTGTCCTCAGAGCACTGGAGGTGTTAAAGAAGATTGCACATTGCTCCCATCGCCTTCTCAGCCTCTAATTCTTTCACCTTTTCTCAATGGGACTAAGGGACTCCATGCATACCACAGAATGAAAAACCTTTGTAGAATACTTGACACGAATGCACGACTGCCAATATGAGCAAAAGCTCCTATTTCTGCAAGATTTCTGCTGCACTACAGAAGTGATTACAAGCTCTGTTGTACAGGGAAGAGTGCATGCAGTGTTGCAGGTAGTAGGGTTTGCACATGGCAATCTGATCACAATGTTGGCATTGCTGGGTGGGGAGATGGCACAAGCAGCTGTCAGAAAAAGCTCCTGCTGAAGAAAGTAACTTCAGAAAGGTGCTTTATAGTTGTCCTGGCAAAATTTTACTTGCTACTCGTGACTAGATTAAGTGTTTTCAAAGTCATTATTTCCACATGTATCAATGGAAGTTTGATGCTTAAGTGTCTTTTAAGAGTTTGTTCTTACAAGGTTGTCACCGGTTGCATCCAGATTGCAGAATTTCACAATATTACCCACAAAGCTTCCTGTGCCCTAAAGATCTGGAAAAGTTTCCCCTTCGTAAACGTGGAGGTTAAACTGTAGATTAGATGGAAATGTTCAGATAGATAACTGTAATCTCTGAAGTCTGGTTAACATCTTGGCAAGTAAACTAAGCAGGTCCAGGGAATGCAGCACAAAGGGATCTGTGGTGGCTGAGGACCGAGTATTTTATACAAAACGTGACAGCAAGGCCGTACTTATATAGATGTATGTTGTCCACTGCTTTGCTGTTCTGCATTTCATTACTGCCCAAGGTGTGGCTACGGCCTTGCTTTTAGAAATCCTTGGCAAGCAGTATCCGTTCTATGTGTCTCAATTTTAGTGTGCCCATTAAATGTGAATAGATAAAACTGGAGATGTGACTCCAGTGCTGTTTGTGCAAATGCCACAGACAAAACTGAAATCACCTTGTTTAGGGTTTTCCACTTTTAAACATTTCTTTGCACTACTCAATGTGTGATGCTGTAAATTCAGTCTGGACACAAAGGGAAATGAAAAAAATCAATTAACTACTCAGAAGGATCCTTACTGCTTGCAGGGGTCAGGCTAAGGAAATCAAGCAAGAAAGCAGCAAACATGCCCTTACTTCTGTTGATGTAAACCCAAAGGAATACTACAACCTTGAATGGAGTGAGGCTGGAGCTATATGTGTTAGCATACTGTGGGAGGAAAGCTCTGCCTTCCTGATAATTATTAATAAAATCTGATTCCTGTAATGTTTTAATTACTTTCTGTAGCAGATACTTTTTGAGCTGGATGCTTCAGATGTTTGAGGACAATGCATTCTGAATACTGCTTCAAAAAAGGTTGTATGGAGTTCTTTCCTTTTGTAGTGTTCCCAGTCTAGCAGGGCAGCAGCACTGGGAATGAAAAGTAGAAACGGCAAACGGACACATGTTCTGTAGCCACCCACAGCCTGAATCTGATCACGTCCTGTTCCTTGTGATGGTATCACTCCTGATCCCTGAATGATTCCTGATTCAGCAGAAATGGGCCCTTAGTAACTGTGGCAACCCAAACCGTAGAAAGCAGCTTATGACCTAAAGCTGAGGTTGCTCCTCGTTGAGTACTAATGGGGTGGGTTTTTTCCCTCCTAGCAAGTTGTGCTAATTGGCCAGGAAAAGAAAGCAAAACAACTGTTCTTTGATTACGACAGTGCTTTTGATGTTTGTGTTTTGCTATGACGTAGTCTTGGTAATATGAAAAAACCCCGAAGTTGGGAGCTGAATTGATGACACTCAACAGATTTTGTCACAAAGCACTGAATATTTTTGTTGTTGTTGTTGCTTCACTACAGAACCTGACCTTGAATTTGTCTTCTCACTGGCCTCTCTTCTCAGAGACCTTGCTTAGACCTGTGGCTGTGTATGAATGGGGCAGGTAGGGTGCAGGGGAGTCCTCAGCATGTTTGTAGTATGCAATTAGATGTGGCCTACAAAGAATGCACAGAAAATTGTCCTTGTATTCTCTTCTCACCTTAGTTTTGTTAGGGAAAGAGAGCTTGCTTTGCTTTGTTTCTTCAAATAATTCTGCTGTTCATCCCAGGAATGCCTGTGATGCTCAGTGTGTGACATTGAGGAAAGCGTTTTGGAGTCTCATACAGAAGCTTTTCAGATCTGTTCTATCATTTCCTATTACACTGGGTCTTAGTCACCCTGCAGCCCTTTGGTGAAGCAGGGCTTCAAGTTCTGTCGTTAAAAAAGCCCAGTTATTAATTTCAGAAGGAAAGATGTTTGTCCATTTTGGTTCATCTTTATTTCTCTTCAGTGAGCAACTGAGGCCATGAGCCAAAATCTTTTGTCTCTATCACAGCTGAATATTAATAGGTGAGCTGGAAATAATTTTGTCACATTGTTCCTCTCTGGAAGGGACGGGACCATTCCTTGAACATGAGAGGCATAGGCGTGAAACAGGCTGCTCTGAGTGTGAAGACTGATGTACTTCCCATCACATTTAGAAGATCTTTTTCTGGGTCTCTGTAGACTGTAACTTCAGAAACACAGACATTTGTGAGTTCAGGCAGTGTGGTAAGCAGCAGCTCTGGGTCCCTGAAGTGGCTGGACCCTTTCTGAAGGCTGTATGAGGAGGATGTTTGCCAGGGCAGGAATTGGACTCAGAAGTGAGCTTAGTCCTCCAGCCTCTGACTGCTCTTCTCTCTGTGGCAATGGATCTGTCTCTGTGTCTTCCCTGGTCACATACCACTTGTGCTTGAGTTGGTTTCCAGAAGAGCTGGCATGAGACAGTCTACCAGGCATATGGAAAGTCCTGTGTTGTGGGTAACTCCCAGCCTGAACTTTTTTACTGAGCCAGTTACCAACAGCTGGGAAAGGTATCATCATCAAAGTTTTCTCTTTCTTAGTAGAAGAATGCAGCTGCTTTTAAGGGTTTGCTGGTCAAATCGGGTGTGTTTGGCCAGGATAATGAATTGCAGGACTGTAGTAATCATCTTCTCAGGCTTCACACAGTTTTTGGGGGAGTCCCTTTTGCGTTTCATTGGGCTGGGTTGTTTGGGGGATGGATGGGGGTTGGTGAGCTCTGCCTCTGTGAACCTCACAGGGCTTTCCCGGTGCCTCTTGCTGCTGTGTGACATGGCTGCCTTCACCTGCTCCCACATTAATATAAGATCAGATTCAGGGCAGAGGCACAGGAGAGCAGCAGCTTTTTTATTCTTTCAAGGCCATTTGTAAAGATGAAGGGCTAAATACTGGTTTACTCTGGCAGGTTTTTTTTCAGGTGGTACCAAGTCAAACCATTTAAATACTTACAACATTTTCCCCATATTTCATGTCATTTTTCACAGACCACCCAGTAAGTATTGACTGCCTGTTATTGCAAGGTATTCCAAATACAGTGAAGCATCTGAGTCTTGCCTAGTAGTTCTGACGCTGAGTAGCTGTTGTATTTGTACGTAGAGGAGCTCCGTGTCGCTGCGATTATCTCATCATGACTGTAGAACATTGGCTTTTGGTTCTTGTTGCAAGTCAAAAATAGTGATTCATAGAGTAGAATTGTTTTGCTTTATCACCAAAGTGTAACTTTTTCTGATGTAGTAGCAGGCAACTAGCATGGTCAAGCACGTGTCAGGATGCGAAGATACTGTAGTCCCAGCACCTAGCATGGTGCAGACCGTTGTTACAGAGAAGATCCTTTGTCCTGCAGTGCATTAATGAGGAGTGCCTTTCCACTCTCAGCTCTGATAATGGCAGCTGTAACACTTGCTATAGCAGCTGATCTAGCTAAGGGAGCAGCTGTTTTGTGCATTTCTTGGAGCCAGTGCAGTGCTACTGCTAGGTCTTTACAGCTCTGTCACGTTAATGCCAAAAAAGAGAGAGTATTTGATTTTCTTAAAAAAACCCAAATAAACCGACCACAAACCTTGGTTTTTGTGGTCAGCCCCTCACAAATGCCCTGGACTCTCTTCAGTTCTTTCTATTGAAGAATTTCAGCATAAGGTCCTTGTAAAGTTTTCTCTGAAATGGATTCAGTCCAAACCTTTTGTTTGTTGGTAAAGAACAAGTTATAGGCAGTAGAGCTTTCTTTCTTGTTTAATATGTATAAGCTCCTTTTACAAGCTCTTTCCAAAGAACATTCAGTTAATTACTCAAGGCATCTTATTATTTGCAGCCACTGCTTGAAGGGAAGTGAAACTGCTTTTGAGAAATTCTTTGTGACTGTTTTGTTCCCCATTGTAGGGCCCAGCTGAGCACTGCACGTTCCTCGCTGGCTGAGAGGAGACCCACACTGTGTCTGGTTCTATTGGTGCTCCAGTACAGGGCGGGAGTAACTGCCATTAGGCGAACTGCACCTAGGAATGAAACTGAGCAGGACGAGAGGAGAGGTTGGGCAGCTGCCTGGGCAAGGGGAGTCGAGCTGACATCTCTGCTTTCCCATCTGGCCAGTCCTTTCCACACCGGAGTGGAGCAGGGTGGGGATGCAGAGGTGGTTCTGGCTGACGCAGGAGTCTCTATGCTTATTTTTCCCAAAGCAGGTCAGCAATGTTTTCAGTGAGTGTTGGTGGTGATTCAGATCTGGTTTTCAGCATAGCTGCTGGTTGATGGGCAGCCTTTCTGCTTCTAGCAGAGCCTGACTGTTCTGAAACGGCTGGCACATAGTTTCCCTCTCCCCCTTCTCCCAGCCCGGGGGAACAGCAATTGCATCAACGGCCTCTGGCATCGGGGATCCCTCTGCCTTTCCTGAGGGTGCCCAAGAAGGGGCTGAGGAAGCCTGAGCCTCAGCATGAGCCTGGTCAGCAGGTAGAGAGGACCAAACGCGCAGAAGTCATGGGCAGGCTACAAGGGCTTCTGCCCTTCTATTAGTCCTGTTCCTGCTCCCCTTCTACAGACCAGGAACTTTAATGTTGCAGGAGCACTGTAAGAGCTCCTCAGCCTCCCTCATCCCCTGGGATAGAGCGTGGGGAGCAAGACAGAGTCTTCTTGCCTACCGCCCATGGACACCAGCCTCCTGCTGCCATCTGCTCTGCTGTTGCCCCGGGCTGGCCCTGCAGGGCTGCTGGCATCCAAGAGCTGCTGTGGCCCATGGACGCACCAGTGATTGGCTGGACAGTGTGGCTCACATGCTCTGGGCCTGCAAGATGGCAACTGCTTTTCCTCACGTGCTGCGTTAGTTTAGAAAGCAGAGGCTTAATGTTAATCCTCTGGAGAGCTGCTGTAGGAGCTGCCTGTTAGGACTGTGGCACAGCAATTAGACTCAGGTGGTTAGCAAGGAGCCTTGCAGGTCTGCTCTGGTGCCAGGGGAGCAAGTGTTCTCCTGTGAAGTGAGCAGAGCTGGGCCTGGGCCCGAGTCTTGGCTTTGGGTGGAGGCATAAGCTAGAGGACTGGCTCTCAGAATTGCTGGTTTCCATCCCTGGCCCGAGCAGAGCACAAATTAGCAGCATGGGCAGGAGTCCAGCATCCCTGTGGACACATGCAGCGGCACTGCAGGAGTGGGATGGGGCCCCTGGAAGTCACCATGTCCTGCTACCAGCCTCTCCTTACTCCCGGGGAGGCTCTGTCGTGTCCTCTCCTTCCTCAGGGAGGCTCAGTTGTGCTCCTGCCTGGTAAATTCACGGGATGGAGCCACAGCCTTTGTGGTGACAGTGAGGTGTCTCTGGTGGTCATGCCCTGGGAGCAGAGCAGTTCTTTCCCATCGGAAGGAAGGAAGGGCGTCCAGCGGCAGGGATGGTTCCTCTCTGTAAATAGCAAACCGAGTGACCTAGTTGGGCGCCGCAGCAGCTCTCCGAGCATCCCTCAGCAGGCACCGTGGCAGGCTGTGCTGGAGCTGACTCATCACTTCCAGCCTGGCTGAAATTGGAGCCTTCAGGCCCTAAGGATTTCACTGTTTCTTTATTAATTTTAAATTGATTAAAACGAATTTTTGAAATACCAGGAGAGACTTGCCTAAAGAAATGGTTATAAAAAAAGAAGGAAATAGTTGGTCTGTGGCAGTTAACTGTTTGATTAACAGTCTCTGGCTCATACAGCTGTGAGCACCCATTACAGCTTGGGCAGTGTTGTTTGTGCACAGCTATTCTCTCTAGGTGGATTAGCAAAGACAGGATTAATCCACCATTGTTATAAAAAAAGTGAGAATTATAAACTGTCCTTGCTCATATGCAGTGCAAACTCACTGATGTCCTCATCCACAGCGGGATTGTATCTCAGGATCCTCTCCTCAACTACAAGGCTTCCTCTGGAAGTCTAGACCTCCTAGGGAAGTGCATCCCTGCCAGAGCATCCTGTTCTGCCAGCATGGCCCAGTGCCTGACGCATCTCCTCATATGGTCCAGAGGCTCCCTAGGGTAGCCTTTGGGGTGTCTTGTGTCAGAACAGGCTGTTGGGTCCTCCAGTCAGCCTCCAAGTAAGGATGCTATAGCAAGTGTAGGCAGTAGCAGATGGGTGAAAGATCCTTTATCACACTATCAGAGGGCAGTTAACAACCAAGCTTTGCCCAGGGCCATTCTCACTCACTGATACTCTCCATGTCCGCACTCCAAGGGGTGAAAGTTGCCTTACACCGTGAAGCAAGAGAATTCCTGTCACTTAGGGTTTCTATCTGCTCCATTGTAACTGCACAAGTCGAAGCTGTGCAGATATTTAAAGCTTTTCCCTCTGCCTCTCCCCAGTGTTGGGGAGGTGGGTGCAGCCCATCTTCCAGCCAGCATCCCAGGGACCCCTGTAGACCCCCCTGAGCCAGCACCAATATGGACCCTTCCATGCTGTGGTGAACTCCAGAGATGTAGGAACCCACTTCTTGGAGGGTACAGAAACAGGGTCAGAGCTCTCTCTGCATGGGGAGTTCTCCCTGAAGGTTCATTATGGTTATACCATCTCTCAGCATCCCACCTGCTGCTTTGGAGGGGAAACATGGGCAATGACATCTCCGTGGTGCTGCATGGTCTGGCCCTAACTCGTCAGTAGGGATAGTTCTCCATTCCAATGAAGGCTAGTTCAGACAGCATAATTTAATTGATAAAGCTTTTTGTCCTGTAAATAAATCCCAACAATTTTTTTTAAAAAATAAGCCAGGTGGGAAGCTCTGTGGTACTATGGAGAAGACAGAGCAGGAACCTTAGACAAGTGAAGGAGGAGAATATGGAACTCCTCTGGAGATAATGAAGCAGCAGGTGTTGCCAGCCCCTTTTATGCCTGTCTGAAAAAAGAGACCTGCTATTTCAGTGAAACTAAAGAATAAAAATTAAACACAAAAAACCCCAAAATAAAAAACCCCAAACAAACAAAACCAGAAAACCTCTGCAAAAAACAGTCTGACACTTGGTTTTGATAGAAGTAATGGAGCATGCAGAGTTCTAAGCAGTTCTGTCAAAGCATCTTTGGTCTGCTTTAAACCCCGCCTAAAAGTTAGTGATGTTACTCATAGGCTGTTTGCCTGTCTGTCTCTTCTCATCTCTAGGTCTCAAAACAGAACTGCTCTACGTTCACATGCCAAAGCAGAACCCCTTTTTCCTGACTGTGCATCGCTATGAAGCCTGCCTGCAATGCCGATACTGCTGTGGAAGAGCCAGGCCCATGAGAGACGCATTGCTCCTGTTCACCTCCTCGAGCATCAGGTGGCATCAACTGGGATTACTGGAGAAGCCCATCTCTTTCTCTCATCCTCTAAGATCAGGTAGGATGTGTTTTTTCTTAGGTCTTGATGTGCTGCAGTCAGCAGCAGAGCTTTGCCCTGGGTGTGTCACCACTTCTGCAATGTGATCTCCTTGGCTTCACCTTGGAGACTTGCGAAAGATGACAAAGGACCAGTTTGGTGTGTGTGGCCTGTGGATTTATGTTTTACCTGACAGAGGCTTATGTTTTAATTTTTTGCAACTGAGGTGCTTTCCAAATTAACAAGTTACACAAACAAATTCCTTCCTGTGCTTTAACAGATTCAGATTTAGTGTTTTACTCAAATTAGGAAGTTATTAAGTAGGGTGAGAAGAACACAGTGTTACTGAATGTTCTTGTTTTATTCATTTTGTCAATTGCAGTTTTAGTTTTAATTATTTGTAAAAAACTATAATGTACTGGTTAATTTACAGTAGCATATTTCTGTACAGTAATGAAATTAGTGACATGAGCCTTACTGCAGCACTTGCTGTTTACTCTTTGCTGAGTTATATACACGTTAATCATGTGCATATCAGAATGGCTTTAAAATTTATATAGACTCAGCTGGAGGGTTGTTTAGACTTGCTGGTTCTTCATGTAGCTAAAAATAGTGTCATTTAAGACCTGGTCCAAAAGAAGTACATGAAATCAGTGTGACTATTCGTGGAAGGAAGGTTCTAGCAATGTGAAGTTCCTTCAGTCTCTATAGGGCCAGGCCCTAGCCAGCAGACAATGAAAAGCATGTTTTAGTGTTTTAAGAGCAATATTATTGCATAAGGTTATCTTATTCCTTTTTCCTTCTAGTTAAAAGATAGGACCTAACAAGTCTGCCTTCTCTGTCCCCCATGAGCTGCTGCAAAATCTGTTTAAGCTCTGCTGCTGTTAAAGATGAGCACAGATATAAAGGTCAGAGAAGTGCTGGCTCTGGGGGCCTGGACCATGACTCTGACAAAAACAAAATTCTGTTGGATGCACAGGGCAAACAGACTTGAGAATAGAGAAATTATTTTTTCACATTTTTTAAGTTTTATCACTCAGCTGTGCTACTTCTAGTAGACATAACATTTGCAGAAAGAAATGTTACAGATCTATTCAGCTGGCAATACAAGTTTCTCTGTGCTGAGGCCACATCTTTGCAGCAGTTCCTGTCCTGTGGAGGAAGTGGTGTGTATTTACCTAACAAGACAAATGGGAGTCTTCAGGATGCATTTCCATTTTTTCAAGCTGGAGATGAGACATGCCCAGCTGTGCCTGAAACTAAAACAACCCAACACGTTCACTCTTGTTGGGTGAAAATTCCCCCTGTTCTCAGAACAAAACCGTTATATTCTCTGCATTGTCAGAAGTAATAGCTGTCAAACATCAAAAAACCCACAACAAAACAAACTTGAGCTCCAGGCTAAGGGTACTGCTTCTGAAGCAAGAGTGGTTCACCCCCTCCAGCTATCCCAGCAGCCAGCCTCTTGGGTTTGGTTTTCCTCCTCACTCTCTTAACCATGGCTTGCTGTGAAACATACATAATCCAGCCTCTCCTCAGTCCCTGCATGGCTCTGTGAAAGCAAGGACTGACTGGGCTAACAGAACCTGAGGGGCTTTGCCCCTTAAAATTCAGCATATGTGAATAGGTCATGTCAAGTAATTGAGCTGCATTTTCTTTCTCCCTGAGACTTTTCTGGAGGAGCTGCCTCATCTTGCTGGGAGTTCTGAAGCGGTGAAGTGCAGATAGACCCTGGCTGCCTTGACAGGTAAGCACTCCTCGCTCCCTGCAGTGGAGAGGGCTGAAGGGCTGGGGCATCAGGAGCTCCTCCTGGGACATAGCAACCGTTTGGTACTGGGTTAGTAAAAATGACCCGTGCCTAAAAATCTGGTCACCCAGGTTCTGGCTGTCGGCCTGACCTCCAGAGTACAGCACTAGCACCACTCACTAACAGCTCAGTCACTCTCGGGGCTTTTATTAGATGTGTAGGAAAGCAGGCTGCACTGAATATTCAGATGGAATAGTCATTTATGACAGAATGCTGTCCTCTGTGTCTATTAAAGAGAAAACTACAACAGTTACTTGTGCAAACCATTCAACATTAACTCAGGTAGGACTTTTTAAGTCTATGTTGGGAGACATGGACTTTGGTGGCAGCTGGTTTCTCACATTTCTTTAAAGAGTGTGTCTGTGTATTGCAGAAAGCGAGAAAATAACTGAAAGATTTCTTTTTTTTCTTCTAATTTGCTCATAAGGGATTTGTTAGAAAGAAACCTAGGCAATGAAGAAAGTAAGGAAATCTCACCAACACCCAGGTGGAGGTACCACATGCCTGCATGCACCTGAATTCAATTGAGGCAAAGAAGCTGAATTTAAAATGCACCACAGAACAAGCCAGAGCCAGCTGGAGATTTTCCCATGAGAGAAAAGAAGAGCCTGGAGAAGCAGCAGGCAGAAACACTGAGCTGTGGTATGTTCCCTCTGGCTGTGAGTAGTGTATCTGGAAGGAGGGGAGTGGGAATGTCTTGGTTTGGTCGTTTGGCCTTAGTGAACTCTTCCAGTTAACACTTTTTTTAACTTAGCATTCAAAATGTTGGAGTGATTTAATTTTTTCATATATATATATATATATGTCCACACATGTGGGGTGAGGTTAAGCATTCACTGTAAAAGCCTCCAGAAACACTGTCTTTCTGTGTCTGACCACAAACAGAAGCAATAGAAGATACAGAAAAACTCATCAGGGTTGCTCTGAACAGAATGACTTAAAGATGTGTAATTTGTGTCAGTATTTGATTTGAGAAAAGCTTTTGTTGGATGAGTGATGGTGCCACACGTTCCAGGTTGTTCCCGGAGGGCTGCAGAGAGCAGGGAAAAAAGTGCTCAATATCTCCCTGCTGTACTGGGGAGAGGCTGCAGCTGCTTGCTGAGGGCAAGAGGTGGGCTTGGGGAAAACACCACGAGGATCTCAGTAAACGGGGGAATGGAGGAGCCGAGGGTGGCTGCAGAGGCTTTTGGCAGGAGCCCTTGCTGCTGTGCTGCCACTGCTGACAGGCACACGTGTCCTGTTCTGTCCTGTCTTAGCCTTGTCCTCCCATTCTGGCAGCTCGATGTGGGGGTGACTGACCACAGCATTGCAAGGAGAGAGACCCACAGTGCTGTCCCTGTCTCGCACAGCTCCCATGCTCTGTCACCTCTGTCTTTACTACAGCGGCAGTGATGGCAGGTGGTACTCAGAGCTCCATCAAACACATTGTAGGCTTGACTCTTTCACAGACTTTTAAAGTTGCTAAGTTTCCAGTATTTCCTTTACTAGGCATGACCAAAAAAGCTTATTTTCCAGTACATATCTTGCATTCTCAATCTCATCATACCACTAATTTTAATGTGGACTGAGTCATTTTCATCCTACTGCTTTAAAATCAGGCTGTGGAGCATGGTCTTGCTCTGGTATGTTTGGGAAGTAGAACAATTTTTCTTTCTCTCTTAGTCAGATCTGTCCTGCCAAGCTTCTATCACTTGGTGCTCTTAGATATAAAAATTACATATAGCTGGTGATGATTTGCAAAGTTAGTTTTATTACTGTTAGCAAAATTGAAACATGAAGGATGCCGGCTTACATTATGCAGGTTGATTCATAAAAATAAATCTTAAGTATTACTCCCAGGGAAATATTTAACCTTGTTTTGATGTAATTTCTCGGGGAAGAATTTGCATTGTAGTTATGCAGTACTTGCTTTCTCTGTTTTGCTTATCTGTGGCTTATCTCTCCTGCCCATCTGTCAAACCCTTCTCTAAGGTTGCAGTTGTTAATGGTTTTATGCTTGAAGTACTATATAGTTCCCTATTGTTGTCCTTGAAAATACCTCATTTATTTTTTGCAAGTCCAAACACTTCACTTTGAGACAGACTATTAGCACAGAAAATACAGGTAGAACAGTTCTAGTCTGGCAGTGCTGTGAACTCCTGGAAACTGGTGTGATGTGAAGCCTTGAAAGTGGGTAGAGCTGTTCCAAATCCTGTATTTGCAAGTATGTATCTGTGTATTTATGGGGAGAGAGAGAGAGAGCAGAAAATACAAGGGGAATGCCACAGTACTTGTGATGACTGGAGAAGCCCATCTTTTTCTCTTATCCTCTAAAATGCTGTGCTTCTGAGTGGGCAGTTTAGGAAGAACATGGCTAAAGTAGAAGAATACTGAAAGTGGGACAAATCCAAGATTGAACAAGCTTGCTTTGCTTGTATACAAAATCAGGTGGTGAATCTGGGCTTATCTGAGTTTGCATTCACAGGTTGGTTTCTTCACATGAATTTGAATTGTAAAGCAACAACTGATTCCTATTTCACTTATTTTGACTGAGCTCATTTGACCCTGCCCTGACTGGGCAACAACTTGGGTCTTCAGGAAAAGTCTGTTGTTGCAGAGGTGAATACATATGTGCTACATCAACCTGTATACAGCTGTTTTGCCTCTTTCTGTGTAGAAAGCCCCAGTGCTGCCATTTCCCTCTCAGAACAGGGCCGTCCTGCTTCACTGCTGGTGCTGCGCTGGCAGAGGGAAGTGGATGGACGCAGTGAGATGAACCCTGGGGCTCAGGTGCGTGACTGCAGTGTGCCTCCCAGGATGCCCCTAGTTTCACATGCTGGTGGTAAGTTGGGATTTTAACCTCTCACATAAAGCAGGCTTTCACTAGCACTAACTTCATTTTGACTATCAGACAGGCATTGATAATCTCTCCTGACTCTCAAGGATGAGTCAGTCTGCACAACCAAGAAGCCTCTGGCTTGTACATGGCACTGGTGAGGCCACACCTCGAGTACTGTGTACAGTTTTGGGCACCGCAGTTTAGGAAGGACATTGAGCTGCTAGAGAGGGTGCAGAGAAGGGCAACTAAGCTAGTCAGGGGTCTGGAAAACAGGCCTTATGAGGAGAGGCTTAGGGAGCTGGGCTTGTTTAGCCTGGAGAAGAGGAGGCTGAGGGGAGACCTTATCGCTCTCTTCAGCTACTTGAAAGGCCATTCTAGGGAGGCGGGTGTTGGCCTCTTCTCCCTTGTGACTAGTGACAGGACTAGAGGGAATGGGCTTAAGCTGAGCCAGGGTAGGTTTAGATTAGATATTAGGAAGAATTTCTTTACTGAAAGAATGGTTAGATATTGGAATAGGCTGCCCAGGGAGGTGGTGGAGTCACCATCCCTGGAGGTTTTTAAGAAGAGGATAGATGTGTTTCTTCAGGGAATGATTTAGGGGTAAGAGTAGTGTAGGGCTATCAGTTGGACTAGGTGATCCTGAGGGTCCTTTCCAACCGTAATGATTCTGTGATTCTGTGTGCTAGGCTGGTCTTAGTGAGACTCATGGATAGTCTTTGCCTACAGAGACAGGCTAGCACTTTCTCCTGGTTTGGCTTAGAACAGAACTGATTCTATTCTGATTTTGCTTTCCAGCTGAAGCTCCTCTAAGTAACTGCATTTCTGAAGCTTGCAGTATGTTTCTTTACAAACACTGCCTGCTTCCAGCAGTGATTAGGCGCAAGGTTTGGGTTTTCTGCTGAGAATTGGTATGTAAAGCAGGGCCACTGCTGAATCTTGTGTCTCATGTTGGGGGGGTGCAGAGTAAAAGTCTGCACCTACAGGGAGGAGCAGACAGGGCAGGTGACCTTAACCTGGCCAACTAAGTGTTCTATTCCGTATATGTCATACTTGATATAAAGCTGAGGGTGAGTTCCCTTTTCTCTTGTGTGCTTCTTGCTCTACTTGCTTTTTAGGGCCCATCTTTGTTGCTCTTGCTCTTCTTTCTCCCTTGCTCCAGGACCCAGCCCCTGAATCTGATTCTAATCTGCTGCTGAAGGCCTCCTGTTCCAGTATCAGTGGGGACAGTGATGTAGTTGCCATCAGGAGGGATTTGGGTTCTGTGCTGGTTCTTCATGTATTTGTGTGTATATATATATTTCATCTATTGTTGCTATTTTCATTAAAGTAGGTTTAGTTGTGGCTTCTTTTCTTTTTTTTTTTTTCTACAATCTGAAAGTCTCTCTCTCTTATTCCCTTTCCCTTCCTGTGTGTGGGGAGGAGTGGGACTGGAGAGCATCTGTCACTGGGTAGTGGTCAGTCTAGCCTTAACCTTTTACACGTTGCTTCCATTAATGTGGCTAACAATTACCATTTAAATGGAAAAAAGATATCTTGCTTTTAGTTTGCTTTATCTGTTTATTTTCTGAGTAGTTTCAAACCCAATTTACTGGTCTGTTGGGTAAAAGTGAAGCATCTTACAATGGCAAAGAAGTCAAATACGTTATTCAGTAGTGGGGTTTTGTTCATTTTGTGTATCAGTCTCTATCTGTTTTTCTGTGTAAAAAGTTAGTTTGGTTGAAAAAATGCTGACAATGTAATGTGTAATTTTGTGGTTTTCACATTTATGATGGCATATAAGCAACAACAGGAGTTAACAGTGGCAGACATTTTATTGCCATATAGGAAGCCACACCAGGATTAAAGGTTGTAGTGTAAAGGAAAGTTTTATTATGCCTCTTTGAGGCTTCGTACTCTTCATTGCCCGAGACCTTAGTACAAATCAAAAGCGAGCTCCACATGCTCACTGAGGAGAATGTTTACCTGTTAGGCATGAGCTTGGGCTCTTATTTACTGCTGGGGGGAGCAGCTTTTACTGCTCTGACATGTTGCCATAGGGCTTTCCAGAACCCCTCGCTCCCAAGACATTCCCATCACCCTGCACTGACCCAGCAGGAGTCCTGGTCCCTCTGGCAGGACCTGTGAGCTCCTCATGTGCCCTTGGGAGTTCTCTCTACCCATTGCAAGCCAGGTCCAAGGAAGTAAATAAGATTCCTGCTGACTTTCCCTCCGCTGGCTGTCCTAATGCTCTGCCTCCAGCAAGGCTGATGCTGGTGAACTCTAGTGGTTATTTGTGTTTCTGCAGATTGTGAGATCCCCCCCGAAGGCCAGCCCTGTTGGACCAGACACTGGACGAATGCAAAGCAGGAGGCAGGAGAAAAATGCAGTGGGTGTGGGAGAAGGTGTTTGTGCATTGTCTCTTTGCTGGCTGATGGGGAGCCAGGCCAGGGTGATAGGTCTCCTCTTGCAATAGCTGTATCATCTGACCATGTCTTTCAGTCATTTACAAGCAGGTGTCAGCCACTGAAACAGGCTGTGTCTTGTTGCCAGTTCCCTAAAAGTTGCCACCTGCAAGAGCTAATTTTCTATTTGTAGCCATGGGTTTATCTGCTGTTTTCAAAAAACCTTGCACAAAGAGATCTCCAGCCAGCTAGGCAGACGCAACCTGGCAAGTTAACATCATCTCCTTCCATAGTGACTGCTGCCCAACTGCATCCCATACTGCACACTGAGCATTCCTTACAAAACAAGAGGTGACAGAGCATGTAGCAATGCCGACTGATGTCACTTGTCAGGTGCCTTATAAAGGATGAGGTGAGACCGAGTGTTTGTAACACGCTTCAGAGGATAGGTTAGTCTGAATTTCTCCATGGCTACAGTACAGGAAATTTCAGGAGAAATGGTGTCATCAGAAACACCACTTCCAATATTGAAGAGTATTTTAGTCTACATTTGTCTTAATAAATTTAAGGAACACAAAAATATTTAAAAGCATACAAAGGTGGATCCTGTGAGTAGTGTGGCTCCGGGCAGGACTTTGAAGTAGGTGGTCCCTTCGCACCGCGTACTTACCTGGATTTGGCTTCTAGGTAATTAAACTATTTTTTGCTACTGTACTTTAGAGTTTGGAAGCTCTCAGCTTTTGAAAGCAAATTCACCATTTGCATTGTAACTGGGAAGTGCAGGTATTAGTTGGAATGAAGTTAGTATTTGGCTAGACAACAATTTTCTGTTCTCAGGCTGCATTTGGGGTGGGTTTAGGGTATTGATTTCTGCTTAGATGTGCAGAATGCATGTTTGTACTAGCAAGTTAAATTCATCAGAGGCTTGATGAGATTTCCTTTCTTACCTGTCTCTTCCATGGAGCTTTCTTTAAAATTGTGAGACCTTCCTATAGAATAAAGATTTTTCCCAGGGGATGGCGGATGGCTCTCCATCTGTCTGTGTACACCTTCCTTCTCAGAGAACCACTTTCCACAGATTCCTCTTCCTGCCCACTACCAGCTTCTTGCTGTAGTGACTCCACCTCAGCAAGGAGAAGATGTCTAGGCTGAAGCCACCTGTACTCTGCTCTGTCATCCAAGAGGTGGAGGCTACTTTACTGAAGCGATTCTCTGCTGTCGGCTGAGCTGAGCTTTTCTGTATGTCAGTGTGCACTGAATGGTCTCTGGAGAGCAAGGCTCTGGACGTGTTTGTGGTCTGCGCTTTTCTGAGCTCTCTT
Organism: Galbula dea; assembly: GCA_013399015.1. Classification (NCBI taxonomy): domain Eukaryota; kingdom Metazoa; phylum Chordata; class Aves; order Piciformes; family Galbulidae; genus Galbula; species Galbula dea. The sequence goes on from VWZX01002808.1 coordinate 295,941, forward strand.
TATACGGGGTAGAGCCAGGAGGAGAGCAGAGTGACTAGATGCTGCTAGTGGCCTTATGTAAAAAAGAATCTGCAGCTGATTACTTAGGGAGCTTTGCAGCCATTGTGCATCCTGAGGCAGCAGGAGGGATTGGAGCAGGGGCTGAAATCTAAGGAGACGTAGAAGAGCAGGGGTGCTCTTCCAGGGATGAAAAGATCTGTGGCTGTTATGGAGCAGAGAGAGGAAGAGAGCCAATGCCTTGTGATCCTGTGTTCCTATGAGATTAACATGGTAAATGCAGAGCAAACACCAGTGAGTATTGGCATTCAAAAACAGCTGATACAGTTACTTAGGCTGGTTTGTGTCCTTGCCTTCAGGATGGGCTTGTTTTCCTGTCTCTAAAATGGGACTGGCAGTCCCTGTCCAGAAGCCTCACTGTACCATGTGTTAGCAGTCACAGAGCTGCTGTCACTGTCTGAAGTCATTTGTCACAATTCCTTTCTTGGGAATTGCAGTATTTCTGTTCTGCAAAGGTACAGCTAACGTAGAAGTAAAGGAAGGAGAGTAATAGCTGTGAGATTGTATGGTGGGCAGGAAGAGGAGACAGCTCACCCATGAACCATGAGTTGGCATGTTGAGGTGGAGCTGTGAATCCAGGATGTAGGATGCAATCTAGGATTTGTCTGAGCTTTGAATATGGTGATCGGGTAGCAGTCATGTTTGTTGCTGCCACGGCTGCCAGTATTGTGGAAAAGGACCTTGGCACAGACGTACAGATCTGATGACAATGGGTTCATTAATGTAGCTAACAACAAAATCCTCACCCTCAAACACACAGATTCAGGCTCTCGTTTCTCCTCCCATTTATTGCAGTGGAAGCTGAGGCTTGCAGTTCAGACCAAGCAGTCCTGCAGGGCATGGTGTGCTTCAGGGATGCTGCTGCAGAGCCTTCTTGTGGGCACAGTGCTGCCTCTCTGCCTTGCCTACCCCAGCTGCTGCAGGACTTTCTTCTGGTGGTTTCTGGGCACTTGCTGCTTGTATTTGTTGCTTTGGGAGTCTTGGGACAGTAAACATGAAGGTTTCTGATGCTCATGGTGTATGTACCCTTTTTCTTTTAGCTTCCTCCTCCTTCACAGACTATCCAGTAGTCCTTTAACAGCTCTGTACAACCTCTAGTCTCACAGAGGTTTTACACTTGTGCTCCCTGATGTTCTCTGCATCTTTCATGCTCCAATTCTATTTTTTACTTAACAGTTTGTCCTGTAATCCTCTCCTCTTCTCCACTTTTCTGCCTGAGTCTTGGGCTCTAGCATGTGGGTGGACAGTGGTCAGGGGAGCACACAGTGCATCTAGCTGAGAGGAGTGGATGTTTCTCACCTGAGTCAGCCTTGCGGGGGGGGGAGGGGCAGGCACAGCAAATAAACAGTTTCCAGATTTGGTCTGCAGTGAATTCTCAAACCAAAGCATGGATGTTTGGGAGTAAGCTGTGCACGTCGGAGCCTTCTGTTATGGAGGAAAGAATCCGTGCCATGGCACAGCAGCGGGACTAATGCCTTCCTGAGGTCATGCAGAGCTGGACTGGGGCTTTGGGCAGCAGCTGCAGCTATCCTGTGCAACTGGTCAGAAACTGGGAGCAAGTGGGACTGTGTAGGTACACGTTGCTGGTGTTTGACTGGGGTGGAAAGGCTTGGCCATTGTACCAGTTCCCTCTGCTTCTGCAGCTGTGCTAAGGAAATCTGCCACAGTTACCCGCTGAAGACTTGCGTGAGCTGAGGACTTTCTGGGTTTCAGCATACATCTGGTGCTTCCTTCTGGAGGCTGCTGCAAGTCTGTAGCACAGACTTTTGCAGGCTGATACAGGGTGTGCCGGATCGAGTGACGTACGTCATGTCTGGCACGGCTCAGACACAGTTTCAGTGAAACTCCTGTTGATGAGACGCTTCGGCTGACATCACAGCGTGCCATGGGCTGACTGCCTGGCATGCCTGTTGGCAAGGGCTGTGTCAGCACCAGCGTGCTCCCTGATCCCCAACCCGGGGCGTAGTGTGACATCGGTTGTGAGTGGGAATCTCTCTCTGCCACCAGTAGGTTTTATCTGAGCTGTTACCAGGCAGAGCTGCTTTAAAAAAATCCCTGGCATCCATCCCCAGACCCAGCACCATGGGCTGTCTTTAATTCTGGGAGCATTCTTCGGTAAGCATCTCCACACCAAAAAGCACTTGGCATCCTGCTTTCCTCACACAGGGGTGCTGTGAGGGTCAATCTGGTCAGATGTATCAGAGGCATCTACCTCCGCTCCAGACACCTCGCAGGAGTTCGATTGTGGTAATATCTGCCTCATCAAACACACAGAGGAACAGAATAATTGTAAGGGGATGTCGTTCCTTTTTCAACACTTAATTTCTCTGTGATTAGAGCCTTTGTTCCAAACACAATCCAAACCGCCTTTGAATTCAGAAGTGTGACTACGCCCAGATGCACCACATTGTTTTCTTTCTTTTTCGGATAGTCCAGTTCTTTTTCTCCTTTCCTCTTAAGGTAAGAAGCCTCTGGGGTGTTTTGCTGATGTCTCACATGAAGAGGCTGACAAACTGATGTATGTGATGATTAAGTCACTTTCACAAGGTCATACGACAGAATCGCTGGCGATGCCAAGAATAGCACCCCAAGTCTCTTGTCTCTCTCTAGCCCACCCTGAATGCTACAGCCTGCCTTTGCCTGATGAGCATGATCTGATTCACAATGCAGCAGTTGTGCTGCAAGGCTGGCTACCTCTCTGCGATCTCTGCTGCTGCAGAGAAAAGCAGTCAGGCTCAGGCAGCAGCAGAGACTGTACATGTCTGTAGCAAAAAGTCTAAACCCCACAAACAGTGTTTAGCAGCTTATCTTATCTACAGATAAGCTCATAAAATGTACCGACTGGTTAAAAATAGGTTCTAAAGTTCTTGGCAAACACGTCAAACTATATATTCTTTGTGTTTTTGCTGCAGTACAAAAATACCGTTTCAGTGATTCTGATTCATATTGGCTTTTTCTGGTCTGTCTGGAAAAGTACCAAATTATGGATGGGTGTTTTTTTGCTTTTAATTGTGCTCTTGTGTACTAAACCTATTCCTGTTATTTGCTTGCAGTGTGTTTAGGCTATGTTTAGGCAAATGGAAGTGGTTCTTCAGTGCCTTTGGCACTCTGAACAGAATGTACTGAACTCCCAGGGCTTGTTACAAAGCCTCAGCTTCCAGCACTAACAAAGCCTGTGCAGTCAATAACCAAAAGAAGAGAACTACCTGGGCTTGGCAGAGGGAGTTCAGAGGGTCTGGGAAGATTGTGGATTGTGAGCCTGCACCCAGTTTTTGTCCTGTGGTTTGGGTAAATGAAATAAGGGGTCTCCTGCCTGTGTGCTGACGGCTCTCAAGAGGCTAGCCACGCTTTGGGTGCTGGCGCTGCCTGTAACTGGTTTAATGCTGTGGTCTGTGGATCCTTCTGCAGTGTGCAGTTTATGGATGAAGTTCTTGTCTGGCTGTATCAACACTGGGCTCAGTGTGTTCCCAAATTGTAGTGGAGGCTTTCCATCTATGAGCACCACCATTGCTGGAAGTGAAACAGTGTGATGCCACTGCCTGCTGCATGTCCCTTGGCAGCACTTTGGGATTTTTACAATTCTTTGCTTTGTTATTCAACCTATTTTAAGCTCTGATGGAATAAGGATGGCATTTGATCACAGTACTGGGCACAACTGTTTGGTTTTTGTAACCCATGTTTTAAACCAGAGGCTTTTTCCATATATGCTTGTGTCTTCAAATAACTTCAGACTCTTGGCTTTAGACTTGCATGCTTGTTTGCTGGTCTTTGCCATTGCCTCCTTGGAGGGAGCTGCCAACTTTCACTCAGTCAAGTGTTGTCTACTGAGGTGAGAACGCCTAAAAGGAAGGAGTGAGGCAATGGCTGGGGGTGGTGGCACTTCCTAGCCTTCATCAATGGTTTAGTTCTCATGATGGCAATTAAAGATGTCTTTATATCTATGTATTTCTATTGGATTTTCTTTATCATCTCTACATATGTGTCAGTTTCTTCTGATCTTGGGTTTATTGAGCAGGTGACACACTATGCGAAGACTTTGATATCAAACACTGCAGGATAAATCTTTGCCATTGTGGAAAAAATAAGCTGCTAATGCTGGGTCCGTGTTCATATACCTCTAGTATGCTGGAATGAGCAGCCTCCATCTACCATGTGAAATACTCTTAAAACTTGTGCACTGTGTTTTGCCCACAGGACTGAGACTTCTGAGAGCAGCTTGTCCTGCAAGCCTGATCCCTCAGCTTTTTAGTGGATTTAGGTGCATTCGTGGTTAGCAGTGAAGTTCAGTCTTGTTTCATTTGTTTTAATACCATGCAGAGCAAGACAGAAGGCTTGTTTCTTCTTGTAGGTGAAGGTAGCCAGAAGATGAGTATTTGCCATCTGGGAGGAAAACCAGGACTGGCAGTCACATAAAATCAGGAGAAAAGAAAAAGGAAGAACCCAGCTGAGAGAGGGTCAGAGTACAGAGAGGAGGAGAGGCAGATAGTGAGATGGCTGTCATGGTTCCCTTTCATCTCCTTATGTAATAATCTAAGAAACCTGGGAAAGTAAGTCACCAAAGATGCTGCTTTACATTGTCTTTGGGTGGTAAGGAAAACCACAGGACCTCTTAGCTGCTTTATTTTTGTTCAAGGCTCTGTGGCATTAAGGCTAACTAATACCCATAAAACTAACAAGCATTTTCTGTGATTTGAAATTAGATTTCTGCCCATATGTTCTCCTGCTTTCAGTGGCAAGTTCTTAGCAAATCTCTGCATTTTGTTTTTATATTACCAAGCTGCAAGTGCAGGTACCAGCTTTGGGGTAATTGTGAACCCCATTCATACACACAGATATCTGATACTTGTGACACCTTGGGACCAGGGTTGGAAACCTCGCTCCGATTTGTAAAGTCAGGAGCCCAGTTATGAGACTGCTGGCTTATTGTGCAAGCTGGCACTTGATGCGTGAAAGAAAATTGCATTCTGCATGAAGTAAAATTACAGCTGCTGAAACCTTCATGCTGTCTATAACATAGGTTAGAAAGAAATCTGGAACAGCTGGTACGTTACAGTAAACTACAGTTTGTGCTGTTGGGGCCCAAGGGACAGCTTGTTACTGCAAATGCTGGTTTTACCCTGGAAACCTCTGGCTTCTTTTAACATGTTCCTGATTAACATTATCAAGTCATAGACTTCTTTTGGGTGTCTGAAATGCCACAGAAATTTTATGATGAGAATACCTTTCAAAAAGTCCTTATTCTTTAGTGCCATTTCCTCACAGTTTCCAAAATGACACGCATCCTGTGGTGTATGTGTTTTCTAGTGCTTCCTGGGGCTGATCCTGGTCCATGCTCTGGTTTGGCGTGGATGCCTGAGAAGCTAAAGAGAAACTGATTGCTTTCTGCATCTCATCTCAATTTTATCTCTTGTGCTAAGGGCCATAAAGCAGAAAAGTAATTGAAAAATGGTAGCTTAGGACAGCGCTGTATATGTACTTGGGAGAGTTGGTTACCCTTCCTCCTCCTTGCCTCTTCACTCTGTTAATGGCTTTGGACAGAAAACGGAAGGTTTTTGTTTCTGCATGGCAGGCTGGCTGACAGTTCCTCTTGGCATTGTTGCTGGCAGCCTCTCCTGGCCCATGAGCTGCTGGCTCTGGACAGACAGCCTGTCCTGCAGTCACTGCAGCAGCTGACTGCTGGGTGACCAGCTTGCTTTACTTAGAAGGTTGGTACATCCGTAGGCTGTAATATGATAAATGGGGAGCAGCTGCACACTTTGGTGCATACAAAGAACAACACAGAGAGGCTGGGGTTTATTGTATTTTGAGCTCTTTCCACAGAAAATGAAAGGAATACTGTGGTTTACCCTATTTGTGTGGTCCTGAGACAGAGAATTGCAAGTTGCAAAGAACGATTGAAGCAGACAATGTTTATGCTGGTAACGGGTTGAAACGTTTTCTGTCATGGAAAAGATGAACAAGGCAATTCCACATCATGTTTCTTTTCTGAGACCTGTGAGTACTGCCAGCTCTGCAGCTATTTTAATTCATGAGCTGCTGCCCTGTGTGGTATTGACACCACTGCTACGCATGGTCAAGCGTCACCTTCCCAGGAGTGGCATGAAGGGAGTTAAGAGGGCACGAGCCCTCCTGATACTGTCTCTGCCTGTTTCCTGCTCTTCACGTTTTTCTGTATCACACACCTCTGAAGACAAAGCAGGGGCTGGAGAGTACAGAGACCAAAGGTGGCAGCAGAATAGGAGGGCATAAAGGAACCAAAGGGAGGGGAAATGTAGGAGCAGTAGATAGAGAAGGCCAGGGCACCATCCTTGATGGCAAAAGTCTTTCTGTGGGCTGTGGTCAGCACCCTGTGCTGAGGAAAGAACAGGCCTTCAGAAGTATTCTGTAGTGTTCCTGGCTGCTGACAAGCCTGGCCACAGTACATGGAGCAAGGAGGAAGAGTCATCCCTTCCTCCTCATGGGCAGAGGAACCTGGCCAGCCCTAAAGAAATCCATCTGAGCTGCGTCCCCTGTAGTCAGCATTGCAGGACTCAAAGCTCCTGCTCTGGCAAGCTCGAAGGGACAGACAATCAGCGAAAGGCTAGCAATAAACTACTCTGATGTAGCTCTGAGCTTTTTGGAGCTCTTGTTCCCAATCAGACATAATAGAAAAGCATTATTCTACTGATAGATGATGCAGTACTGATGGATGAAGTCTCTGTAAGGATAAAATTGTCAGCTGAACTCTGCTTGTGGAGGCCTTGCACATGTGCAAGCAGCTATGATCTGCTGGAAGCAGCTAGAAGGTGCAGAACTGTCAAGTCTCTTGGCTTCTGATCTTAATAGCTCTGACAAGAAAGCACTGAAACATTAAATAGAAAAACTTGCAGATTCCTGTTGGTTTTGGGTTATTTTGGGGTTTTTTTGCTGCAGGCAGAGATGACTGGATTTTTCTGGAGCATATACCTATGGGAGTGAAAAGGCCTGGGTGCATTTGCCAGCATTATGGGCAACGAGTATCAGGCTAGGCTGAAAAGAAGCCTCTGTGCACCAGGTGTTCTACGTACAAACTTGGAGAACAAGGTGCTGATCACTTCTGAGGCTGTTATATTCACAAGTGATCTGAAAGAGACAGTTAGACAGAAAACCCCTTTAGTGAATCTGGAAGAGAGAAGACGGCCTAATCATTCTTTCTGTAGTCAACACCCAAACCAATGGTGCGTCTTCTTGAGCCAGCAAATACCCCTTCAGTGAGTACAGGACCACACAGCCAAGAAAATTCTTGGAGCTTCCTTAGGAGCAGAAGCTTCTCCCTGCCACCCTCAGCCCTGAGAGCTGCTCTTCCATAGGTCAATGTGCCTTTAACATCAGCAGAGTTGTTCTGTCTCCACTCAACCTGCCTCTTGCTGTACAGGTTGTTCAATAGTGATGCAGCCAAAAACATTCTACAGATTTGTGCCTTTGAAAATCTCTTGAAGTACATGGGCCAGATACTTTAGGAAGAAAAGGAGTGATTCGGTGCTGAAGCTGGCAGAGACTGCCTCTACTTTATATTGGAGGCTGTTCCTCTGCGTATGCTTGCACTCGTGCATATCTTCTCTTCAGCACTTTACATCCCTCTTCTGTTTAGTGCTTTATCTCACTTGTGCTCTTTAGTTAGTGTTATCTCTTGTCAGCTATCTGCATTACAGAGTGTAGGACACTATTTAGGAGAGGAGCACTGTGAATCAACCTTGTCTGTTGGCTCCAAGAGAGCTACGTATGTGTGGATGATGTGTGTTTCACACGAGGGTGCTTCTCTTCCGAGGGCAGTGTAATATATACGTGATCTTGCTGCTGGCTACTGTAGCACATCACATAATTTGGTCTTCCTGCCTCTGCTTGGATTGGTTTTTGGCCAACTTGAAGGTAAGTGGCCTGGCTGCTGTCTGTCTGCAGTTCCACAGTCCTGATTTGCTTTCTTCTGTTATTCATTAACAGGTGAATACCCTGTGCAAGCTCTGTTGATTTGCTTTGCAACCACCTGTCTGTAAATCATTTGCCATCTCTGGTTGTGACTAGTATCTGTGTGTTTTGTTCATCTTCCATGTAACGATCCTGGTTCTCCTCCCGTTTCTCGGCAGCGTGTCTCCACTGCTCACAAGGAGAGCGTGCGGGGGTGAGCAAGGAAGAGTCAGTGCCCAGGTGGATTTATGCTCTTCATAGATACCTAAAGTAACTGGAGAAAGTGGCTGGTGTCCAGAATATGCACACGCAAGTGCATGACAAATTAACCAGTTGTCCACTTTTTGGGGAATTAAGAAGTTGTACTCCAGCAGGCAGTGTGCTGGTGAAGGACCCTCCGGTGTTCCTGTGGCTTCAAGAAACTTGTCTGATGAAATGGGAGCCTGGTGGGCAGAGCAGTCGGGTTTTTGTGGACTGCTGCCCTTGGCCTGTGGTTGCAAAAAAATGAATAGCTGGCAGGGAGGTAGCCAGTATGTGCTGCTAACCATACGTTACCTCATGGCTGTCTTCCCAGTGCCCAGATGTATGGCTGCTTTAGGACGCTGGGACCTCCCTCTCTGCTGCGGTAGACACTTCTATAATTAGTTCGGTGGCAGCTTTCCATATGCCAACACTCGTGACTGCAGGACTGTTTAATTTTCACTTCTCTGAAGTATTTGATTTGTCAGCTGTTGGCTTCTGTTTGTTAAAGAGCAAATATGGAAGTCCTTACTTAGATTTTTGCTGTTAGGGCTGAAGGGTGGATCATGTCTGAAGAGACCTTTATATCTATGCAGCATGAGAGACAGGGCAAGGTCTTAAATACCCTGAGTCAGTCACTACTAGGCTAATCGGTAGAAAACCCCTGTCTTCAGAGATGGGTGTGTCTTGTCTCCCTTCTGTTCAGAGAAGTAAAAAATCAGTTCTGCCACTAGTGCTGCCTGCTGGTGTTTCAGTGACTGGTGATGAAAACATGGTGTGCGGTGGCCAGTGCCTGACTGTGGCTGCTGGCACTTCTCTGGTGGCTGAGAGTGCCTGCTGCTGAGAGATAATCACCTGGCAGTTCACTGCTGGGGGTATCTCTTGAATTATTGAATGCCAGAATAGATGTATATTGAGTTACCTTACTGGCAAATATAATCTGCAGCATCTCATGTAACCCTACAATATTCTCAGCTTTCCTACTTGCGTAACATGAAATCTTCAAAAAAAATCTAGAAAAGTCAACATATGGTTTTAGGTATAGCTTGTATAGCTGTACATGTTTCCAGAGAGTAACAGGTTGTACCCTGGATTTGGAGATGGCCTTTCCTGGCAGTCAGTAGTATGTGATTGCTCTTGTTTAAAGCCAAGCCTGCACTTGAATGCGCAGCAGAATGAGGCAGGATGTGCATGGTGTGTTATCAAAAAAACCGAAACAACCAACAGCCTGCAAACAAAAAAAAAGCGAGCAGCCAAATTATAAAAACAAAAAGCATACTCTTCTCTGAATAATTTGATTTGTCAGCTGTTGTTGTGGAGGATCTGGCTGACGCATCTTGAGGAAGTGGAACCCTGTAGTTCCGGTCCTGTGGTGCTTGACACTAGGAAGGTCTTCGCTGTGGAGGGCCTTGCTGGAGTCACTTGTGGCAGCACATGAAGGGGGCAGGAAGAGAGAAAATCAGCATATGCACTTGTAATTTTCCCCAGCTTGCAGAGATGCAAGTAAATGCCACTGTTCGCCCTCATTCCTCCTCTGCCTTGCTGTTATATACAGAGTGCAGGATGTAGATCTGGGAGCAGTGGTTGGGAAATTGGCCACATATCCTTTGATCTTTAGTTCCTGTAAAATCCTCTGAATGATGTAGTCTTCAATGCTCATGCAAACTATAGAATTTTTACATACATCCTCTTGAAATGTGGCAGGCAAAATTTGTCATTCCTTAGTTTGCAAGGGAAATAAAACATGCCTTCTCATTTCCCAGACTGCTGAATTCCATATAATCCTGGTAACAATTTACAAGAGAAAGGAATAGCACACAGTGCTTAATTGGAAGGAAGGGCAATGCTGTGGTTAATCAAACATTTCTGTCATTTACAAGCGTCATAGAATTTCGTGCTGCCGACTGATGTGGAGAAGGCAGCGTGGAGCAAGCCCCCTTCTCTGTGAGCACCACAGCTATGTCACATGCAGCAGCCCTAGCAGGTGCTGACGGAATAATTAGTGCTGGGGGATTTGTGGTACTGCAGGCATTGAAGGGCTGCTGGAGGTGGTGAAAGTGGAGCTCCATCTACTGTTGTATCGAGAGAAAGCAAGAGTAAGTAGACTGGCCTTGCACACACATACTGAAAAGCCAGTGGGTATCACGTGCTACTCTTCCCCCCCTGCCACCCGTTTCTCCCCTTTTCCCTTCCCGCCTTCACCCCGTTTCCCCACCTTTTTTACCTTGCCCTTTTCCTTTCCCCCCAGCCCTTTCCTTCTCTGTGCTGTAGTTGTGTGAGCAGAGGGTCTGTTGCTGTGTTTGTCTTCACCCTAAAAGCAGCCTGCTGCTGGCTTGTTCACAGAGAATTTGTCAGAGAGATGGACCCTGCTGTGCCTCAGAGCTTAAGCAGGAAAACACAACCTCACAAGTTTTCCTAACTCTGACCAATGTGTTACTAGCACTGGATTTTCCTTTGTGAAATGGCACATAGCTGTCTGGGCACATTACAGTTGTTATACTAACTAATTCTGTTCTTGCTTATCAGTAATCTGTAATTTCAGAGTTTCACACCTGTTTGCTCAAATGCCTTTTACTTGTTTTAATGTGCAAAGCTGCAACTATCTCTGTAAAGTGTAACTAACAAACAAGCCCCGCAACACCATCTGCATTCCACATCCTGGAGTGTGTTACATAGCCAAGCAGCCCTTAGTGTAGGAAGGTGTGTGTATGCAGCAAGGGGAACAAAACAAAAATGTAAAATACTTCTCCTGGCACTGCTGTCAACAATTAAAATGTGTGGGGCTTTGCTAGGGGAGGTTATGAACAAGCCTGTGGAAATCTGAAGCAGTTTTCAAAAGAAAGCACTGAAAATATGCACCAGAAACCAAGGAATACATTGCAGATGGCAGATGTGTGTCTCTGCACTGTCACGGAACACTTTGGTTTGACAAATGGCTGTGATCTGCCATGGAGCTCTGCAGAAGGTGAACCATTGGGCTGTGGAGTGGCAGAGTACAGAAATAAGTAAGCGTGCCTGATACTGGGTTTTTTATGGGAGAATTCACCCATGCCTTCAATAGCCAGATCCCACTGACTGCTGGGAGATGGAGAGCCCTCCGCTCCTGGAAACAATCCTGTTTAATTTTTATACCATGCATGTCATCTGTAAACCCTTGGGACCTGTGTTAGGAAAGAAGATCTGGTGGTGTTCCCCTGTGATGGGGCAGGGCAGCGAAATGGTCTGCTAAAGGCGGGAGAGCCTTGAGGAAGACACATCAAAGCCTCCCAACCCTCAGCATGGTCCCTGCAGGGCTGGAGGAGATCAAGTCTGTTGTAAGCAGTGAATAAAGAGAGAAAATGTTAGGGGAGAGCTCATGGCAGCTCTGGCCCCGGCACCCCCCTGAACTGTGTGAGGTGGCAGCCCCTGTGTCCCAGAGGCTGCAGAGGCAGGCTGGCCAGCTGCAGAGCCTGGAGACAGAGAAACTCCCACTGTCTTGGATTTTGCTAGTGACCCCTGCAGCTGAGCTGCTCACCAAATGTGGCATGATCAGTGCCTTGACAGTTGTGGAAACTTAGGGACTGGAGGAAGCGGAGCCCAATGGCTGTATGTGATCCCCAAGGCTGCTGTCCTTTCCTTGGTCACCCATTTATCTCCCCAAGTGTCTGCTGGATTCTCCTGTATTAATAATTCACTCAAGTCTTTAACGCTTCAGACTAAATTTTGCTTGTGGTAATGTAGCCCACTGATGACAGAGGGTTTGTGTAAGGCTGTAAGTTTCCCAGATCCTGAGACAAGACTCTGGATTTGGCCATGATGGCAGCAGGAGGTGGGGATCTGCAGGCCTGCAGCAAGTAGATCTGAAGTTGCATCTGAAATAGCTGAACTGTGACATTTTCTTTTGACAGAAATGATGAGAGGCCACAAAGGCTTCTGTTCTGTGATTCAGAAACTTGCAGATCATCTTTGATTCCCACCTCCACCCTGTGCCTCACTGTTGCCAAAACTTTTCAAAGCAAAGATATTTGTACAAAAGAATTCAGCAACAGAAATGGAATTCACTCGTGGATCAGATTACTGTTATTTCTGTCTGGAAGCAGCACCAGAAATAGTTGCAGGGATTTCCACTTTGCCTTTGGAAAGATGTTGTGTGTATTGTTGATAGAAAAGTAGCTATTTGGAAAGATAATTCATATACCTTGAGAAAGGAAGGGAGATGAGCTGTGAATACGAGTGTTTGGCTTTTCATTGTAATGTTCAGTCACTCTTGTTGTTCATGTTCTGACAAGAGCTGCACTTGCTGCTGCTCAGGAGAAGACATTCCCAGCCCAAAGTCAAAGCTTTCATTCAAAGCACAGTTCTTCACTCCGATAAAGCCTTGGTGTCCTGGAGAGTCATCAGACATCTCCTGCACCTGGGGACTCTGTAGAGGATACCTGATGAAGGGAAATGTTTTGGTGATGTTTAAGGCAGTGATGGCTCGTGATGCTTAGGAATGTGATGTTACCTTAAAACATTAACTTGCACATCAGTTGGGGGCATCAGTCAAACAAAGTGGTGTTCAAAGTACCTGCTGATCAGTGCTCTCTAATTTGCAGCCAGCTTTCAGTAAAGCCTCAATCCACTTAATGATGCTCTCCATGGGGACAGAGATGTCAGCTGAAGCCCTCAGCGGGGCATGGGGAGAGTCGCAGACACCTGATGGCTCGTAATACACAGGGATGATTTTTACAATAAAGTCAGAGTCCTCTGACCACAGCTTTGAACACTGATTAAAGCGGTGGAACCAACAGATGTCTGTAGTAGAATATTGAAGGGCAGCTTCTACCTGAAAACTCCATGGGTTTAAGAGCTGGACTCAATGATCCTATTTTGGGTCCTTTCCAGCTCAGACAGTACTGTGATACTACGATATTTCTGTTCCTGTTCAACTGAGAATTTCAAGGTGAAAGAGTATAGAAAGGTTTCACTTAAAAAGTCAAGCATCTTATCTTGGAAATAGGGTTGATTATGTTACTTTACCCCAAATAATCTACTTGGTGTCTCTGAACATCAAGTGAAGCCTTACTAAGCAATGATGTCTTTTTGTGGCCACCTTAGCCAGGCTCCTCCATTCTGCCTGATGGACTGCGCACAAAGGAGCATATCTCCAAGGAGGGAATTTTTTGGCTCTTTGGAAATACATGTGAAAGGGGACATCAACATATGGACATGGCATATCCAGGGGATGGCTGTGGGAGCCTGGGAACATTTTGTGCCTGCAGCAAGTGTAGGAAGGAGCAAGGAGGAAAGACAACTGGCTGGCTGCAGTGATTGCATGTGCTCAGATGGAATGACATGGCTGCTCGTGAGAGCAGGAGCTGGAGCAGCACCAGAAGGGCTCAGCCATGCCTAGGTCCTTATCACAGCCGAGGTGAAGAAGGGATCTTGTACCGGGCCTCTTCCTTCCACGTGGGTCACAGCTGAATTGGGAGACTCCTGCAAAGAGCCACAGATGACATCTTGTCCAGAGGGTGAAATGAAACTGCTGAATAGACCCAAAGCAAGCCAGATGCTGATGAAACAATGAAAGAGGGACTGGTTTGGCAGCTCAACACTGTCAGCAATTGGAGGCTTCAGGTGGGAGCACCCTGTGGCTTTTCCAAATGCGCCACCATGAGGAGCTGTGTTTATGGATCAGAAACTGCAAATGTACAGAACAATGAGCTAAAAATAAAACTATAGCAATCTCACACCAATTGCAGGCGAGCATACTGCAGGCGGAGGGGCACACACGAGGTACTTGCATTCAAAGGTTGCATGAGTCTGTGTGTTGCCACATAGTTCACAGCAGGTCTTCAACACATTTTCTCTGGGATAGAAGCAGAGCAATTGCTTGCTTCTTCAGTGCTGTGATTTCTATGCTGTAATGGTTATATGTAAGGTCTCTTGTTACAGATCGTGATCAACCACCTCCTCAACTTGTAGGGGTGTATTTTCCTCTGCCTCTAATGTGTGGTGCATCCCTGGTGAGGTCAAGGGAGAGGCTCGTGTTCCTTTCAATAGATTTTTGTTGCACACCTTAAAAGATGATCTCCTGATTTATTTACAAGGCATGCTTTATAGAGCCTTATATAGGCCTACTTTCCACTCCGACACCCCGATCAAGTGTTAGCAGGAGATGCTCTCACTTCCTAACTTGTTAATATTGGCATCTCTCTATTTTGCTGGAAGCTGCAGCAGCATCAGCCTGACATCACTTCCATGCTTACCTGCATGTAGGACCAAGTGAATTTGCAGGTTGGGCGCAGCATTATATGAACTGCTGACTCTGGTTTTGTCTTCCCCATTATGCTCTCAGCCATGCTGGAGGATGCACACACGGGCCAAAAGATGACCAGGATGCCATAACAGATTTCCCACAAAGAAAACAGAACTTTCTGAAGCTTAAAAAATCTCTACTGGCTCATACTGTTTCTGGCAGCTGATTCATCCAAGGTGGTGGTCACGTATGAGTCCTCACTCATTTTGAAGGTCTGAAGGCTTTGTTTTCCAGAAGAAAAGCCTGTCTGAGCATTATTTGTGCTGGACTGAACTTCAAACAAAATTGCTGCTAGGAAGTGACAGCAGGCTGTCTATGACAGCTAGTGTTATGTAGCACAGCCCTGTCAAGGAACAGATAATCCCCCATCCTTAAATATACTTTCTATTTATGTTGGCAGCATACAGACTTCTAGGGATTTTACCAGTTATCCCAGACATAACACTTCAAAAGTGCTCCCTAGGAAACTTCTATGCAAATCTGTATTTCAAACTTCTTAACTAAATAATGTGAATTGGCAAACATGTTGCAGCCTGTTGGCGCTTCCAGTAGAAGAATGTTCAAAAGTAAAAGGAAAATTGGAAGTATTTTTTTTTTGTTTACTATGATACAGAACTGGAAATTATATCAATTGAGGGGGCGTACCAGTTGTTTGTGCAACTTAATTTTCCTGGTTAGTTTATTTTTCATGTTTTTCAGAATTTCAAGGTACCAAACTAAAATCCTGATGTTTCTCTGAGCTTGAACTGACAGTTGGGTTGTCAATGCTTTGACCAAAAAAACCCATCATTGAACAATTACAAGCAAGCTGTTTGACAAGGTTTGTGTGAGAGGAGCTGCAGCTCAGGGCTGTGCTCAGCTCGTGGAGCTGCTGCTCAGGGTGAGGGCTGCTGAAAGCAGCCCAGGTGCAGCCCCTCTGCAATCACAGAGCAAAACCCGATGAGCAAAGCCAAGGGCAGGGTTTTCCATCCACTGAACAATGGCATGCCATGCCCCACAGCCCACTGTGCTAAATATACTGAATGCTGGAAGTGACCTGCTGGGATCACTGTCCATCCTTGGCTCTACTGTGTTAACAGGATGGCTTTTCTCTAAAACAGCTGCATTGTGAATTTGATTCATGCCAGCAGGGTGTGAAGATGCTTAACTTGCTTACTGTAGGCGGGTATGAATTTTCTCGTGTCATCGTTAAGGTCCACAGGGCTGCTAATTTCCTTTCTTGGGTGTAGGTCCAGCCTGTTGTAATGCAAGTCCTTGTGCAGCACAGAGCATCTTCCACTGACACATCTGTGTTCTGCTACTCAGGTCATCCCACCAGCTGGATTAGCCATAAGTGCTTTCTGGCAGAGCTTGCACAGGTTCATCGAGATTGGTGTCAGGGTTGTCATACTTGCACATTCCTCAGATTTGGCCTCAAGTTCTCCTGGTTCTGGTGCTTCTGCCCAGACCTGCTGGAAAGCTACATGCACACAGACCAGCAGCAGTGTTTGGCTTCCTCCTCCTCTTCACTGTTGTTTGTGAAAAGCAGCTAATGGTGTTAGTGGAATCAGATGTTTTGGGGAGGAGAGACCTGGTATTATACTCCCTCAGTTTTGTACCTGTGTATTGGACACTGTTCAGATTTGCTGTTGTTTGTGTTCTAAAGAAATTACCTTGAAATGAAATTAGAGATGGATGAAATCAAGTATCTGTTTGATGAGAAATTTATATAGATTCCATTTGTTTTAATCTCACAATGAGGGGTTTGGTTGGTTGGTTGGTTTTTGGTGAGAATAAAATTCCAAACAAGAGTCAAGAATGTCCTTTATATTTAGGTGAAAAGTTTCCACGTTCCCAGGCTCAGCATTGTTCAGTTTGTTCAACCAGCTTCAAAGTCGATTTCCAGTTGAAGTCTTTTCTCTGATAAACTGCATTTTTCACCTAATACCTCAGGAACCTAAATCTCTCCAAGTGTTAAGGTCCTGAGAGGAGAGGTCGGCAGCTCCCAGGGTGTTTGAGCAGATTGGCCACTGAGACATCTGCGCTGCATTAGGGGAAATCTGATCTTCCTGCAGGCTCCGGGGCTCTCACACAGCCTTCAAGCAAGATGTGGCACAACAGTTGTTTAAACTGACACATAACAGAGCCCTTCAGAATAATGGAGAAGATATATCATGAAGTAAGTTGCTTCGATTTTCTCAGCAAAAATATGAGCGTTTTCTGAAGAAAAGAATTGTTTTTCCACACCATTTTGCGGAAGCTGTTGAGGATGCTGAGTCTCTGGGTAACAGCAACGGCAGGCTGACGCTAGCCTACTGGAAAGTTACCGTGAAGACCTTATGGGTGTTTAACATCTGAATCCAGGGATCTGGCTTTCTCATGGACTGACTGGTGAACTCACCACGGGCCTGGCTGGAGTTAATTGAATTAAATGGGAAGTGTGCCAGGGCCTCCGGTTATCTCGGTTCAGTCATTAGGACAAAAAACAGTGTAAGGATTAGCCTTTGTTTGCTGTCTCAGGTGTTAGTGGCGATACCAGCCAGCCAGTTACAGTCTTGTCAGAAGCAGTACATTCTGGAAGAGGCATCAGCCTTTCTTATTGTAGATGTCTCAAGTCTCTTAAATGCAAATATTCCTCGTCAGAATACTTTTACCTTTATTCCTCACTTTGGAAGGTTTAATGTGTTTCATGTCTTCTCTTTTCAGTTGGCAACCTGCACTTGCATTTTCAGGGGTTTTGCAAACCCGTGAGACAGATTTACTCATCCTTCCCACAGACACCATTTCTGAAGGTCTTGCCTTCCAGCCTCTTGTGGCTGTCCTGGGAGGGGGTCAGCAGCAGGGGTTCTTCAAGGTGCGGCTGCCAGGCTGAATCACCTGTCTGAGTATCCTCTGGTGCCCATGAACTGTGCAGGGAAGGAAGGAGGGTGCTGGGCTTTTGATAAATAAAGAAAAGGAGATTTAACTACTGCAGGAAAGTGTGAGGTTTGAGGGTTTTATATTCTAGGTGAGAAATTCTGCCCCTGAAGGTCTCTACCGCTACAGAGAAGCAGTGGCAAAAGTAACATCCTTGTGGATTCCAAGAGACCCTCTAGCAAATCAAGGCAGTCTTCACTTCTTAAAGAAGGGGAAAACCACCCAAACTTGTTCCTTCTCCTGCTCCCCAGCATTTCAGACTTTTGTTAGGTTTTATAAATAAGCAAAACCAAAGGCAAATGTGTGAGGGATCCCTTTGTGACAGGCTTTTCACCTTGCACAGAGAGACCTGTCCTGGAGGGCTACGAGTGTCCCCGCAGGGTCCCAGAGAGCAGAGCATGCCATAGTACCAACATCCCACCCACAGTAATACCTGCTGTTTCTGGCCCACCTAGAAGTGACACACAGCTGCGTTCTTGAGCATGGGAGCACTCATGAATGAGCAGAAGTGATGACAACAGTTCTACTTGAATTGCTGAACTCAAAACTTTTCCTCTGTCCAGGCTTTTTGGGCACCTGGGCTGTCAATGAGACTTCAGGAAGTGCCTCAGAAGTGGACCAGCCATCCCTGCAGCTGGAACAGCTTCTGGTTCTGCTGGATGTCACCACATAAAGTCTCTCTGAGTGAGTCCAAGCCCTGTGTCTTTTTGATGGTGAAGTCCTGCCAGGAGCCAGAGAAGCTGTGGCTCCCATGTGCTCAGGCTTGGTCCGTGCTAGGCTTGGCCCACAGTGAGCGAGAACAGCCGAGGTAGCTACAGATCAAGCCCCTGACCTGCATTTATTACAGATTCATTTTTTCATCAACCACTTCTTAAACAGCAGTACTCATTGCAACAGGCTTTACAGTTACACCATGAGCCTGTGATCTGCAGGAATAACCCCAATGCATTCTGGATGTTGTGAAAGGCCCTTTGCTTTAGGAAGTCAATTTAAACTCTTTTTGGGGAACCTTCACCGTTTTGGAACTTTCAAACTAAATTCTTGTGATTGAATATTTATTGTTGAACTCAGCATGAAATATTGAACAAAGCCTAAATCCAGGGATGCTCTTGACTTCAGCAGTAAGCACTGACAGCATTTTTAATATATACTGCATTTTAGTGGTGAATGCTTAAAATTCTTCTTGTGTTTTGTGTCCTCAGCTATTTCTCTCTCTACTGTGGTTAGCCCTAGATTCTGCATTGGAGTGAGCCACATGCAGAGATCTAAGACTTACGATAAGCTTAGCCTTCACTGGTCTCATACATGTTTTATAGAAAAGTGTAGATATTTTCTGGCAATGCCACAGAGCTTTTTCTTCTTTGCCCTTTTAATGTGCACTTCCATCTGCATGTTAAAAAAAAAACAAAACGGTAAAGACACAACAGCTAGTGAAATAAGTCCAGCAAATGCAGTAGATGAAGAAAACTGTCACTGGTTCTTCTCTACGCCTCAGGGCTCTGCCAAGGCCATCCCTGGTGCAACGCCCTGCTGTGGGTCGGGACAGTATCCGAGGGCACAGAGGTGATGCTCTGGCACCCAGGCTCAGTTACACCAGCCTGTGAGCCCCAGAGGGAAAGCTGTCCCAGAGCATGAGCCTGCAGAGACCACCTGCTTTGGTCCCTTCCACTCTGGATCGATGCACCCGACTGAGAGTATGTGAGAGGCTGGAGGTGGATCCCAGCCCTGCTGGCAGGTCCCCGGTGTGACCCACGGGCATTGCTCCTGCAGGAGCCTTTTTCTTACCGAGTGCAGACAGCACAGACCGAGCCAGCCTCTTGGTCACAGCCTCCTTTATGGACCATTTGTGTGGTGCACGAGTGGCTGCCTCTTCCCTTCAGGCTTCCAGGAGCTTAACAGGACTCGACTCTCACCTAGGTAGAGCCTGCCCTTCTAAGATCACCAATTTCAGTCCCTTCTGTCGTTGGAAAATTGTTCTTTCTCACGGATAAGTCAGAACTAATGTTCTGTGGCGATGGGAATAAGGTTCAGCAGCGGGTCAGTGTGGTGCTGCTTGTCAGCCTAAGGCTAGGGGTCATGACCTAGGGTCCAGCCTGCAAGGGCTGTTACAGTTTCTAAGGCACAGTTGTTAATTACCAAGACATGTAAATACACAGGACTTAGGCAAATCCAAAAATCCACAAAATGCCTTTTGTACTGTTTGACTAAATCACATAAAAGTTTCTTTCATATAAAATATCCTTAGTGTTTTGCTGATTCTGAGGACAGATGCATTCAAAGTGGTAACTGCAGTAACTGGTAAACAGAATTATAACTACTTACTGAAAGAAAAACACTGAAATGATAGAAGGGCAGAGCTGGTACAAAACATAGTCTTCATTAGAGTCAAAAAGAGACAGATGTGAAACCTTATGCTAGTATTTCCTCAAGGGAAGCACTTAAGTTCTTCTTTGCTTACAAAAATGTATCACAGAAGGTTCATATCAAAGTAACGTTAGCCAAAGTTATTTGTGTAAGAGGAGATAACCATCTCCTTTTGGAATTTCACAGATAGGCTTATCAGATATGAGAAATATGGCACAGAAGTAATGAGAGCCTTCAAAAGATGCTTTTTGTCCATGGGCCTTTCTCTGGAGAACGTAATGTCCTTGGGGGACACTGAAACAACAGTTGTCTGTATTAAGTGGAAAAGCAGATATGTTCAAATTACAGTATTAAAGAAGGACCAGAGCTCTCTGGAGTGTTCCCTGTGACCAGCATGTGACAGTGGGTAACAAACCAATGTCCAGAGGTTTCACAGAGCAGGGGGACAATGTTAAGGTGCTTTCCAGCCAGAGTCCCCCAAAAATGCCATTGGGATTTCTGTCCCAAAGGGCTCCAGCTGTTTCTGGCTGTATTGATTGGTGTTAAATATTGTCCTGTGACATCCAGGTGTTTTAACAATGAAATTATTAGCTAGGAGTAAAACACTTGTTTTTATTTCTGAGCAAGAAATCAGTGGGCAAGAAGGCAGGACTGGATTTCAGAGGAATGAAAAGTCTCTCAGAGACTAACAGAGCTGTCTTGGAGGTGAAGAAGTTGTCACAATGTTTTGGAGACATCACAGAAGAAGGCAAAGTGTGCCAATAACTTTCCAATTTTTCCCTTTGTCACAACTCCAGGCTATAAAGAGAGATGAAGCATGTCTGCAGGGGAGTCTGGGGAGAGAATGACAGATACCAGGTGTTGAGACTGCACAGTGACTAAATTGTAACAGTAAGGAAGTTAAGAAAAGGTGAAGTGTAGTAGCTACCTGTTTCCTCTTAGCAGATGTATCTTCAGGTTAAGCCACGGCTCTGGTGTCTAAAAAACCCTTTCCTGCAATAGGTAGCATGGATAGTCTTTGTGTGTCTGCTCCCTTATATAAAACACAGACAAACTCCCCTTCAACTAAGCAGACTTGTTTGGGTCAGGGACTGCCTCTGAAGGTGCAGAAATCACACCCAGCACCACAACAACCTGGTCTGGGTTCAGCTTTGAGGGTGCTTCTGCAGCATAGATGTCCACAGGCACATCCAACCATGCTGGTGGTGCCACCACTCGCTGACACCGAGAGCAAAGGGAAGCCCTTACCCAACTTCGGAGCCTGGCTTTGAGTGTCTCTATAAACAACAGTCCCAAAAGCCAAGGAGAAGCCTCATGCTCCAACAGCAGCTATTAATTTGTAGTAATCAAATTGTTTCTTCTTTGCAAAAGAGTATGCATTTTGTACATTCTTGCAAATGTATAGAAAGTGCTAGACTGTAAGTACCAGTTCATGATCCTATTAGGCTTCAAAAAAGGAATGCTTTGGGGTTTCTTTTCATTTCTATTCCCAGACTCTTCTGAATTCTAGAGAGGTTTCCCATAAAAGGGCATTATCTCCAGCGGTAGTGCCTGGTTATCCCCACTAGTGCAGTGCAGGGGATGGTTAGCGCTGCCATCACACTGAGTGGGTCATGCTAACAAATACTTTTCTAAGAGGTGGTGTCAGGGTTTTCAACCAGATGAAGTAATCACTTGGCAGGGGAGTGACTTAGTTCAATAAGCAGAATTTTAAAAACACTGTGCTTCTTTAACAGCCAGATTTTACAATATTAGATCCAGCCCTGAAGTAACTTCTCTCCCCACCCTCCCTGGACTGTTGCCCTTCTGTCCTGCATGTCACCATCTCTTCCCCCTGCCCGGTGCTCTCTGGTACTGGTGGGCACTGGAGCCGTTCCATGGGTGTCCAGAGCCCGCTCATGGCACCCCTGCTTGGGATGTTGAGCCCAGGGAGCTAGGCACTGGAAGGAGCACTGGCATCCCCGTGTGGGGCACTCCTGTCCCCTGTGCAGTACCTTGCTTCTCTCTGGAGGGAGGACCAGGTGTCTAAAATAAATCCGCAGCAGGAATGTCTCACTTGTGCAGGCAGATGACAGAGGTCAGTCTAATCTATCTGTAGGCACAGCGGGCAGGGAGGACCCTTCAGTGCTGGGAAGGAGTTGCTTATGCCCACAGCACCCTGCTTTATTGTACCCAGGGGAGCTTTAGTAAAGGGTTGAGGTCATTTACCACGCACAAGGAGCATGCTTCGACCTGCTCTTGCTGTCACGCTGCAAGCACCAACGACCAGCAGACCCAGGGGAAGTTAAAGACACTTGGGACCTGCAAACACCTTTGCAAAGAAAGAGAAACTCTGTGCTGTAATTCTAAGCCTGCTGTACTGCTGCTCCTCACTCCCAGGAAAATATCTTGTTCCCTTATTTTTTCTGGTCTGTCTTCTTTTCTGTTGCAATGGATGAGAACACAAGTTACTTTCCTGCAGCTGCAGGCAGTTACTGGCAGGAGTAGGGTGGCTCCACCACTGAGCAAAGATGCTTTTTAACATTTTCTCTTTTTTTCTTTGTTTTTTTTTTTTTGTTTTAGTTTTGGGGGTTTTGTGGTTTTTTTTGTTTGTTTGTTTTCTTTTGGTGGTTTTTGGGGGGGGGGGGTTGTGTGTCTTTTCAGGGGGCTGTTTGTGCACTGACCAGGTTTAAGGTTGTGCATTTCATATTACCTGCAGCCCTGGGGCTTTATTCTGAGGATGTTTCTTCCCCAGTTCTTGCCTGTACTCCTCTTCATACATTTCCTGCTTTAGGGAAAGCATCAGTGTTGGTTAATGGATTCCTCTTTAGTGGGGAGTATCACTTTGACCTGTATTACTTGAAAACATGTGAAGTTTGGTCCAAAGCACGTCCTGTAGGGAAAGGGCTCTGGCAGCCAGCAGGGCCTGAGTCTCCAGGAATTTTCCCTCTATAGTGCTCTGCTGGCTTTCCTGTCCTGCAGCGTGTGTCCAGCAATAACAGCTGGGAACACAAGAGGTGGTGAGGGCAGGTAGTGTTCAGAATACCAGTCCAATACTAGAGGTCCCTGCATGGCCAGCAGAGGAGGTGCTCTAGTGGTTAGGATTCGGTGCTCTCACTGCCAGGACCCGGGTTCAATTCCTGGTCAGGGAAGCTTTGTTGTGATCTAGTCTTGGGGAATCCTGCTCTGACAGGGGGGTTGAACTAGATGATCTTTTGAGGTCCCTTCCAACTCCTAATATACTGTGATATTGTGATTCTGTGAACTGCCACAGCAGTTGCCTGCTCCACAACAGGTTCCTTCTGAGGAGACCTGGAGGATGCTGGGGAATGGTCAGGCCTTGGGCAAGAGTGGCCCTGCAGCAACATGCAGAGGCAGGGCAAAGCACCCCACATCCTGCTGTGGCCTCAGTCCTTTTCCCACCACACCTGAGCCACTGGTCACTTTGGGGAGGAAGTGACCCTTCAGGCTCAGTCCCTTCAGGAGAGTACCTTGAGGTTCTGTTCAGATTGACGAGTAAAGCAAAGCAATGCTGCTGAGGGTCATGTTAACAGAAAATAGCAGTTTTCTCATTAGCCCATATTTCAAATGATGTAGAGATCAGATGTTCAGAAGTAACACTGACAACAAGAAGTGTATGACTGTCTGATTGATGTGGTGCCAGGTTTTACCACCATTTCTGCTGAGTGAGCCATTTTCCTGGCTGAACGTGATGCCATTGACTGCAAGTTCGGCAGAGCCTGGCTGTTGAAGGGTGAAGGTACACAGCGAGTGTTGCTCCTGCCTCTGTCTGGCAACTGTTCTGTTATGATTTGTGTCTGTTATCCACAAATCCTTTGTTTTCTTTTTCAGATATACCTTCATAATCTTAAACAGATGCAACTGAAATTCTAGGCAAAATTGCACTACAGATGTAGCCCCTTTTATTCTTTTCTACTACCACCATTTGATTTATCCTTTGCTTTCCATTTCAGGTCTGCTGTTTTCTGGCTGGGCTATTTTTTATTGTCAGAATGATAAGAAAACCCACGCAGGAAGAAAAGGAGAAAGAAGTAAATGGAAAACAAATGACTGGCATGGCCATTAATTCTTCTGAGGAGATGACAGCCTGCCTTCTTCAGGTGTCCAGATCTGCTGCAGAATATGTGAGGTAAAAATAGAAAACAGAGCACTAAAACAAAGAGGAGTGAAGATTAACACAGGGGACCCGGTGGCCTAAATATAGACAATTCTGCTCCTCTCCAGTGACTTACAGTGATGGAGAATAATCTGCAGCCAATGTGATTTGGGTATTTGGCCAATACCCAAAATATAACACAGAGATCTGACGGTAGGGATTGCAGCTAGAAAATGTGGCATTCTTTTGGCACAGTTGTCATATTATACTAAGCCAGTTACTTTCCTTTAATCCTAATTAATACTCTCTCTTTCCATTTGCCAGGTTCTCTGGTCAGCAGTAGATCCAAGGGTCTCCTGCTGCTTGTCCCACAGGAGCCTTCTCCCTTGTGCCCCTTCCATGAGGGAGCAGCTGAAATCATGAACGAAACGTTACTGAATATTAAAGAGAGCTCCTGGCATCCACCCCAGCAGAAGGAATCAGTTTATCATTCATGAAAGGTATCCACACTTATACAGGGGACACATGCCAGATAGTGCCAGTTCAGGGTTGCCATTGGAGGGGAGAGGTCTGCCCCTGATAAATACAGGATCCTGCCCTGTGTGCCAAGATCATCCCAGCCCCTGGGTTGCCCTGGGTGTGCTTGCTTGTCTCCCTGGGAAACATGTAGCCAGACCTCTTCCAGCTTGGGCTGCATTTTGACCTCAAACCGCTAAGTAATGTGCAAAGTAAATATATGTTGTGGGAGGGAGGGATACAAGCTGAGATGTGATGTCTTGGAGCCATGCTCTTTTAGGTAGCATTGATACTCATAGTCTTTATTTTAAATTTCCAGCATTTTTCTAATTGTGTGACTCACCACAGTTTGCAAATACACACTGTATCCAGAAGTCATTAATGTAGCTGATTTTAAAGGACAATGTGTCTTTAACAAATGCTATATATATGCTATAGACACATTGGAAGTGTTATACCATGTGTTTTATTATTTTAAACCGCTGTTAATGGGGACAGACAACATGTTTGTAGTCTGGGAGTTCTGAAATAGTTCTCTGTGTTTTCTCTAATTATAGAATTTCCTATTTACTCAAAATAGATCTCCATGTGCATATTATGAAATATTCCATCCCAAACACAAGATAAATGCAGTTGGAGTGGATCTTGACTTGCATCAAGAAATGAAAGCAGACATGACAGGAAGAGAGTATGGTACGTTAAGCAGCTGGTTTTTAACCATGCAGAAAGGACTGATTAAAGGATATTGTGTCTGCATTTCAGTAGAGAAAACTGTGGGTGTCTGCACGTGGTGGACGTTACAATATTAGAAGTAATCAGAATAAGTAATTATTTTATTTTTTATTATTTAGAATTCTTTTTCTAAAAAAGAAGAACGAAGAGGGTCTGGTTTAGTTGAGCATTCCTCGAGCTGCCCTACCTCTACCAACAGCTATGTGTCTTCCACACTCCCCCAGCTCAGGAGCACCCGGTCCCTTTCCTTGCCAGTCCATATCATGATGAAAACACAAAGTAAGCATTGTTTTGTCAAAGCTCAGAAGTGACTTAGAAGTGTAAGAATCTACTGAGAAGTGTGTTTGAAAATCCCAGCTGTTCTCAGGGCACCTTTTGCACAGGCAGGTGATTCATGGAGTTGAGCATCCGGGAAAGAACATAGAAGGAAACTGTGCCAGCATACAGGGCATACAGATTCACAGGGCCATGCAGTTAGGGTCTTGTACAAAATCACCTTATTCTCTTCCTGGTTCCAGTGGGCTTTTATTAAAGAAAGGAAATAGGTGGAAAAATAACCCAGAAATATTTGACCTTCAAAAATGCCTCTAAGGCACAATTACCTGATGTTCAGTGAACTGGTTCACGTGGCTCCCACTCTAAATGATTTTCTAGGTTCACCCATGTGTGAAAAGGGGTCTGATTGTATGGAGGAGGGTAAATGAGAAAAAGAAACCTCAGGGTGGAGAGATATAAATGAGGAAATTTTACTGGTTATGTTTGTGTCAAGGGAAGGAAAGGGAAAATAAGTGTAGCCAGCTCAAAGTAGCTTTTTGGCTTTGAACTTCAAAAGAAAGTAACATAGGACAGGTCTGAGGTATCAACAGCAGTTGGTAGAAACTGTTTCATGGACTTAGGAAGCGTAGAGTACATCACACTTAACTTTATTCTTTATTTTCCCAGGTACAACACAAATATAAGAAAAATCCTGTTTTCCCTCAATGCCTTTTCTTTCCTTCTGCCCTTGGTTGCCCTGCACACAGGAGATCCTTAGTGGCTCTCTGGCCACCAGTGTTCTCACCAGGGTCAGCCAGGCCATCTCTGCAGAGTTTCAGCTCTTTCCACTGTGTGCTCCTGACAGAGGAACAAACCTAGTGAGTTATCTAGGGCTGCAATCTCCATTGGTCTTTAGGGAAAATACCTTTTTAAGGAAATAAACTCCATAGTTGGGACAAAAGCCTCTGCCATTCACTCTTTTCAGTGGAAGGTGTAAGCAGGTGCACATAAAGGTATGGCTTCAGTAGATTACTGTTGTTAGAGACAGAAGGCAGCATTCTGTGCTGTCCCTCTGCTCTGGGCTGCCAGCAGAAATGCTCAGGTGTGCAGAGTTGGGCCTTCAGACAGCCTGAAAACGGCAACAGCTGAAAACTTCGACACTTCTTGAGGCTAGGGAACTGAATTTCCGTCTTTGAGGCAAGAGCACCGTGCCCAGCAGGAAGTACATTTACATGGAGCAAAACTGTTGTAGGTAGTCTTGGAACTTCATTCAGTCATTACCCTCTGTCTGCATTATCTAAGGGGTTGCAGGTCCCTCTGACACCGTCTCTGAGGAGAAGGCCAGGTTAGTTTCAGCTTGTAGTGTTGGATGTGTGTTGGATGATGTGGAGTTCATCAGGCTCCTGCCTCCTCTGTTTGGAGGCTGAACAATGCGCTTCTCTGTGATCCTGAATTCATGCCTGTTCTGGCAATTTGTTTGCCTAATCCTTAAATGTATGTGTTCATCTTGATCTACACCAAGTGCACCAAGCTCTGCCAAGCCCGTGGCGGTTGGCTGTTGGCCACTGGTGGATGCCTCAACTTACTGGAGAGGCCGTGTGGAAGTTTTCTGCCTTCGTGCAATGCCTGCTGCTTGTTAACAGCTGATCCCAAAAAGGAGCTGACATAAAGGCGCTGAGGAGTGTGGCTTTAGAGAAATGCGCTCCCTGCATTTCTGAGTAAAGGGTATGTGCTGAGTAGTTAAACTATGGCAGAGGGACTGAAATGTTTGAGAGGCTGGAGCCTGCTTTTAACTATCTGTAGCCCTGTTTGGGAAAGGGCTGTAGTCAGGGCGTGCTTTTAGCTTGAATTTGCACTTCTTTAGTCTGGGAGGAGGAATGGAAGAAATGTCCTTAGAGCAAATTCCACATACATCTTCTGCCATCTGCTAATAGCATGTGTGAGCAGCTCTGCTGCCAGAAACCGAGGAACAAAGATAACATCCTTGTGGAGAAAATTGCACTGCTCTGAAAGTGAGACTCTTACTCAGATGACTTGATAGCTCAGCACCTGCTTGGCTGAATCTCTGCCTCTTGAAGGCAGAACGAGGAGGAACAGGGTCTGCATTTTGCTTTAGCAGACTGGAGTGTGTATTTATACCATTACTGCTGGAGCAGGAGGGACATGAAATACAAGGAGGTTTTCTGTGTGGTGCCCATTTCCTTTGTGACCCCTTTTGCTGCTTGGAAATATTCCTTTGTTTTTCTGTAGCACTGGAAACTGCCGCTGAGTTTCCTACTTGCTGTCACATTATGAAATAGTTAATAACATTTCTAGGAAGGGAGAGGAGCTGTCTAGAAGCATCCTTTGCATCTTTCACATTTCTTATTTCCCTGTTGGAGTGATTATATTTGTGACAGCGCTCAGAGAATGCGAGAAGGGCTCAGGCTGGAGTCATGCTGTTGCTGCAGGTGTCCTCGGTGTGATCTAACACACCAGCCCTGGCTCTGTGCTCCTTGGATATCCAAATCTCTGGGTGGGTCGGGCAGCGATCATGTATGTGGAGGGAATGCAGAGTTTCTGCCAACGATATGTGAACTCCTGGTTCTTGCATTACCCCTGAAATTTTGGTGTAATAATGTCCTACAATAGTATTACAGAGTTTCTCAGGAAAGTTCTTACATTTGTTGATGAATCACACATTCCTTCTGGACATAGAAAAATTTCTCCGGCTGAAATTGTCTTTGTGAGAGATGCAAATTCATCATTCCCAAATCGTGGCACGTTCTTCTCAGAAAAGCCAAATTGTCTGGTGACAAGGCAGCACTAAGGAAACCCCCCAGGGATGAAGATGGTTTTATTTTTTATTCAAAGCAAGAAATCCTGACCCTAGAGAGGTGAATTCTTGTGTCTACTCTGTGCCCTCTTGGTTCTGAGAAACTGTCTTTTGAAGGACCCTGACCCATTATCTCACCGAGTCCCAGGCCCGCTGTGAGGGAGGGACAGGCCAGGCAGGTGGGGTGAGGGCTGATGACCTGCATGAGGGGCATATTGGGAATGAGCAGGGCCAGGCAGCTGTGAGAGAGGGAGCAGCTGCTACCAGGAGTGGAGCCTGGGAGGGCAGTGTATATGTCAAGGAGCAAAGAAAGAAGGCAAGAAATGACACAATGGAGGGGAGAGGGCAAGGAGGAGACAAAGAAGGAGCACTGCGGTGTGGGGATGAGGAGAGGCACCAAGGAAAGCATCATGGTCATCATGACTTGAAAACTGTCTTTTGTTGATGTCATCCAACCTTTCAGGCTTTGACACTCCTCTTTGTGCCAAGACTTTCCCATTCCGTCTCTCCTGGAAGATGTCCCTAGTCCTTCTCCTCCCGAGCTGACTTAGCAATGCTGGGAGGACATGTTGTGTCACATCTGTCCCCAAATCAGGCTCTTCTACATCTATCTGCAGTCTAGTTAATATGGGCAAAGCCAAGGGAGGCTAAATGCTATGGCTCTATGATTCTAAAGGATATTAACAGCTGTCAAACTGCTGGGTAAATCTGCCAGTTTGCAAACAAATATAATAGCACAGTATACAAAGTGTGCTGCTCTTCAAAAGTAAACACCCATTTACAGCAGGTTCATAAAAATCGCTGAGGCACTTGACAGCAAGTTGCCTGTGGCTTTTCACCCTTGTATCTCCAGGAGATGTTGCTCAAGGAGGGTGTATGTGGTGTTTTGTGTGGACCGAGAGGTAATTGTGAGCAGCTACTTAAATAGCCCTAATTATGTTTAGAGAAGGCTGTTCCCTGAAAGCAGCTAGAATCTGTGAATAAACATATTGCCACAGATGACCACCTGATCTATGCATATGGCCCTAAAAAAAGCCAGTCTGCTAAGTTTAAATACCTCAAAATAAGGCTGAGCAGACACCAGACGCCAGCAGCTCTGCCTGCTCCATGCACGCTACCAAAAGCAGCATTGTACATGGCTCTGCAGTGGAGCAGGGTGCAGCCCAGGTCCTTGTGGCATTACAGACGACCACATAATGTGTAGCCAGCCCATAATGCACCCCTGAGGGGACTAGTGGGCTTAAAATACAGGCCTTTAAATACCACACGGACAAAGAAAGATGAAGTGATGAGGCCCCACGATTGGGGGGATGGAGAAACCCAGCTGCTTATTTTGCTTAATCCTTTTTGCAAACACACTCAGTGTCTGCTGAGGTCCAGGTCCAGAGGGGTGAGGAGCACCCAACCTCCACCCAGAACTGATGGGACAGGATGGGCACAGCCTCAGTCCCAGCATTAACCCCCTTGTGACTAACGTCCAAAGCTGTGAGACCTTGTGGGGCACCTGAAAATGGGCACTTTCTCTGGATAGGGTCTCTCCCTCCACTGAAGGCACCCACCTGGGAGCCAGGAACATGGCTTAGGCAACACCTGGCCCCCAGGTGAGCATTAGGAGGAATCAGAGGAGCATCCCCACTCAGCCCAGACTGGCAGCACAGCCACTCCACAGCTTGGCTGTGTCTCTAGGAGAAAGATGGGTATTTTTTCTGGACAAGGTCTGTCTCTCCACTGTGTCTCCAGGAGGTGGACTGGGCAGCAGAGCCATCTCCAGCCTGGTGAAGTTTGGTGCTTCAGGGACAGTTGAATCTTGTCCTGCTCTAGGCCACCTTCAGGTACCACCAGCCTGGACCCTGTCCTATGGAGAGGCTCTACACTGCTAGAGTTTTTGAAAGAGAAAGTCTGTGACAGAGGGGACAAGCGTGAAGCTGTTTAATGTCTGTGAGGGTTGAAGAGTTCACAGTGACAGCTGAGATAACACCAGGCCTGGCTCCAGCCCCACCGGCCTTCTCCTCCTCTGGGAGTGAGCGCCCAGCTGCCTCACCCCACCATTAACCACGTGTGGCTTCAGCGTGACTTAAATTAACAGCTATGTGCAAAATTGATGCATAATTATTATAAACTATGACATGGAAATACAGGACTCCAGAAATAAACTCTGCCTTTTTGAATTAACCTGGTTGCTCTCTGAACAGCTAGAAATAATTTCTTAATATTGGTGGTAGTCAGTCACCTCTTCTTCCTCTTTGTTGTGTTTTGATCAGTAATTGCTTCCAGCACTCTCCATGCATGGCTATGGGAGATGTGCTCAGAGCCCTGGCCCCTTCCCCAGGGCACTCAGTCCTGCTGCCAGCACAGAGGATGCTGAGGAGGAGATGCCACCTCCACTGTGGCTCCTCTGGGCAGCTGATAGCAACACTAACTGCCTCGCAGGAAGCTCCTGGCATTGTCCTGTACAAGAGAGGTTCTCCTGGTGCACAGCACCCACTCCTTTTGGCACCAGCTGCCTCGCCGCTGGCACAGGCTGAGCTTGCCCAGCATTTAGCCTGTACCAGTCTGTTGCCTTGCACACTTGAAGTGCAGAATTCAGTCAGCTTTCTGATTTTTTTTTTTTTAATTTTTTTTTTTACACAAAAAGTAAAAAATCATTAGGAACAAAATTTAAGATACACCATAAACAAAACTTTCTGGCAGCAAGCTTTTAAAGAGATTTTACGTATTTGTTTTAGAGCAGTTAAAGAATTCCAGTTGAGGTAACTTAGGAAAGAAATATAGAAATATAGATGAGGAGAGGCTTAGGGAGCTGGGGTTGTTTAGCCAAGGTTGTTTAGAAGAGGAGGCTGAGGGGAGACCTTATTGCTCTCTTCAGCTACTTGAAAGGCCATTCTAGGGAGGCGGGTGTTGGCCTCTTCTCCCTTGTGACTAGTGACAGGACTAGGGGGAATGGGCTTAAGCTGAGCCAGGGTAGGTTTAGATTAGATATTAGGAAGAATTTCTTTACTGAAAGAGTGGTTAGATATTGGAATAGGCTGCCCAGGGAGGTGGTGGAGTCACCATCCCTGGAGGTTTTTAAGAAGAAGATAGATGTGTTTCTTCAGGGGATGATTTAGGGGTAAGAGTAGTGTAGGGCTATCAGTTGGACTAGGTGATCTTGAGGGTCGTTTCCAACCGTAATGATTCTGTGATTCTATGAAAGGGAAAAGACAGTATATCCATTCAAATGATAATAATAAGGTGGGAACAAGACTAAAGATAAGTACTGTGTACCAGAGGGATGAAGGATTGTCACAAGTCCTCTGGCTGGTCAGTTTGTTGGGGTTTCCCCTCAGCGCAGCCCTTGCACATGGAGAAGCCATGGGCTGTTGCAGCAGATCCGGCCAGTTTCAGAAGGGTGTGGAGCTATGCAGGTCTGAGTTCGATGGGCTGCACTCGGGGCTCTGAGGCATTCGCAGCCCTGGTGTGTCACTGCTTAGGGTGTGAAGAGACACCGGCATCACCTCAGGCTATAGGGAGAGAAAGTCCATTGAACCACATTGCCTCTTTGCTAGATAAAACCCAGAAAGATGATTTAGACCTGAAACGTGAAGGTTATCCCGACACCTTCCAAACAATCACTTTGTTTTGTACCTGAGCCCTGGTCAGTGAATTTCCAAGATAATATGTAAGCAGAGACATTACTAATCAAAATACCTGTTATGGTCCTTTCCAACCGTAATGATTCTGTGATTTTGTGATTCACCACGAAAGCTTTCAGCAGAGCTTTGTGCACGTTGTGTGAACTGTGTGACTTGTCATTGCATCAGACCTGTGCTGTTAGGGGAGCAGAACAGTCTTTCAGCTGCAGTGAGTATGTTTCAGTGGCTCTGTACTTGAAGGTTTAGTCTTGAGGTAGCAACTATAGCTAAGTCAGCAATGGCAAGGCCACGTGGTGAAGAGCATGTGGATCACTCTACCAGGCTTCTTCCCTCCTTGTGCATACTTTGAACCCAACCCAGAGAGACTTTTTGCTGCCTGATCCTCACTGGGTCCCTGCTAGAGACCAGTTTTGTTTTTCTTTCCTGGCTTCTCTATAATTACAGGGCATGAAGCTGGTAAATGGGAAACAGGATTGCTGCTGGCCAAAAGTTCCCTGTGCTGAAGGCGGGCAGGTGGAGGCAGGGCTGCTCGTAGTGACTCTTGTGAAGGATGGTGTTCGGTGCCCTAGCAAATCTGTCGTGGTGCAGTCAGATGATGATTCATGTGCAGTGGTGGAGTGAACTCTGCGCCCAAAACTCCTATGACTGCAGGCTGCCTGCCACATTGCTGTCATGGAGACTGCTGGCCCTAAAGCAAGTAGGGGACACAGCAGCCTCTGGAAAGCTACACATTATAGTCTGTATATGATGTAACACAGACCACACTGCATCAGACCCTGTTAGTCTGATATCTTCCCTCCCAAGCAGTAATACAATGGCAAACATATCTGCTATTTTCCCCCTGATAATCTTCCAGCCTTTCATATTTTCAGTTCAGGGGATTATATGAGCTGGTTGTGGTTTAGGTTGTGGCTGCCCCATCCTTGGCGATGTTCAAGGCCAGGCTGGATGTGGCCCTGGGTGACCTGGTCTAGTGATTGGCATCCCTGCCCATGGCGGGGGGGTTGGAACTAGATGATCTTTGAGGTCCCTTCCAACCTCAGCCATTCTATGATTCTATGATTCTCTGGTAATTCCAACTGCCTCTATTCCACATACTTGTCCATTTTCTACTTGAGTCCCTGAGAAATTTCTGCATGATTTTGCAAATGCCCCTTGCAATGTGTTCTGCAGGGCTAGAGCTGCTGTGTGAGGAATTACCTCCTCTGATTTGCTTTGAACCTGGCTCTTGTGATCCCTCGCTCTTATCCACCCTGCTTGATGGCTTCTAGCACATCGCCTTTCTCTCAATGTTTTCCACTTCTAGCCTGCCAGTTGGATGTGAGGTGACCAGAACTTCCAATGGTGCTCAGTGTGTGTCTGGACCCTGGATCTGTACCCTCCTATAATGATGTCTTTTCGTTTGGTTCCCTAATAATTGCCAGTGTTAATGTTGGGGGTTTTTGACTGCTGCAGAGCTATGAGCTGACATTTTTGCACTATCTGTTACAAGCTCGAGGCCTCACTCCTGGCTGGTAATGGCCAGCTAATTTGTTATAGGTGAAGCTATATTTTTTTTCTAGTTAATCACTTTACAGATACGTACATTAAATACAATTTTCTGTGGTATTGCCCTGTGCTCAGTTTTGCTAGAGTCTTATGCATTTCTTCATAGGCAACTGTTGCTGCTGCAATATACTGAAGTAAGTGCTAGTGATCTGTAATGTGCTGGGTGTAAGCTGTGCTGAGCCAGCAGCTGCTGGAAGTCATGTTCAGCATTTTCCCTCTAGGCTTAGCAGCATCCAAGAGAGTCAAGGCAGGAAACGGGAGATGGTTATGGCATCACTCATCTCAGTTTAATTTACTGTCAGATGTAAATCAATGCCTTAATCCCACTGTGATAAAAATCTGTATGATCTCCGCAGTGGATAAAGCTGTTGTGTCAGGCCAGGTAGCCAGTTTTAAACCAGTCACTATAATCTCCTTTTTCACTTTGTAATCACTGTATGTATGAGATCCCACCAGGAAATCATTATTCTGTAACGTTAGCTGCAACATTAAATTTACTTTGGACCTTGCTAGAATCCATCGGTGATAGAGTTGTTAGTTTGCTTCATTCTCACATCACAAAACTGTACTGACATGTAACATAGAAAGCCAAGTTTCTTTGCACTGTTAGGTGAACAAAAAAGATGAGAGTACCCTCCTTTTCAAGAATGATGAGCAAGCATCTTAAGTTAGATGGAGACGGGAAGTCATGTGGTTAGACACCCACTTAGGAACCACAGGACTTGGCTTGTTTCCATCACTGAACAGATTTTTTATATTCTCTTTGAGCCCCAGCTTCCTCAATCAGGAATTTTGTGAAGTTCAAGTGATTCATGTTTCCTAAGTAGATTTCTTTCTTCCTCCTGTAACCATTTTGGCTGACTAGGTTTGTTCTTCTCTTGCAACAACTGGATTTTACAAAGACTCAACTTGGAAGAAATCAGTAGCACAGGATGTACTAGCTTTTACTGAGAGAACACCCCTGAGTGCCTACATTTGAAGAACTACAGTATAATTGTGGTGTTACAGCACTTTCCACACACAAGGTCAGCTTCACTCTTCTCAGCTGACACAGCTCTGTCTGTTCAGCTCAGAAAAGCTGGGGACATGGCAGGCAACTGGCAACTGCTGTGACGATACAGATTTTCCTCTTGGGTAGGGATATGCAAAGCTCCTGTAAAGGAGCGACTAACATGCTGTCCTCCTGGGGTGTTACAGCAGCTTTCCAAGGATCAACCCATGCAGACAAAAGAACTCATGAGACAAATACCATGAGCCTATAGACCCTTCATTCCCAGGAAGCTTTATTACTGACATACCTAGTGATGAGAACCTCCTTTGCGTTCCTCCTGGCACATCTGCCAAAGGATATGATTCAGAGATAGCCTCTCGCCTTGGACAGGATGGCATTTCTTAGCTTTCACAATAACCAGACATTAAAACACAGATGACTGTACCAGAGCAGCTCTTTTCTTTTTCAGTGGCAAAGATAACATTTAGCACATAGCTCATGTTTCCAAGAAAAAGCCCTCGTTGCATTACCCCAGAAAAGAGTACAGCATGTTCTTCCCCTTCCTCCTGATGTGCTATGCTGGGTAGGGCAGGGCAGGCACCAACAGTGGCTCTGGGTACTGCAGGGGAGGATGCATCCACAAGAGGTTGTTGGCACCATATATTCAGTCCCTCCACATCAGCAGACCTGGGTCAGCGACAAGACAGATAAAACAGTAAGGCCCAAAGTCAGAAGACACCCAGTGCAACCACTGAAGATGTCTGTTATTGGTAGATGGGTCCGGCAGCCTTTCTTGAGGAACCAACAATTCTGCCTGGTACTAAACATCTTAGATTGCCACACAGGAAAACCCCAAACAACAATCACCTAGCCACATATTTGGGATGGAGAATCTCAAAAATCAAGATGAGGTGGACACAGCACATCTCCTGTCTGGAATACCCAGGAGCATTTGATGCCAGCATGCCTGATGGTGTGCTGCTGGCTGGACACGGGGCCAAGCCCACAGCCATTTGCTTGCCAGCCGTGCGGTCCTGTCCCTCCCTCTGGCTGCAGGAGAAGCAAGTGACGGCCCAGGTGGGACAACTGCCAAGCATGAGAAAAGGCCACTGGCACACGTGGCTCATTTCCCAGGCAAGGCATTCCTTGTTCTCAGGTGGGAAGCACTGTCTGTGGACAGAATGTCCACTGCCATGCTGCAGCTGTTGTCAGGGGGCTACTACAGCCCTTCATGGCAGTGTGGGACCACCAAGGGGTCTGTGAAAGCCAATGAAGCAAATAAGGTGAATGGCACCAAAGTTTCTAGTGGAAGCAATTTTACTGTGTTGTTGACCACCCCTATTTCAGTCCTTCTTTGCAGCAAGGCAGTGTGAGTAGGCAGAGCAGCGTGCACGTATGGATTGTGCAGGTCCCTTTGCTGTGCCACAGCTGAAGCATATAACATGAGGAAAGAGAGACTCAGCTCAGGAACAGGGCTGGAAAGATTCAGGGCCTGCACAGCTTTGACTTGTAGTCTGACAGATTCTGAACATTTGAAGTTGCAGAACTTAAGCTTTTTGGTTTTCAGCTTTACAAATGCTAGACAGTGTTTTTTGCCACATTTCATCTATCAGATTTCTCGGTTTTCTCGACTTTCCATCAGAGTAAATTAAACCCCAATTTTGCAGCCTTTCCTTGCTTCTAAGGGAGTGACAAGGAGGTCAGCTTCAGAGAGACCTTGTGAAGAGGAGGTGGTAGTAGCTGTGAAGTGCCCTGTCTGGTGAAATCTCGAATGAAAGACAGGGTGGCTGAGCAAAGCATTATAAAATCTTTGAAAATGCAAGATAACAAGGCAGGCCCATATCTCTTGCTAGCATATAGAATTCAGAATTGCTGCTGCTGAACAGCATTTCCATGCCAGGATCTGCACCAGCTGCAACGGCTGCAGATCAGTCTTCAGCTGATATCAAAGCATGGGTCGTGCTCCAGTTCTTGGACTCCTTCACCTCTGTATCACCAGGATTTCTTCACCACAGTCATTAACAACTCACACATACCTGCCACACCTTCCAGCACACACCTCTGCATTCCTCACCCTGCACCAAGATACGCCTTCTTTGTGGAGCTGCACTCTCCAAGCTTGCATTCACTGTCTTGTCTTATTCATGGGGGACCAAATAGTCCCTGAAGTGCTGGTGAGTTGGTTGTGATAATTGTAGCCCTGCCCTTGCAAGAGCAGGTGAAGGGCAGATTATCCTGTTGCCTAGCCAGAGCTTTTTGGAAGTATTTTACAACTTAAAGAAAGTAAGCATTGGAAATAGCTGATCTGTAGTGACAACCTCTGGCCCTTACTACACACATAACACAAGTTAATGACCATCATTTGATTCATTTTCATCTGGTCTCTGATCTGTGACTGAAACTTGCAAGCTTTCTCTAGCCTTTCCTCAGCTCTTAAAGCTTTTCCTACCACCTCTCATGTTTACTCCAGTTCCCAAGTGCTGTTGGTATTTCCAGCTCTCAGAGTTTCTATGACAGACAGCTCTCAAGATCTTAAGGGGATGCAGTTCCTGGTAGCTCTGATGAAATGAGCTAGGGGTCACAGCACCTGACCCTGGAGGGTAGCTTGGCTCTGGACCGTGTCACAGGCCAGCTGGAAAATGTTCCCACCTTCTTCCCTTCTCATCCTTCTCCTTACACAGTGTGGCAAATCAAAACCTCATTTCAGTACAACTCCTGTTGTTGCTTGATTTGCTGCCTAAAAAAAAAAAAAGTAAAAAAATGAGTCTCTTCATTTCTTTACAGCTAGTGGGAACCAGCAGTGGTTGTCAACTTCCCAGGCTTGGTAAAGGAAATAGTTAATCTATCGCTCCTCTGAAAGACGAATCTCTCTGCTTCTTACCAGAGGTCTGAGTCCTTCACTAATATTGAAACACTCAGCTTAGGCTGATTTCATTTCCCATTTTCCTGTTCTAGTCTCAAATTTTTTGCCTTGGTTTTTATTTTAGTCCTTTATTTTTAGGGCTCACCTGGCATCAGCTGGTTCTCAAAACTATTCATTCTGTCCATTAAGGACACTTATTAGCTGTTTTCCTAACGTATTACCTGATTATAACTAAAATGTTTTGTTCTAGGGAAAAAACTAAGTGCTATCTCAAGAAGAGCTTCTTAGATGTATACAGTAGAGGAGGTGTACCTGGGCTGTGGGTGGGAAAAATGTCTCGCTGATGACCCTCAGTTTCTTCCAGTCACCTTTCTGCACATGCAGGTCCTGCTGACCATTAGACGCAAGTGTCATGACAGGTTAAGGGATATATTTCGAGAACTTGTCTGTGGTAAATAAGTGATGGTAAATTGCTGACAGATTTGCTTCAGACTCTTTGCAAAAGAGCTTCATTTAGGAGAGATGTTGGGGAAGAGGGATGGGGTCAGGGGCTGCTGGGGCAGAGGAGCCCCTGCTGTCATCTGTGTGAAGGTTTGCAGTCCTGATTCAGGGCAGATGCTCTGCAGCCATCCCAATGGAAGAATGACCCAGTGGTGAGAAAGGGCTTTTCTCCAGGACCGATCCAAACCCACGCCTGCTTTGAGGCTCTTCTTTTGTTGGTTCACTGCAATATTTTAGGGAGCTGACAGACCTTCAGCTGTGATATCACTTGTCTGATTACAGCAGATACTCTTCTGACCACACACCAGTCTAAGGATCTTCTGCTTTCTCAGTTTTATTTTCTACTCTGAGATTTGCAGTCTTACACCCATGCTATACTGGCATACACAAAACTGCACTTTAAAAGTGGTCAGTCTGTTTTCTTTGAAAAAAATTTCTCCTTCTGGTATTTCTGCTAGCATCAGTCCCCAGAAGACAATCCCTAACACAAGGAACATGTTCCCCATGGATGTGCCAGACAAAAGTTCATGGCTTTGTCTTCCTGAAAATGAAGTCTTGATTATTCATGCAGTTCCCAGTGAGTCACTCCACACCCTTGAATTATTTCTGACAGATGTAAAATGCTTTCTACTGAATTCCTACTCCAAAGAGCCTTTTGCATGACTGGTTTATCAGTGAATGTGAGTAGACTCATGATTTACAGTGCTTCATCATCATGGCATGTGTAAGACTAAATATGATGACTAGGGAAACCAGACCCACCTATTTTTTATCATAGGCTCAGTCTCCAAAGTCTCCCAGCAGCCATACAAGAGGTGTTGTTGCAGGGCAGCTGTGTGCACAGGGAGACCCTATATTACCCTGTGACTCTCAGCACAGCTATTCAGATGGAAGAAAATTGATCTGCTGAGGGTCCTGAAGGCCTGCTTCTGTCACTTTTCACTTTCTCTTTGCTGCCAAGAGTGTGCTTACCACTGGCTAAATACTGTGCTATGGTGCAGTCCATGCCTGGTCTGCTGTAAGCTAAAGCTCAGCTCTGCTCCCTCAGCCCACCGCTGATCTTACCTCCTCCAGGATGGAGGTGCACTCTCTGCCATGTTCACTTGCAAACACCATTGGTACACATCGCTCCTTACCCAGTCAGGGGACCCAGGTAAACCTTCTTCCACAGCCTGCAGAACACTGGCGTAGGCTGTTCCCAAAGGCTCTACAGCTTCTTCCTGAAAGGAGGGATCCCCAGGCTGGCCTGAGGATTTTCACAGATCTTCCTTCTCCCACAAAGAGTTTTAATTTGAGGGTCTCCAGCACTGAGGGGACCTTCCCGAAAGAAGAATCTCTTCCAAAGCTTTTTTTGCTTTGGAAGTAGCAGTAGGGAAGCCCTGAGGGGTGCCAACAGCTCAGAGCACCCCATGACCTGCTCTCGGGTGCAGCTCCACTGTACACTGCTCCATTATGAAGCAGGAGCATACCCACATTAGTTCAATTGCTGAATCAGATAATGCTAACAGGATGAGGTTTGCTCTGGTCAGTTGCCATCATTATCCAGTAGATAACAGCACATATGTCTCACAGAAATAGTGTGGTTTCTTATAAAAGGGAGCTGCAGAGCAGCTGAGCACTCACCATCAGAAAAGACTATGCAGAAGTCCCTGCTGTCACCTCTGCAGTCAGGGAAAGGGGCTGGTGTCCTTTCACTGGTGGCTGCAGGCATTCCAACAACGTTCCCTCACAGGCAGCAAATTCTGGCACAGTGAAGACATTGCCTCTGCAATGTGAGATTTTAGGCTGGGATTCCACATTTCTCTCCTGCAGAAATCTCTGTCACTGCAAAGCTCAACAGCAGCACCCAAACTCATGCTAAGGAGCCATTTTAGCAGTTCCAAACTATTCATCTGATTAATTAAAAAAAGCCATGCACTAGACCTTACAACCAAATTTTTTATTTCCAATGATGAAACTCCTCCCTTCTTTTTAGTCACAGATAGTCATGATGATACCTCTTTATTCAATAATGAATCGCTTTTGTGTCAGATTTGGCTTGTTGTAGGGAGTTTAGTGTCTTGTTGAAGGAAATCTGTAATTGAGAAACAAATCTGGGTGTCTGTGAAAGACTTCAAGATTTGTGCAGATGAATAAGTGTATGTTTTTAAACATACAATTTACTCCCTTAAAGGCACCTACACAGGACGTTAGTAGAGGCAGATCTGTCACCTCTCTGTCTTGTCAGCAGATCTGCTGGATTCTGAGAGCCGAGTAGAGCCTGTTCATTAAAACTGCCAGGTTTTGTCAGACTTCTGTCATTCTCGCTAGATAATTCAGTCATAGGCATTTCAAGCAGCTCCAAGTGGAAACAGGACAAAACCTTTTAATTTCCCCCCTAAATTCTGTGCCTCTCTTTCTAAGAAAGAGGATTTATTCTCACAGAAATAACAGCATTTTGGGGGGCCAGTGTAATTCCATGCTGCATTGAGGAGTGCCCTGGGCAGCCAGCCTGGGAGCAGCTGTGCAGAGGTTCTAGTGTTAACTCCCCACCCTCCTGAAGGTTGCAGAGGATAACGCCACAAGTTCTGCAGGAATAAAGAGCCTTTTTCTTGCTTTTCTAAGGAGGATCTATGCTAGAATAAGCAAACAAAAATTGGAGCTGATTTCACATCCCTCTGCTCCCAAAGCTATCCTGGCTGGAGGCAGTAACTCTGCTCGTGTGAACAGAGGATGTGGTATAATGACTCTTAGATGCTTAAAGGAGAAGTGTTAATTTTGCAGGTAACTATGACCTGGTTTTTGGTTTTGCTATATATACACATTTACTGTTTGCAGCACATCTGTGAATCCTTTTAAATGCATGTGATCCAGAGCAAGTGATTGGACCTTAGAGGCATATTCAGAAAATGCCAGTTTTGTTTGTTTTCCATGTTTATAATTGTCTCTGGCCATGCTACCATTGATGATTTCCCACAGCAGCTTTCACAGGAATGTTGGTTTGTCTGGATATTCAGCAATGCTAAAAAGCACTTAAAATGTCAAACACAAGAGCAGTTGTTTGTTTTTTCTCACTACTACAAACTAACATCGATCTGAACCATGAGCCATCTTGTAACAGCTTCTGAAACCAAAGTAAAGCTAGACAGGGTCAGCCTACCTCAGGAGGTGCTTTTATTCTTGACACAGTGGTGGCATCTCCTAAGACCACTTGCTGTTCGTTTCTGCACTGCATGATGCAGTGTAAGGGCTCAGCATAATCTGGAATTACAAAGCGGTGTGAGTAAGAGCATCTGCCAATGTCTGCATATATTTGAGGTCAGTGGGTTTACATTCCTTCAGGTCAGAAAAATGGAACAAGTGTGATCTCATCCCTGTGCCAGCTTCTCCACATTACACAAGACGTGACGACACGTTGTCCCTGCTTCGGGAGGATGGGGCCCAGGGCTTGGCCGCACCGCTTGGAAGAACAGACACGCACAAGGTAAGAACGAAGTGAACAAGCACTGGATTTCCCACAGCATGAAACAGCCAAGTTCACAGTACATCTGGAACTCCAAAAAACCTTAAATGCCTGGTCTTTACTATACCTTTACCACAGTCATTCATGTGCCATAGTAGAGCCATGCCTTATTTATGAGGGACTGCAAGATTTTAGTGGCCACATTTGCTTGGTGTTTGCCCACTTGGTGGGAAAAAGAGGTCTACCACTTCAAAGCAATGTATACCACCCAGTGTCCAGCCCTGTGACCAGCAAGGGAGAGAGAGCAGAGTAGTGGGAGGCAGCTCCACAAAGGAACCACATTTTCCCACTCCTCGTTTGTTATTCTGTGTGATAATGTATTAATTCCTTAACAGAACTCTTTTGATTATTTTTATAACCCTTACTGATCTCACTGTGGATATCACTGTTGTCCTTACAAATACACAGTCTCCTTTCTGAAGAAATTTTAGTCATCCAGCTAACATGCTCTGTGTCTTTGAAATGAGCACAGGACAAAGCTGCACTGTATACCCCTAAGACTTACAAATTTGGTCAGGTCCAAGGTATAAGGACACGTCCCCAAAATGAATAACATTCTGATGGGTTTCATGTGTTTCTTAGACAGAACTAGATAATTTTAGAGGCACACGTGTGTGCAAAACACCATTATGATTATAAAGGTATGTCCTGGGTTGAAGAAACAAACATAGCACACAGAGGTTTACATTAAGGATGGGAATTGCTCAGAGTTGGTATGGGGCAAAACATGCCTTTAAATTTTAGTCACTTGGACAATATCCATTCTCCTCCAGTTTAATACAAAAACAGTGGACTTTTCTTAAACACATCATGGGTGAGGGTTGAAGTTAATGTTGGTGAATGGTGAACATGCCTTTTGGCACCCATTTGGACTGTGCTTTATTGCAAAAGGATTGTTTTTATAGAGACTGCCTCTGACTGTGCACTCAGGACGTACTTTCCGTCCTCAGAGAGAAAGTTTCCAACTTCTTTCTTTCAAAAGCAACAGAGCTCCAATTCCTTGGTCCCTTTGGGCCCAGCCCTGTAAATCTTGCTCCCATGAATAAGTCTTATTTGTGAACATTCTCATGCCATGAGAAAAGCTTTTATGGAATGTTTTGTAAGTACTAGTGAAAAGCTAAGCTAGATAGTAACTGGATAAGACAGTGATGAATACCTGATAATCATTTTTTTGCGTTTATGGCCAGACCCTAACACCCACAAAATGACCATACATGTTGAGTAGCAAACAAAGATGTCAGTTTCTGAAGGACTACTTGGATAATGCAATTATTTTTAATGTGTAAAACTTGAATAGGGGTCTGGGAATTAGCAAGGTTAAAATGATGATGAATTTGAAGTGCTCTCTAAACAAGAAATTGAGGAAGTCTTTAGAGAGTTCTTGTGGGGAACTTGATAAATCTTTCCACAGTTTTTAATTCTGAGTATTAGCTATTTCATCATCTACAGTGCTTACTTAGCAACTGCTACAGGCTGCTGAATAAACTTATCATGGCAACAAACAGCTTTTGCCATAGGCCAGGATCACGAAACTACATGTGGATCATTTGTCATCCTGAATCTGCCTATGCTTTAGTTATAACTGCAGATCCCCAGGTGATAACAACATTGGGTATTTATCAGCCTTATTTCAAAAAGGGAGTAACTGATGTAATGAGATGAAGAAATTCACTTGCTAGAATTAGTGTCCATACAAGGATTAGAACACGTTTCCTTATTCCTGATGCCATTTGTAACCCACCCCACAGGAATTCTGAAACCACTTACTGCCACCCGCCATGTCTCAACCGAGTAGGGAATCGAAGGGCTAGGCAGGAAAATCTCCTTCACTTTTCATGTGGGTTTTCTGAGAAACTCTATTTTGATTGAAAAGAGGATTTTAGCAGCTGCACAATTAAGAATCAAGATTCTGTGCCTCTGTTGTTTCCTTTAAGCACCTATGCAATGCACTGGTGTAGTTTTTTTAAACTCTGCTAATACTCGTAAAATTTATGAAGAAAAACATTGCTGAATTACTCTCTTCCCTTTTAATAGCTTGTGAAAACAAGCTCATGAAACTCTAACACATATTTAACTTC
Organism: Galbula dea; assembly: GCA_013399015.1. Classification (NCBI taxonomy): domain Eukaryota; kingdom Metazoa; phylum Chordata; class Aves; order Piciformes; family Galbulidae; genus Galbula; species Galbula dea. The sequence continues at coordinate 339,229 of VWZX01002808.1, forward strand.
CATGCCTTCCAAGGTACTCTGATCCTTTTTCTTTGCGACACAGCACAGAGGAGACTGCTTTCAGGTTTTACTCATTATCAGAGCTGTGATGTGAGCTTGTAATTCAGGTTCTGGGTCATCTGGGAGACAATGTAGAGTGCCCGTCTCTGCCCCCTGTACCCACCCCATGGTGGTGTCAAATTCTGATTGCTTTAATCATTAAAACTTGGTGTTATTATTTGAATTAGCATACTGTCTAGATAGACTCCTACCAGGCCAGAATGTTACTATGCTGTATGTTACCCACCTTTTTCTGCTCTCCATTTGTAGGTCTCTGAATGGCTGAATTTATCATGTGCTATTCCCTATAAATGGAGCTTCAGAATCAAGGAAGAAGGATTGTCCTGCAGTCATGATCCTACCATCATTGCTCTGTCATAAAGCTTTTTCTTTCACAGCTGAGTGGGCTTGTGCCAATGACTACTGCAGAGGAATTTTCCCAGGCTGGAACAAGGGCCAGCAGGGACTGAGAGGGCGTGGCCTTCCATTTTAATATTTCATCAAGATGAGGCTGGAAAGTATTAGTCTAATGATTTACAAAGCAAAAAGCAGGTTACAGGGTTCCTGTCTATGTGCAACTGTAGATGAGTCATGGAAGGAAGTCACACACGTTGCACATTCTACAGCATAAAGTTATATGAACTTGTCACTTGGGGTTCCTTCAAGTGCTTGTCAGGTTCCTGTTACTGACTTACTTCACATCCCAGAGCTTGTCTTTGTGAAGACTGGCCAGAGCAAAATCCCAGCTCTAACTGCTGCTTTCATTTATGCAGACGTGGTCTAAATGCACATTCTTATGTGAAATCTGTAGAAATCTGCTAGGAAGGCAGAACACTGGCTTGTAGTCCTCGAGAACTTTGATGACCAAGCACTAGACCACCAGCTCTGGGAAGCCACTGCAGCTCCTATGGAAATCAACAGCGCTCATTAGCCCTGGAGGATCTTACACTGTGAACCTAGCAAATCTCTCTACCCATACAAAGGGGGAAGCAGGATTGATAACACAAATGTATCAGGAAAGATATCAACAGAAAATGTGTGAGGGAATTGAAAGCATCTCCCCTCCTTGCACAGCTTTATCACCAGCTTTCCACCTTTCTGCTTTGCATCACCTGTTAGGAGCAGGACCTTGTTTCCCTTCTTGTCTGAGAACACACAAACTACAGGCACAAAAATCCTTCAGTCATTTAACACTCAAAATCACTTTTTGCCCTCATACTCTTATGTGGTGCCAATGCATCTGCAAAAATACAGACCCAGAAACAACAGACTAGAGCAACATGTGCTGTGCAACACCAACACACACATGTGCAGAGTAGTTTACACAATGCACTGTGCAGTGTTCGCAGTAGCGGGCAGGAGACCAAGAAATCCTAGATTTTAATTTTACTTTGGGCACTGAACTTGCTCTGCAGCTTGAAGTGAATCCTTTGCAGTTTAGGTTTCAGGTTTATTACCTGGAAAACAAAAATGGGAGATATTATTTATAAGCCTTGTAGAACTTCCAGGAAGTTTCCCTGAAATCCACCTGTTAATTACATTTCAGCAGAAGCCAAAATGTCTCTGCATACCATCACAGCAGCAGACAGTACCTGGTACAGAAGCTATGGTGTTTGGGTGTGTGATGGTGCTGAAGGCCTGGTTCTGTGAAGCACACTGGCAGAAAGATAGGTGTTTTCTTAGGCATCGAGCTGCAGACCAAGAAGTCTGAAGGTGCCAACGCTCTTGAAAAGAGTCCCTTCAGATCAATTACTACGTGTATATTGTGATGCTAATTTGGATAGCATGGCTGCATGCATATTTTCACTTTAAAAAATCTGAACCCCCTTTGTGCTGCTTGGTACATTGGTACCACTTAACCTTCATATTCTTACAGAGCTCACCGTGAACTTTCCCACATGCTAAATCTATCGTACTATATATTTACTTACCATTATAAAGCCTTTATCACATGAGTAAATACTGAAATATTTACACAGGTTAACTCTGATACTGGTCTACACAGAATAAAAACACAGATCCCCTACATTGTTGTTCTGTATTTCAGCATCATACTTCCACTGCCACCTTGTCTGCTCCAGTTTGTTCTGACCTCTGTGTACTTGGAAAGACCTTGATGATAGGATTATCTTCCCACCAGAGCAGACTGACTGGATGGAGTCACCCTGGGAAGGAACACTGATTCACTGGAGCACAATACAGACATCAGACCAAGAATTCCACCCTCTGTGTCTCACTGAAGGTAGCTGCTTGACGCAGTCACCCTCAGTCAGGGTAGAAGAGAGCAGGAGGCTGCCCACCACTGCCCTGACACTGCTGGCAAGGTGAGTCCCCAGGCTGAAACCGCGCAAGGGCCACCCGTACTCTGACAGTAACATTTTCTCATTGCCTTCAGAAAACCTCCATTTATAGTTCACATCTCCTGCTCAGCTTGTTTTGAACTGGTTTACACGTAGCAGAATTCCATAGCATCTCTAAATAGTGAGGACTATCAGGTAAGGGCCATGCAACCTGCAGGCAATCTTTCCCATCGAGGTGTTTGAGATCCCGAGGATCACTGCAGACCTTCAGAACTGTTTGACCTACTGTATAGCATTGTGCAACTTGCAGAGAACACTGTTGACCTCACTTACCGCCTCTGCCCTTTTTTATTGGCACCAGATGAGAAGGAAAAGAAAATCAGCTCTGAGATAATTAGATAGAGAAATGTCCTAAAACTTAAAAAAACAGGGGATCTTTGATCTAGACAGTGCCCAATTCATAGTAAGTATACATAATCTGCTGAGTGCCTCACCGAGGGGAAAAAAGAAACTGAATGGCTTTTGTACAGTGATCCTAATACAGACTGAAGGTGTTAATGCTGAAAGGCTAGGAAATTCAGGAAAAGCTTTCCCATTTTCCTTCAACTGACCTTCTCTTTGTATGATTCTATTATCTAAAAATTGTATATGACAATGTTGAAAGAAAGCCCAAAGCTCCTATACCACAATAAATCTGCTTATGAGCTGAATTAGTCACAACGTACATTACTCTGTGTTGCTGCAATGAGTTATCTGTGGAGTGTGAGTATTGGCCAGAGCAAACAAATCCTGTTGTCCAAGGAATGACACGTACATCACTCATGATACTCACTAATCAAACCCTGTATATCTACTACTTAAGTAGAGCAGATGATTTTTTTTTCCATTTTCAAACATTATATAAAAAAAGAAAAAGAAAACAAATGAAAAATACAGGCCAAATGTGTGCTGACCCAGAACAGAGTTATTCAGCTGGTAGAGTGACTCCAAAAGCATTTTTAGAACCATCCTTAAGGGAACCTTGCTTATGTGAGTTGCAACTGTTATTGTCTCTAAAGAGGAGGGGAGAAAAGGTGAGAAAGAAGAAGTGAATGGAGAAGTGTAAGATTTACTGATTCAGAGATAAATTGGAGATATTGGATAATATGTCACATAATAATTGGCAAGTATCTCATTTTACTGGGGCAGCCCATTCTCAAATGAATGCATATTATCTTCACAGGTTTGTGACCACAGTGTTAAAGTAAAAGGAAAACCTGCAGCTCACTTCAGTTGCAGAGGGACTCACCTCTGTATTTTCTACTGTTTTTTCAAACCATGTCTGGTTTTAATATAAATGCATCTGACTAGTATTTGGAAGAGTATTAAAAGAACCAGTCAGAGCAGTTTGATGCCTGCAACTCCAGGCAGTGTTCAGAGTGATACTTAATCTCTGTGTCATCTCCTGCCAAATCCAAACCATAGCACAATGCCGTCATAGTGCCAGAATTGTGTACTCATCTCAGTTTCAGATCCGATTTAAAACTTTTGTAGCATTCCACTGGCTTTGTCACCACTTTGGGTCTGAGTTAGATCATCAGTAATGCCTGCACTCAGCTAGCATTTTGTATAAAGGAAAACATATGACTCTATGCACCACAGAGTGTAGAATGGTTAGAAACAGCTTCTTCACAGTAACAGACTGCAAAAACTTACTGAGTGCTTCCTGACACCTATTTCAAAACCGGATGTTGATGGAGTTCTGCTTGAACAAGGATTTCAGGCATGGTTCCTGCCATTTCCTGTATACCTGCTAGTGGTAATGTCAATTACCCAACTCTCTACATTTTTAGTAGAGAGCAATACAGCTTCCAGACTTAATTCCACATGATATTTGCATCGTTCAGTAAATTTATGCTCCAATAAGGAAGTCATAGTGTTGCTTCTATTTATACCACTAACTAAACAAACATCCATGTAAGATCTGCTCTTTTTGATGTCATAGAACTGGGGGTTTTGTTTGTTTGTTTTTAGAATCAGTAAAAATAATTGTTTATCCTAACCAAAATTTGTTTGTTTCTTTTTATGACTTTGTATGTCATGCTACAGCAAATGGCAACTTCCTCTTTTGAAAAGCACCAATACAGAATTGTTAGCAATAAAATGGCCAAGCCTTTAACTTTGTTTACTACAGCAAGGCAACCACTAAGGAAAAATACTCTCAGTGATGAAGATTTGGCAAGCCAGAAACCACATTTTGTTTTCCATGTTCTCAACACGTTACTATTTACTTTTTGCAACCATTAATGTAAGGTAAATTCCATTGATTTAAATAGAATATAGAATTAACAGCTGTACCTGAGACTCACTGCATGATTAAATAAAACCTTGTTATGCAGAAGAGAAAACAATAGTTGCTTGTTAAAGTAAAAGAAAATGTTTCATTTCTGATAGAATAGCATGGTCTGACATGGACAAACTCTGAAGGTGAATTCATGGTTTTCTTACTAGGATTACTCTCAGGACTGGGGAGACATCTCTCTGACAAATACTTTCTCCATTCTCTCATGTAATGCACTTGCTGATGATCACAAGAAACAGTGTAAAATGGACTCGTATGCTCCCGTCTTGTTGACACCAGCTACAAAAAAAAGCCAGTTTCCACATTTCCAACTACCACTTTATAGAAAAATCTGGTTTAGAAGTACTGTAAATGCTAATAGGTGGGTAGACAGAGGGGATGCCAAATTAGGAAACTAGTTCATTGGTTCTAGTAGCATAAAGGTTTTCTTATGGGACTCTTGTTGACAGCACTGGACCAGACAGTGCCTGCCCTTTGATCAGGTTCCTGATAAAAGCCTGGTACAAGCTCTCTCTGTGACCTTCCAGATGAGCTGCTGAGAGCCACAACTACTATTTTGGGAATGGCAAGAGTTAACAGAAATAGGTTTTTTACTGTATGACACGCAAAAGGCAGAGTGTTAGGAGCTCCAGCAGTGGCAGTACCAGTAAGGCAGGTGTGTCAAAAAGGGAAAGACTCCCGACAGCCCCTAAGTGCAACTCACCTGGAGCTGTGTGTCAGGAAGCCTTGCCTGCTGCCTAAGGGGTACACAGGTAGTGCTGGACCTGTCCCGCTTACACCATCCTCATGTTTCTGACCATGCTGCTGTTCCTCCCAGCCAGCTTGCAAAATTTACAAGCTAATTTTTGTCCATGCCAAATGACATATTTGTAGTGCAACTGAGAAAACAATCCTCCTCCTAATGAAAATGCTAAGTGTATCACTGCTTTTGCAATGTATTGCTAATAAGTTTCCACACTACTTAACACCTTCGGGACAATTCCACTCATCAGAGTCCTAATGCAGAATCTGTTAGGGCTTGCCATGAAATAGCTGATTGTTATGGAAGTCCTGGTAGTGATGTTCTTTTTTTTTTAAAGTATTGTGATATTTTTCATTTAACCCAGATGTAAGTTTGTACCACTTCCACCAGTTTACTCCAAAAAGCTTCAGAATATTAATTTCCCCAGATGTCCTGGTTTCTCATTTTTCTCAGGCTCTCAAGACAGGATTCTGAAAGTGTTTCAATTTGCACACACACATAAGCAATGAGATCACTTCTTCAGCATTAGTGATGAGAGGCAACAATTGGTGCCTATTCTTTTAGTCAAGATAAAAGCCAAGTTTATAATGGAAATGTTCCAATTTGAAATAATAATTATTACAATACAAACTGCAGATCATCATAAACAGCTATTGCTTGTTTACTTCTAACACTTTCAATTTTGCTGAGTAATCTCACCATTTCACTGCCAATTCTGTTTCAGTGGAACTACTTATGTAAGTTTTAGAACAAACGTAACAGCTGAAAAACTAAGACTTAATATGAGCAGAATTTAGGTTTATATTTGCTGTATCATTTTAGTGTCTGACACCATGAGTGTTTCAGCAGGTGCAAAGTCACAGGCTCTTACAGTACTTGTACAGTCAGATGAGAAAAGCAGAAATTAGTCACTGAAGAGTTTGGTTTTAGCATGTTTTTTGTATACAGATTCCATGTAGAGCCAGAGAATCCCTCAATCCACTATCCACTATAAACCCAGCATTTGTACTTTTGTAGAAGAGTTAGAGCTGTTGCAAGATGTGAGGTTTATGCAAAAAAGGGCCAGGGAACCAGTTCAGGCTAATTGGTATCCAACATGATACAGATTTGTCAAAAATTACTCAGAAGCTAAATATGCAGGAGTTCCCCCACACCTTTATTTATCTAGCTCTAATCTTTGCTCCTGAATGCATGTGTAACCAGTGAAAAGGGGAAGAGAAGGCATTGTGCTGGCTGAAGTGAACTGTGAGGGGCATAGATCCGGGTTCACCTTTGCGCCTGAGTATCTGACATACTTGAACCAAATGAACATTGTCTCAGCTAGTTAGAGAGCACAGACACCACCATTCCAAACAGTTAGGACTCCCTGGAAAGCCTATTTAAACAGGTTATCTAAATATTATTATTCTAGAATTGCAGTCGCTTTAATGTCTACTCTGTAACTACTGTCTCATCTTAAAACCAGATGATCTTTCTACTCCACGCTCCCTCCTACCCTTATGCTACAATTACATAAGGATCTACACTTCGGAAACTGAGTACTGCAAGCTGATCTACAGCTACAGATCAAGTCATGTCAGGTTATTTAAAGTTTCTGACTAGCTATCTGAAATTTGTGTACATTCCCTTTCTGCTTCGACAACATCCAATGATAAATAAATGAAAAAAAAAAAAGCCCTGCCATTGTTATTCGTGGTGTTAACACTGAGAGACTATTGATATAGCTGGTAAAAAAACTGAATAATTGTTTATACACAAAGTAAAGTGATTACCTACTGGTCAAAGAAGAATTATTCAAGAAAACAAGCAAACTAAATTCCAGGAAATCAAATTATTGACATGTCCCATTAAAATACACTCATGCCAAACAGAAAGATTTAAGACACAGAAACTGCTGAAGAGATGTGGATTTTCTCCTCTCTTGATATTCTTTTTTGCTCAATTTGAGTTAGAAATATGTGAGAGAATATGCTGCTGAACTCCATGTAAGATACCCGAAACCATTTGCATTGCTCTTTTAACTAGGTTAAATGAAACCTGCTCTGGATTCCACTTGATCATCAGACTGGAATGTTGAAAATGCTGTAATCTATTTATAAATCAAATCGAAGAAATTTTGCGTGTCTTTAGGCTTCATTGCATTCCAGTGTATTAACTAAAGATGGACAGTTTATAAACTGTTTCATGTTCAAAGTGAGAGCAAAAAGACAGACCAACCAGACTTATTTATCCTAAAACCAAGAATTATTTCCTGGCTTTTAACCTATGGCCCAAACTGAGGTCTGCTCTGTGCCTTCCCTAAGTGTTCCTGCAGCAGTAATTCATTCCTTCTGCCAACGCATGGCAGTTGCCTAATAATGACTTCAGAACACGTTTTTTCTTTTTTTCAGCATCAAGAATGTAAGTACAATCCCAAAGTGGATTTGCAGCTCAGATTTGACTTAGCTTCTCATCTTTCTGCCTCTAAACCACAAATGATCCAAAACACAGCTGAGGGCAAGACTGAGAGCAGCTCTGTAAATGAGAACAGCCAAATCAAACAGATGGAAAGCACACAAGGGCTATGCAGCCCAGAAGTAACTGACAGTAACTAGTCTATTAACACAACCTCAGGCTCCCCTTGTGAAACAGGACTCTTCAAGCAACTGTTCCACATAATGCTGTCATCTTCCTGAATTATTTACATAATTCTTTAGGTGTGTATAATGGTCTTTGACATGTTTTGCTGAAGAGGGGGAAAGTCCTGCCCTGGACTACTGCTCCTAAACAGCACTACCAGGTGCAGCACAAGGCAGCTTGGAAAAAGTAAAGGTATCACCATGAGGAAGAGTAGATTATGCTGAAGACCAGTCTGTTGATCTGTACAAATGCTCACCTTAGATTTTAACATGCCTCAGTTAAGTAAAACACAGCTCCCACTGACACGTACTGGGTTTGGCCATTGACTTGAAAGGGGTGAGGATCAGGCTAACAATAACTGATGGGATTTCATCACCTTTATTAATTTCTATCTCACTTTAAATGTGTTTCTGTATGCATGACAGGTTCCATTTGTTCTCAGTTGTTGGTCATATTTTTTTTTCCATTAGTTGCTGGATTTTGTGCCTATTATTTTCCATATTGAAGATAATGAATACTGCAAAGACAAAAAAGAGCAGTTTGGTTAGAGTCAGGAAAGAGGAAATTTCCATGCTTTTTGTCACATGAGACTTTAAGAAGAGCCTAAAGCTAAATACTGCAGCTACTTTTGGCTGGTTCTCTTGATAGTTATAAATGCAAAAACCCTACTTAGACATTCAAGTAACTTATTTGCCCTTTTCTGTGCCCTTCCCTCTAGAAGTCTGTAGCCTGGAATTTGTCTTCCAGATCCTGAATTCAATGTCTTGCAGCTTGAAATTCAAAGGGACTAGAAATTCTAATTACCATTGCATCCCAGTCCGGTTAATCTGTGGTAATTTAAATGAGTTTTAAAAATAAAAATAATTTGGATTAATGCCTTACTGTCTAGCACTGCTGGTTGAATAAAATGGAAAATGAACACTTTACACTGAAGAACAAGGACTTCTGATCTTACTGTTTATTTCAGAATTCAAGATGTTAATGCAGGATCTTAGTACAAGAATCACCTGGAAGGGAGTGCACTCTTAAAATATCTAACTGCAACACCTCAGTTCACATATGTGAAAGTTTAATTTCAGTAATGCCTAAATCTCTGCTCAAATTTGAAAAGAACCTAGTGATAAATGAGTTGCTTAACACTTGTCCGTTACTGTGCCAGTATGTTGTTATTTCTAAGGCAGTGTCACATAGCCTGACCCAAATTTAGGTCTTGGTACTCAACACACAAAAAAAGGCAGTCAGAGCCCTGAAGACTTCTCTGTATTTGCAGACAAGGCAGGCTGGTAGATGGGAGAGGTCAAAAAAAAAAAAAAAAAGAGGCACAAAGAAGGAAAAATAACTTGTACAGGAACACACTGCAGATAAATACCAACTTAGGTGTAAGACTGATTTTACAGAAGTAATCCCCTGAACTTTTCCTCCTGACTTCCACACAAACCATGTCAGTCTGGACTCCTGACATGAGGGGGAATGCCCTATCTGTTAGATCACACTGCTTCCACAGGCTAGTTTTTAACCTTCAGCAATCATCACCTAACATTATTAACGGCTAAGAAATTTGAACCCATGAACTCTAGATACTGATAAATAGTCCAACTCCCTTTGATAATTCCTACAGCTTTCTTTCAAAAAACATTGTATTTTTAGTGTTAGCATTAGGGATTTCCAACATTTAGAATTTGCATATTCACCTATTAATACATGAGCATGTTTGTGCCCGGGCAAACTCCGTGAGTGTTCAGGGTTTTAACGTACAGCTTCTGTCCCTTTGTTTTATTGGATCTGAGTGATGCACAGATCTGAGCCACAATCAGGTGGAGGACCATCTTTTGCCCATTTAAAACCATATCAACAAAAAGACCGTTTTAGTACCATTTTCATACATGTGCTCAGTGTTTGAGTCTTTGTAGCTTACACTTTCTTGGAGCTTCTTTTTTTGGTCTTCTGTCACGTGTGGTAAGATTCCAGCTCTCTGAGGCTGAGAAATTTTGTGAAAGATACATGTCATTTGTATGACTGGTGCATGATCCTTAAATGCAAAAATATGTAAATTCACCTGGTGGCCCCAGATAGCAGAGCCACACGTGGGGAAGGCAGCTAGTGGCTCTCACAGATACTGAAACTCTGTCAAGGGATCCTTCTAGTGATATGTACAATGGCAGAAGGCGATGGAGAGAGCGTGGAAGAGTTACACAGCCCTCTCTGTCACCCAACATCAGAGCACAGCAGAGGACTGTGCTGCCCTCACCACTGCCTGCTAAATCTGTCCTTGCCAGATCTTGGAAGAGCAGGAACACACACAGGTATGCACAGAAACCACGAGAGCCCCAAGCAGCTGACACACACAGAAACCCCAGGAGCAGTCATCTGGGAATTTAACTAACTGTGGCAGATATTTTTCTTGAAGGCAAAGAAGGAATATATAGATGCTTGATAAAAATATCAGTATGTTTGTGCCCAGCATACTAGATTATTGTTCAGCACTAATTCAACCTTGCAAAAACATTATCGGTGTAATGCTGCCAAGGCCATTGTGTGGATTGTTTGTGTGTATCTTGGCTAACGTGGCTGTGGGCTGTAGCAATTTTTACACTTGACTTTTCAGAAATCTTTCTGGTTTGGTAGTGAGTCAGTTTATCTTCATTCTTATTCCTGATCCTTTCCCTATTCTACCTTTTATTGATTTTCTTTTCTCCCTTGCTCGACCACACTAAATGTCAATCAAATAGCCCATTCCATTACAGTAAAATATTCATAGACGTACAGTTCACGAACAGAGGGGTTGGCAAATGACTGCTTCAATCTGGGATTGAGCATTTTATAATAGAAATAAATAAAAATGTATTCCTATCTGGAATGGCTTTATCGTATGTTGTCCTGAATGTATTGGATTAGTATGACCAAATGCTTTCCATCTGAAAAAGAGTAAATTTAAAAAAAAAATCAGCAGAAGTTATCTGAAGTCTGTACTATTTCCTGTAGCTAGCTTTTCCTTGCCCTGGTGAAATGTTCTCCGAAGATTATCATCATCATTTATAGTAGACACTACATACAATCCCAGCAGCTGCTTCACCTCCCTACAGCTTTCATACTAACCTGAAAAAAATCTCAGAACTCCTGCTGACCTCATTAGTATCTGCTGTATAGCGAGTAGTGCTGTGTAATATGTTGCATTATTAGACATCTTTGGCCATATGACTGTCCCTGGGCTATTTAATCCACCCTTGTTGTGACTAATTCAAAAACTCCCAGATCCACATGCTGCCTGTTAAAATGAGATTGAACTTGCCAAAGCAGCATTGCCCTCTCTGCTCAGACACAGAGTTCCATTCTTTTATCAAATTAGACTTGGTTGACTTGCAGAACAGGGAGTAATAGTTCCTGGGCTAACAGCAGGTTTAAGGTCTAGTACCTCATATCCCATGCCACAAATCCACTTTCTCATGGACGTAAGAAATAGAATTCTAAGATCGAAACACAAAGTTTTAACATTCAGTTTGGCATTAACATTACATTACTTATTTCTAGAGATCTTGAACTGTGTACATTACACTTCCTCTCTAACATTTGTATGTTTGAAATCGTGCAGTGAAGAGGGTGCAGGAAGAAACAAAGGATTGCATGTTGGAGGGAATTTGGGAGGAAGTTTTGGGGATTGTCTTTCTTCCCTCTTGGGAGCTGGACAGAAAAGATGAATTCTAAGAATGCATCTTTGACCAGAGAGCTAAGAGAAGGCACTAAAGAGAAGATAAAGAACATGCTTTATCCTCCAGTGGGTGCCTGGCAGAAGCTAGTCCAGAAAGTGTTACCTGACAGAACTGGTGTTGTATCAGGAGGGAAAACTCTATACCAAGAAAAAATCCAAGAATTACAAATGGACTTGAAAATCTTTAAGGAGGAAAAAGGATGCCACACAGACAGCTCATCATCTCCTAACATATGCAGAATGAAGAAAATCTAGGAGGCAGACTTGGGAGAATATGAGGACAGGAAATAATGAGGGATGAGCTAGCACAAAGAGAAACAGAATCAAACATAAGGTTCGTACTAAAAAAAAGTGGGCAAAAGACAAAGTGCAAAGGAAGATGAGAAGAAAAGCAAGTCTTGGCACACTGCACACACACAGACACAGAAACCAAGGATGTTACACACATAAGGAGAACTCACAAGGCAGCCCAGAACAGAATGCTTTCCCGAGAGCAGAGCAAATGGGATGGTACCTGAGATTCAGGACTAAAAAGCGGCTGCTCAGTGTGTGGTGTCAGAAGAAGGGAGAGTCCTCCACTCTGGGTGCACTCAGAAAAGCTGAGATTTGTTACTTGGCAGGATATAAACTGTGAGACATTGACCCAAGGCTAATGGAGAAAACCCCATTGGTTGTCTTCTACATGTGGTCAAACAACACTACCAGATTCCCAGTGAATAGCAACTTCAACCAAGCTGGTGAAAACTATGGCAATGCTCAAATAAATGGAGACTTAGGTAATCGTCAGAATTCTTTCCTCCCTGAGGAGAAATGAGAAGGTGAGACAGGATAATGAAGATACAAAGTTCAAGGATGGAGGCTCTGGCTGTTTGAAATACCTGATTGATGGAGGATGTTAACACAAACAGACACCCAAACAACTCTTGTAGTTTTCTGGAATTGGGGCTAGTATGGTTGGCAAGAACTTCAAATTAACGATGAAAGAAAAAAAAGTGGAAAGGCATTTGCCAACGGCTCATGTAATCAGCATGCCTGGTTTCAATGGATAAGTCGAGGTGGCTCGTGCCAGATTAACTCAGAACCCTCATGTTAGAAAACATAAATGAGTTCTTACATTGTTGATGTAGTATGTTTAATCTGTTGAAGCTAAAGAAGTATTTAGTATGACATCATATTGGAAAATATTACTGAAAACAGACACAATGGAGGTGGATTAGCACACAAAATTGCAAAATAAATCACAACTTGGCTGAACTGTTGCATTTACAGGGAACAGTTGAACTGAAGGGAAGACAGGACAGTAGTGGGGATCTTTCGGGGAGACCTCATTGTGGCCTTTCAGTGCTTAAGGGGACCCTTAAGGTGGGGACAGATTTTTTATTAGGGCCTGTTGAGACAGGACAAGAGGTGATGGTTTTAAACTAAAAGAGGGAGATTTAGGCTAGATATAAGGGAATTTTTTTTTATTATGGGAGTGGTAAGACACTGGCACAGGTTGCCCAGAGAGGTGGTAGTTCATACAATCATAGAGGTTGGAAAAGACCTCTAAGATCATCAAGTCCAACCATTGACCCATGACCACCATGCTCACCATGTTGAACCTCATCGTAGATGCCCCACCCCTGGAAACATTCAGGTGTACTCTTTGCTGGGTGAGAAACAGCTGGATGGCTGAGCCCAGAGAGTTGTGGTGAATGGAGTTAAATCTGTTTGGTAAGTGTTCACAAATGGTGTTCCCCAGGGCTCAGTTTTGGGGCCAGTCCTGTTTAGTACCTTTACTGGTGATCTGGAAAAGGGGATCAAGGGCATCCTCAGTATGTTTGCAGATGACACCAAGTTGGGCATGAGCATTGGTCTGCTCAATGGCAAGAGGCTCTACAGCGGGATCTGGCCAGGCTGGATCAATGGACGAAGACCAACTGCATGAGGTTTAACAAGGCCAAGTGATGGGTCTTGCATTTGGGGCACAACAACCCCATGAGCCCTCCAGGCTTGGGGCAGAGTGGCTGGAAAGCTACCTGCTGGAAAAGGACTTGGGGGTGCTGGTTGACAGCAGCTGAAGATGAGCCAGCAGTGTATCCAGAAGGCCCAACCGCATCTTCACTTGTGTCAGCAATAGTGTGGCCAGTAGGACTAGGGCAGTGATTGTCCTCCTGTACTCAGAACTGCTGAGGCCTCACCTTGAATCCTGGGTTCGGTTCAGTCTCACTCCAAGGTCATTGAGGTGCTGGGGTGTGTCCAGAGAAGGGCAACGAAGATGGTGAATTTGTTTCTAGAGCAAAAGTGTTGTGAGGAGCAGCTAAGGGAACTGGGCTTGGTTAGCCTGGAGAAGAGGAGGCTCAGGGGAGACCTTCTCACTCTCTGCAACTCCCTGAAAGGAGCTTGGAGTGAGGTGGGGCTTGGTCTCTTCTCCAAAGAAACAAGTGATAGGAGAAGAGGAAATGTCTTCAAGTTGTGTCAGGAGATGTTCAGGTTGGATATTAGCAGGAATTTCTTCACTGATTTGTGGAGACGATCCCCATAGCACAGTCGTACGTACAAACCCGACCCAAGACGAGTCAGTCAGCCCGCCCTCCCGTTCGCCCCGACCCCGCGCTCCTAGGGCTCCGCCCCCCTCCCTCAGACTGGGGCCGCGCCGCGGCCACGCTGCGACGCCGTGATCTCATCACGTCGCCGCGTCGCGCAGGGGGCGTGCCCGACGGCCTTCCCAGAGTGCAGCGCGGCAGAAGTTGAGCCCCATCTTGGGCGAGGGGAGCTGTAGTCGGAGCCCGCGCTCTCGGGGCCGGCGCAGCGTAGCGGGGGTTGCTCTCCCGCCACTNGGGCGCTCGGCCGGTCCCGCCGCACTCGGAGCGGGTGCTGCAGCGAAGAGGAGGAGGAGGAGGGCGAGGGCTGCGGACGGGGAGGAAGAGGAGGAGCCCCGCCGCCCCCCGCGGCCCGCCAGCGGGAGCGCCGCGGCCCGCCCGCCGCAGGAAGCAGCCGGAGGATGTGCGGTAGCGCCGAGGGCCCGGCCGGCACTTCGTGACAACCCACCTCGGCACAGCGCTTGCCTCGCCCTGGGTGGCGGAGCCCTTCCCCGTGCAGGAAACATGTCCAAGATGCCGGCGAAGAAGAAGAGCTGCTTCCAGATTACCAGCGTGACCACAGCCCAGGTGGCCAGTAGCATCACCGAGGACACCGAGAGCCTGGACGACCCAGATGAGTCCCGCACCGAGGACGTGTCTTCTGAAATCTTTGATGTTTCCCGTGCCACCGACTACGGCCCTGAGGATGTCTGCGAGCGGAGCTCCTCTGAGGAGACTCTCAGCAATGTGGGTGAGGCCGAAACTCCAGGTAGTGTCTCTCCCAACCTCATTTTGGACGGGCAGCTGGCTGTGGCTGCTGGTGGGGTAGCTGCTGTTCTGCCAGCTGTGGCCCCCAATGCGGGGGCTGTCCCCAAGAGTTCTGCTGTCCCAATGCCAGCTGCTGGCACTGCTGCAGCAGGAGGCAGCAGTGCTCAAATTGCCTTGCCCTCCACGGGGCCTTCTGCATCTGCTGCTCCTGGGACAACTTCTCAGACAGTGGCTGCTACGTGCAGCTCACGCTTCAGGGTGATCAAGCTGGACCATGGTACAGGGGAGCCCTACAGGCGAGGACGATGGACGTGTATGGAGTATTATGACCGGGACTCAGATGGTGGTGGTGTTTTGGGTAGGACTGGAGATTGCATTAGGCACAGCAGCACCTTTGAGCAGGCTGCTCAAGAGAGGGACAGTGGCCTTGGTGCCACAGGAGGTTCCGTCGTGATCTCGGCTGTGCCAGCATTGGCTCATGGCACTGATTCTATAGCCGACAGTTCCCTGACTGCTCTGTCACAGCTGCTCCAGACAGAGAAAATGAACCAGTCTTCTCTACAGCAACCTAATTTTGTCATTGGGCAACAACAGCAGCCGCAACAGCCCATAGGTGGGGCCATGCCTCAAAGTACTGTTCAGCCTATGTTTTCTGGGGCTTCAGTAGCAAATCAGCAAATAATGGTGCCACAGCAGTCTCAGCCACAGGTAAATACACAGGGTGTTGCACAGCCTGGACCCAACGGGAAAGGTATGGCACCTCCAAATGTGACAGTAGGGCAGCCAAGCATTCCTGTGGCACAGCAGCAGGTGCAGCAGGCAAACGTACCAGTGACTCAGCCTCAACAATTTGCTTATTCTCAGTCCCAGATTCCACCAGTCCATCTACTGCCGACGCAACCTTCGGGTCAGACTGAATACATGCAGCACATGACAATAATGCAGCCTCAAGGAGCTGTTCAACAGGCTGCTTCGGGCTCTGTTCCAAGTACTGTGGCTTCCAGCCTTCCTGGGGGGCAGGTGTCTGGCCAGAATCCCTCACCGGTGGGAGCGCCAGTGATGGGGGTGGCAGTGCAGCCTGGCGAAGCAGTCGGACAGGGGTCGGGATTAATTCAGGGTGGCCAGACACAGGCTAGTCAGTCTGCCGTTCCGCAACCAGGAGGTGTGGTGCAGCAAGGCGTCGGACATACAGGGGTTGTGCAACAGAAATCTGTGACTCAGCATCAAATGGGTGGAAGCAGTCAAGTGTCCGGAATGCCTGGTGCTCCCCACACCATGGTCTCTGGAGTTCAGAACGTGCCTGCAGTTGTGCCCGGTACAAGTGTGCCTAGTGTGTCTACCACCACTTCTGTTACTATGCCAAATGTCCCTGTTACTCTAGTCCAGTCCCAGATGACTAGCCACACTTCTGCCAGCAGAAGTACCGGCGTTGTCCAGCCGCAGCATGTTGGACACTCGTTAATGCAAGGCACGCCTAATGTACCTGCAAATCTGCCACAGTCAAACCTTGGACAGTTTCAGACTCAAGCGCAATCCGTAGTAGGCCAGATTGATGATACGAGAAGAAAATCAGAACCCCTACCTCAGCCACCACTTTCTCTTATAGCTGAAAATAAACCTCTTGGGAAACCTCCCATTCCAGACACCCTAGCAAATCCTCTTCAGCTACCTGCAAGTACTCCTATGAACAGTCTTGCCAGCTCTGTGTTTGGGATATCTATTCCTGTTGATGGTGATGAGGACAGGTATGAATTATTTTATAATGCCATAAAAATACTTTTTCGGGGAGGGGGGGGCGGCGTGGGGGTGTGGGAAGTTAACTTTCAGGTTATTGTCAAGTATTTTTTGCAAATTCCTATTTTCAGAAAGTCACTGAAATTTACTGGGGCTGCTTCATTTTTTTTAAGACTAGAAGACGTAGCAAAGTATTTAGGCAAGTAGTGAACTGTACTCAGGCTGTAAGTATGATTTCTTTTCTCACAAAACAGCAGAAAGTAGCCTGAAAGCTGCTTAATGCACAAATAATATGACCTCTTCCAAATACTGAAAACTGTCCTTCTGTACCCAGTTGTTCAGTGTATGAGGAAGTGTTTCCTTTCTGTTCCTCTGAAAGTGTCATAAAATGCTGGAATTACAGCCAGGTTAAAATGGGTTTATCCACAGGACTGTATTGCAGTGGTGTTAAAAATAGAAGTGTGGGGCTCTTTCAGGGCCATCAGGTGAACTTGAAGGCTTATAACACAGATTCTTGATTTTTATCCTGCTGTTGAGTTTGCATCAGTTAGTAGGGAAGGTACTTAGCTCTGGATAGAAATTTCTGTGTCCTTAACACAGTGAAGGCTCTACTGGTAATGGCATTTTGTGATGAAAAAAATGGGATGCTGCTTACTTGGGCAAAGATGAAGACACAGTGGAAAGTACAATCTTACAATGAGTTTTCTTTATGGGAAAGTGATTTGGGACTATTAGTTGTAACAAAGATACATAGTAGGAGTGGACTCATCAAAGGGCCTGATAAAGAAGCATGTGTGTGACTCTTATCCTATAGACTTGTCAGTCTGTTCTGAAGTGTAGTATGATGGCTGAAACTGTTCTTTGAGAGAAGACGTGCAGGGAGAGCAGTATTTGAGCACTGAATTAATGCCATTAACATTTACTGTTCAGATTGCTGCAATTTGTAAGAGTGAAATCCATGTGGATTACACCTATTTGTATTTTTAAAATAGGAATAACACTTTATGAGAAGGCCTGATGTGCTGAATTCTCCTGTAAGCCTTCCCTCACCTTGGGAGAGTACCAGACTTAAAGATAACACAGTCACTGTTGCTCGGAGGTCCTTTTAGTGAAGCAGTAGAGGATGTGGGGTTAGGGTGTAGTGGATGGAGAAGGTACCTCAAGGACAAATGAGATTTACATCTGCAGTGACACCAGCAGTGTGCTCCTTGGAGCTTTGACTAATGTTGAGGTCGTAATTCTGCCAGTAAATGCTGTGTTTTGGAGAGTTGTGCTGGTTCTGATTAAGGCAGTAAAGGGCTTAAAAGAAAAAGTTAAATAGTTAACGTTTTCTAGCAGTTGTGCCTACTTTAAGAGGATTGCTGACCCAGCTGACAAACTCTTCTTTGTGCAAATAAGGTTAGATTTCAAGCTGGTAGGGTTTGGGGGTTTTTTTAATAGCTTGGTGTATTATCAGAGGATGATTTGTCTTGTTTAAACATTCTGATGATTAAGGAGTCAGAAAGGAATGTATTTTGCATTCGTTTTGCATAGCTTCTAAAACTCACTATTTACATAAATCGTAGTAACAGGCATGATTATCTGTAACAAAGGAGTTACTTTATATCATGGTAAGAAAAAACTTGTCCTACTTATTCAAACCTGTAGGCTGCTAACTTTGTGTTGCACACTAGTGAGACAGCTCTTGGTACCCTTACCTGGAACTGTGATTTTGTTAAAAGTGATTTTTCATAGTTTAACCTTTGAATTTGAGCCACCTTGCAGCGTTGCTCCACACCTTTGTTTCAAAAGAAACTTCTCCAGGAGCTTGGCTCTGGGAACTACCAGTAAGAACTAGGAATGGACTCTGAATGCAGAGCACTTTTTGATGTGCCACTTTATGATGTTCAGTAGAGAAACTAACTTGTGGTTATCTGAAAAGAAATGCATGCTTCTTAGTTGTCTGTATCTGCTCTTGTTGATAAAACCTTGTCTTTTGCTCAAGTGGTACATGAAGCAAGGAGCTATATGATGTATGAGAGCCTCTTCTGGCTTGGAATAACTTACTAGTGATAAATAAGCAATAAAAGCTTACTATCAACAAGCCTAGACTTCGTACAAAGTAGGAGGTGTGTACAGAACTAGTAGATCTAAGTTTATTCTTTGCTCCCCTCACGCAGTAGCCTGACTTCCAGCTTGTTAAGGCTGTCTTACAGCTTCGGTTTTATTTCCTTTACTCACCGAGAGGCCTTTATTCTCCAGCTTGTCTGCTGTTCTCTTCTTACTCCTGGCTATTTTCCTCCTTCCAGCCATTTAAAATGCACCTCTACTCCCATGGGCTTACGCTCAGCTGCTTTATCTGCAGCAATCAGTGGTGCAATAGTTAATGAAGACCTTCAAGTGTCATTAATAGGCTGAGGGTTGACACTCCGATAAAACTAATAGGGCGCAAGGGGAGTTCACACATCATGAGTCACTGTTTCAGGCTGCCTGCAGGCTCAGGAAGTCGAAGCTTGGTTTTGTTTAGAACTTGCTTTGTGATAGTAAGAGCTATATGTTTGTGGAAAGCATTTTTTGTCTCAATATTAGTGTGTAACATGCCCAGGAAAGGGGAGGTCAGTGACTAGGCAGGTATCTTTATTTCTTTTGATACTTTCAGTACTATTTTAAATATTTGTATATATTTGAAGCTTGACAGACTTGCGTAGATCACTTTCCCATTGTCGTCTTCTAAACCAGTGGCTTGTGTAGGAATACTCTCTAGCTCTAGGTATCCCAGGTTTATCTAGCAAGTCATTCACCTTTTTGAGTGTGGAGAGGAACTGTTTTAAAGGTAAAATATTTTAGGATGGGAGTTCTTTCAAAACAGAATGTTATAAATACAGTAAGCATGAAACAAGTCTGATATAAAAAGCTGGTTAGTTCCCATCTTTCTGAAAAAGGTTCTTTGTATTATTCCAGGACTAGAGGGAATGGGCTCAAGCTGTGCCAGGGCAGGTTTAGATTAGATATTAGGAAGAATTTCTTTACTGAAAGAGTGCTGAGGTATTGGAATAGGCTGCCCAGGGAGGTGGTGGAGTCACCATCCCTGGAGGTTTTTAAGAAGAGGATAGATGTGTTTCTTCAGGGGATGATTTAGGGGTAAGAGTAGTGTAGGGCTATCGGTTGGACTAGATGATCTTGAGGGTCCTTTCCAACTGTAACAATTCTACGATTCTATCTTATGGTCTGCTGTTTTAAATCAAAGTGTGTCTTAGTTACAGGTGGAGGTGTAAGGTTGTGTAGCCTGATATATAGAAACATATATAGAACTATATACCTATAAACGTAGAACTGATTTTTTTGCAAGACCTTGCCTGAAAACCTTTAAATTTCTTGTTCTGGTAGTCCAGTATGCCTTTACAGTAGTCTAGACAAAGCTGTGGTTTCCTCCATTGACTTAATGAATTACGAAGACTTAATTAATCAAGAAATCTTATGAGGGGGGAGAGTGGGTAGGTTATCCGAAAGAATTAAAACCAAACCCAAACAAACATCCCACACCCCCACCCCAAAAAAAGGTGAAATAAAGAAAGCATTTGGCATGTCTCACCTTCCTTTACGAAGCAAAGATATTTTTTTAGTTGATGTGTTTAAATTAGTAACCTCTTAAAGAGAGAGGTGTTCAGTGGAGATTGTGAAAGATCTACAGCATAACGTAATTTTGTTTTCCTCTCTAAATGTGCCTGCAAGAAGAATCTGCAACAGTACTTGAGGATGTAGGAGACAGTGATCTTACTGAGGCAGATGTGGATATTGCAACCCACTTCTAATTTAGAGTCTGACAAATACTGTAGAAACACAAGTAGAACTGGATCTCAGTATTGCCCTGACCCTTCACTTGCTGGACTTCCACAGCAGTGCTAATGATTGTGGACGGAAAGCAGTTTGAGTACTGGGAAGGTTTTGGGGTTATTGTGTGACTGTTCCTCTGTTCCACTTTATGCCCATGTATACACAGATTTGTAGTTGACAAGCATAATATTCCAGCTGGTTTAATAACTTTATTTTGGCTCTTGGGGAAAAAGAAATATGTTGCCTCTGTTAAAAGAATGTTACTGAGAAAGATTGTTCAAACCTCCTACATGTTTGGCAGACTTTTGGGGCAAAATATTACTAGGCATGTTGGAAAAGGAGCATAGTCTAGATCATTTTCCAGAGATAGCTGACCAGCTTGAACTGTGCAGGCTGTATTCCAGGAAGGCAAATGAATGGCTGCAATTGTGAGCTGTCAGCTACAGCAGCTAAGCTCCTGAAAACCTGATTGTGCAGAGCTCTTCACAGATGTATCTCAGCTCAGCTAAATCACATATTTGTATAGTGTACTAATGGTCAATAAAACTGAGCTCTGGAGACCCTGTTCATAATATAAGGACAAAACTGGGCATGGGCATTAATGTAACTTTGATCAGGGTTTCCTTATGCCCTAGATGCCATCCTAAAGAAAAAAGTATTCTGCAATACTTGAATTGCATTACTATTGAATACTGTCTCTTTCTTCACTTTGCTTATAAACTTGCTAGAGATTTGAGCTCTCTGCAGTTGTGTATTTGCAGTTGAATATTTTCAGCTCTCCTCCTGGAGGTCTGTGTTCATGAGTGTTTGCAGAAGCAGTTGAGAATGAAACATGGACAGACATGCTCCAGAGTGATGGATGCCTTCAGTTAGACAGCCAGAACTGCAGCATTTGGAAACCAGCTGAGATAGGACTTCTGAGGTGAACATTACAGTTAGTGATGTCAAATTATAGCTAATGCAGACAAAACTCTGGTTAGTTGTTTGCTTTTTGCTGTACTTTCTGTAACAAAAAATGACATGATCTAACTCCAGCACCACTTTCTTGATTATGGAGAACCTATCCTGCCATGCATTCAGTTTTTGAGTGTTAGAGGGTAGGTACCTAAACAGAACAATGTGGTTGCTCGTTTGACAGCACCAGTTTAAATTTTCAAATGCCTTTGTAAAGGAGTCAATATATTCTTAAAATGAATGATCTATAAATGTTTCAGTTGAGATGGTTATTAAAAGGAGGAAAGAGGGAAAAGACCTGAAAGAAACTGGCAAAGTTAAATAGTTAAATTTCTTTTTAAGGACTGTGGTGTATAGCTTTGACATGAACAGTTCTCTGTACCTTGTACTGAAGTATTCTGCTCAGCTGCCATGGGTTAGGGTTTTTTCTGCTCCTTTATAGAAGAGTACAAGTGTTGAATAAGCAGCTTATTTCTGAATGCTGTCTTGTATGGTAGAAATAATAGCATTTGTTTCATGAAGTCTTCTTTAAACTACATGTTAATAGCTGAATAGTCAAGTATTTGGGTTTTTTGAGCAGGCAGGACTGTCAAACTGCAGAGGAGCTGACATTTCTCTCGGGCTGTGTGTTTTTACAGGAGGTGCTGATGATCTTTTATAACTTCAGGTGACACTGTAGTAAAATGGAATTGCTCCCTGTTACTTTACTGGATATTTGAATGTAGGCCTGTTGCATGTTGAGACTATACGTTGATTTTTCAGTTTTAAAGCTGGTGGCTAGCAGCTTCTGTTGCTCATAGAAAATGCAAAACTTGTTTGTGTCTGCAAAGACTCCATAAGAAACTTCTATGAGACTCTTCCTGCTAATGTACAACTGGTTTAGTTCTGGTAGGTGAATCTAGATTGTCAGCCACAGGTGTCTGCCTTTATTCCTGTATTTGACAAAGTGTAAAGATAGAAGTATTTATAGTAACTGCTAAAGCTACTGTCTTCTGAGAAGGTTCTCCAGACATAAAAGGTCACTTGAAGTGCAGTATAAGGTATGTTTTCATTCTTCTTCAAAATTCTTGTATCTTTACACTTCATGCTTTTTAAATACAAATGTGTGTTTAGTCTTAGTAAATTCTTTTCGTTATGGGCTAATGTATTTTTACTTGTGCAGGGAAGGTGAGTTACTCAGCCACATGAAGATCAGCTGGATGCTTGCCTTATTTTTTTTTTTGTCATGCAAAATGAAGTTATTCCAAGAGGTTTTCTGTATTTATCTATTCTCCCTTTGAAGCTAGGAGTAGTGTGTTTGTCATCACAGCTTGCTTGAGTGCTTTTAACAGTGAGAAGAGAAGGCAGAAGTATTAATTAGTACCATAAGAGGGTCAGCTGTCTAGCACAATGACAACTGGCCTGTTTTTCTAGTACTCGTTAAGATTGCAAACTGAAATAGGGATCTGTTCAGCAGCAGAAACTAGTCACAGAATCGCAGACTGGTTGAGGTTGGAAGGCACCTCTGGAGGTCATCTAGCCCAATACTCTTGTTCAAGCAGGGTCACAGTGTCCAGATGGCTTCTGAATATCAAAAAGGATGGAGGGAGACTCCACCACCTCCCTGGGCAGGCGGCCTGTGCCAGTGCTCGGTCGCCCTTAGAGTGGTGGAGCGTTTCCTGACGTTTCAGAGGGAACCTCCTGTGCGTCAGTGTGTGTCCATTGCCTCCGGTCCTGTCGCTGGGCACCACTGGAAAGAACCTGGCTCCATCTTCATTACACAGTGAGATCCCTAAGCCTTCTCTTCCCAGGCTGGACAGTCCCAGCTCTCTGAGCCTTTCCTCATAGGAGAGATGCTTTCTTGTCCCTTCCATCATCCTTGCAACCCTTTGTTGGACTCTCTTTGGTAAGTCCCTGTCTCTCTTGTACTGGGGAATGCAGTGCTGGACACAGCACTCCAGGTGTGTGCTGAGGAAAGAGGAAGGATCCCCTCCCTTGGCCTGCTGGCCATACTTTGCCTAATGCAGCCCAGAACACCATTCAGCAAGGTCAGAGTTCTGACCATTTTATTTCTTGGATGGAATAAGTGTGGTATATCTGTGAGGTGGCAGTGGAGAAGTGTAGAATGGTTAAGGAATGAGGTACTTGTTTCAGTGAAGTATCTGAAGATTTTTTGTTTCCATCTAGAGCAAGTTTAACTTGTCTGGTCTGCTGGAAGATGGAGTGATCACAAATGAGGATTAGAAACTCCTGCTTGCTTCTCTGTGAAGTTGTTTCAGCTATTTTTGTAGGGGTGTAGATAACAACTCCTAGGAATGTCTCCTATGTAGAGCACTGTTCAGTGGGTGCAAGGACCATAAATACTTTGATCAGCCCTACAAATGCCTTTTTTAAAAATACTGTTTCTTTAGGCCAAGCAGTAAAGGCTCATGCTGACAGTGCTTTAGTTAGAACTTCAGCTGAGTGCAAACTGGCATGAAGCTTGAAGAGCTGTAGAAAACTTGTAAATGGTGTGGAAAGGCAGAATAAATAATTTATAATATACTATGTAATATACCATGCCATACCTGGTCTAGGTTCTAATATCTTTTTTTTTTTTTAAAGATAGGTGTTTAATTTACAATGTTTGCTCATAGATGCTTTCTTGACTGGTGTCACATAAGTAAGGGCAGGTGGGATTTGGCTGAGTCTGCTTGAATCTGTTTTCTCCACTTGCTTTCCCCCCCACAGATACTGAAATATTTTGTCAAAAAAACAGAAACCACTTGTATTTATAGAGAACTGAAATATCTGAAACTGCTGTACTGCAGCTTAGTGGGGGGAAAAATAATCTCATTTTTTGGGCTCTTTTCTTTGAAGATGAATACTCAAGCCAGCTGTTCCACTATGCAAGACCACTTTCAGAAATAATGACAAGCAGTTTTCCCTTTCATCAATAGGGTGGGGGAAATCAAGCTTTGTGGGCAGTGCAGGCAGTAGGAGCTTAATCCCCTACAATAACATGTTCATACATATTAATAAATGCTTCTTTCTTCACCAGCCAAGTTCTGTAAAAGTCAATATTTTTAGGAGTTTTGACATGTCTTCCAGATTTTTGTGTTTATAATGCAATACTAGCAAATGTGGAACTTTTAAATTCAGAAGTATGGAATGATGTTGGTTTTTACTACCTCCTTTCATCCAGTGTGTCAGAGTCTGCTTTTTAAACATATTCCAAGCTTATGCTATTGAACTGGTAATTAGAAAAAGAATATTAAGGCATAGTGATGTTAACTGGCAAATTACAGTTGATGCTGAAGGACCTCATCATCG
This sequence comes from Galbula dea, assembly GCA_013399015.1. Classification (NCBI taxonomy): domain Eukaryota; kingdom Metazoa; phylum Chordata; class Aves; order Piciformes; family Galbulidae; genus Galbula; species Galbula dea. The sequence continues at coordinate 364,097 of VWZX01002808.1, forward strand.
CTTGTGAGGTGATGTAAGTTATTTTCAAGAAGTCTGTGTTTGTTTGCTGTGGGATTTTTTGTGTGTGGTGGTGTCTGTTTGTCGTCTTTTTTTCCTTAAAGCTTATCTCAGTTCATCCAAACATGGATACTATTGATGGGCCTTTCTGTGGCTTTTCTTGAAAACTTCATAGTGTCAGGAATCCCTGACTGGCTCAAGTTTGTAAAATTCTGATCTGTAGTTGTTTCCATCTGAAGATGGGATCTACTGTAGTGTTTTGTCCTGAAGCGAAGCTGTGTGTCATGTGAACTGCATTGTCTTGTGTCCTCCTGACAAGAACTGGAGGTTAACTTTACTCAGAGAGAAGACAAGTAATTAGTAGGAGAAATATTACGCTTGCTACGTGCTTTGGTTTGAGAACAGAATCACTCAGATTAGCCCTCACATAGCCTGTAAGATTATGTAATTAAAATTCAGCCTCGCTGACAACCATGACAGTTTTCACAAAGCAGCCTCGCTTTGTTAGCACACAGGGGTTTAATAGGCGTGTCCTGACGATGCTGTCTGCAGGGAGGAAGAGCATTGAGAGCCTTGGTTACCTGCCTAGAACTGAACTGGGCAGGAACGAACAGGGGTGGCACCGAGTCTGGCTTTTGGGACGTGGGAAGGTGGGAAGATGGGATATAGGGAATGGAAGAGATATCAGCAAGTCCTCAACAGCCTTAAAGCTGTTATGATTGCAGGATTGCCTGCTATGCAGCACTCTTGAGGTTGGAGGACCAGTTTCTGGGACCAGAGGGAATTGGACCCTACAGTTTTGGGTCGCAGCTCTTGAAATTGGAAAGAAGAAAAAGAGGAGATTTGGAAGATGAGCACTTGTATTGTTCTTTACTATTAGTATCTAATAGTCATATCAGGATTTACTATTTGAACTCCAGCAAAGTTCCTTTAGAAATACTGAATGATTATTAACTAACACAGGTAATTAATTTTAATTAATGAAACAATTACTGACTGCTGTTACGTAGTTACATCTCAAGGCAAGGTGTCACCGTATTGTTGATCCAAGGATCTGAACAGGAACTGTGATGTCCTACTGGCCTCACTGATTTTTGCTAGTAAGCATAAAGTTTATAGAAACTTGGAGTCATACTTTCAAAGAGTGTTATAAAATCAAGGGAGATGTTTCATCATTCATGTTCCTGTGTTCCACTCCTTCAGTGTCTACCAGAGACTTGAAAGGCAGAAACTACAAAGCGATGTGAATCAGAGAAGGCTTTGGATTACTAGTAGCAAAACTTGATAGACTTAAGTGAATGACTAGAGGCAACTCCACCTGAAACATTTAGGATGGTTAGCTTCTGTAAAGCAAATGGTTATGGAATGCCTGTGCTGAAGAATGTTTTGTACTAGCTGCTCTCTGGAGTATATAGTAGAAGAAACTATTCTGATTTTACAGCTAGGAACTTTGTATTTGCAGAAGACTTGTTGATACCAAGTTATTGTAACCAGTTAAGTGAGTTTGAATTTAACATTGTGGCAGAATGCTTCCTGGTGTTTTTTTAGACCATATTTTTACAGGTCAAGTCCTTTGGGTTGGGAGTGTGGGGGAGATAACTTGCTGCTTTTGTTTCAGATAATAATAATCATCATCATGATAGTAATTCAGTTACAGAACTGGTTAGGCATGTCCTGGTTTGGTTGGTTTTGGCACTTAGATTTGTGTATCTCTCGATTTTTCCAATGGAGATCAGATCTGTGCAGTATGCTTTCTGTCCACTGTTAGGATGTTTTCATTTGGAAGTAGCCTGTGAACCACTTTAAAGTCCATCCTGGTGGTTGAGAGCTGCTGTCCCAAAAGCTGTCATGCAGGCTGTGAATTGGGTCAGCTTTGTCTGTCATCTGTAGCTGGAATTCACCCAAAACTGCATGTAACAGCATCTAATTTGTCCTGGTTTTTTTCAGAGTGTGGATTTCAAGTATAATGGCTTAAAGGAGCTACATGAACAGAATATGTAATTAAACACAAAACTTAACAGCTTTAATCTTGGGAGGTTTTTTTCTTAATTCCGTGCTGACTTCCACACATACAGTCTTTTGTCAGTTCTCTCCTGCAAAGCTTTGTACTCCAGTTCCTCTGTTTTGTAGGTGGAGTCTTATGAAATAAAGCTAATGCAAAATTGCACTTGCTTTAAATAGAGGGCAGTATAAATAAATAAAGTGACATGTCTTTTAAAAGAAGAGGGACAGAGAAAGAATTCTGTTACTAGTGTAAATGTCATCTTGAAATGCCATAAACTTCACCAGGAGTTTCCTGATAAGCAGTAGCAAGTGATTGTAAACCCCCTGGTTCAGATCCTAAATGAACTGTGCCAGGTGTTTCAGTGTGGAGACCAATTGTAATTAGGCTTCACTGCAGGTTGTAGCTAGTGACCTAGTTAAATGCAGCCTTTCACTGATGATCAGTAAGACAAATAACTAAAAACTAACTTGGGTTTGAAATGCTTCTGAATAGTAATAAATCCAGTCTTTCATAAACTTTAGAAACTAAGGAGTGATTAATTTTTCTCCTTTAGTGAACATCAAATTGGGAAGTTGGTGGCTCTGCCTTCCTAGGTTGTTTTTTTTTTTTGCATGCCTTTCTTCCTTGTTGATCACTATTAGAAACACACAGTAAACACATAGTAAAAACACATCTGTATATGCTGGTAGTTCTCTGGAGTAAGCTCAGACTGTATGCTTACCATCAGATCTCTTGATTCTTAAATAGTAATTCTGATGTTGCATAAAGGCTGAATGCTTTTGTTTGCTGGCTTCATCCTCAGGCTATTTTTGAGCCACTTTTTTTCTGTTAAGTGTTCGCTTTTGGCACTGCAGAAATAATGTAGATGTACAAAGTAACATACTGGCATCATTTCTTTGATTAATGTGGCTGAAGAACACAGTTTAATTACAGGCCTGTTATCAGGCTCCTGTAACTGTCTGTGCAAAGCTGGAAGCTTCTGGTGAATTCCCAGTCCTATTGATGCATCATTGTATGATTTATGATCTTACATCTAAGGCTAGAAACACAAGAATAATAGGTGTTTCACTGATACATTCTAATGTTAAAATTGGTGCTTCAGTATGGGCTTTGCCTGCAACTAAGAAGAATTTTATTATAGAATGGTCCATTTCTCACTTTCTGTCAAAAAAGGCATAACTTTACAGTTGAATGGAAAGGCAGTTTGATTTTGAAGTATAAACTAGCCTCTTTCTTTATGTTCTTTTCTGTTTCGTAGTTAAGTTTGATTCCAATAGGAGCTGATCCTATTCAAGGGCAGAACTTTAGCTTTAAAGCTTTTGCTAGTGATGTCCTGAATTCTCAAAGAATTGTGAAAGGTTGGCCTGTGGGCTGATCTGGAGACTTAAGGGCCTGAAATCTTTTGGAGCAATAGTGGCTTGATCTTTTCTAGAGTGACAAGTATGGGAATTCCACCACTTCTGTTAGAAGTCTTTTCTGTTCTTTGCTGTTTGTATGGAAAATGCTTTAAACTGCACATCAGAATTTTCTTTGCTGCAATTAAACCCCATAATGTTTATGCTGTGCTTATACCTAACAGGTATGAAAGTAAGTTTTCTTCTCATTTGCAGATGCTTTTAACTATGTGAAACCTGTAACTGTCTCTTTCATGTCTTTTAAGCTTAATTTTTTTACTTCTTACTTAGTGATTCTGATTATTGGAAAATGATGGAATATGAAATGTCTTCTAGTGGTCTTACCTGGACTTTGGTAGGCTTGCATCCCTCTGGAGAGCTGGTGTCCAAAAGTGGTTGTGAAATAAATTAGGGGTTTAAGAAGGCCAGATAAAACAGGACTTCAGTTAGAGTGCATGCCTCCTGTGTAAGGGAGAGTATATTGCAAGTCTAACACCTTTGCACGAATTTATGAACTTCTGTTTAAATTCTTCTCTCTGGAGTTGCAGTTAGTTAGTTACTCATTCCATGCTTTGTACTTGTGCAACTGATTATTACTACCACAGCATAACACTTCATGTTTATCCTTATTAAATTGCATCCTTTTTATTTCAGACCATTGCTCCAGTAGGGCTAGATCTTCCTAAATTCTATTCCTGCTGCCCAGAGTGCTTACAGATCATCTGCAGGTGTGAGGATAGTCTGTACTCTGCTGCCCAAGTCATGGATTAAAATGTCCTGCCACACACTTGGAGGAGACCCCTGGAGAGATCTCAGTCCTTCCACTGAACCTTTGGAGAGCCACCTGTGCAGAGTAGTTGCCAATGGTGCACCTGCTTCCTATAAGCCATGTTCTCACTTACAAATATATATGCAGGATGGCATTAAAAGCTCTACTGATTCTATAATGTGATCATTTCTGTGTTTTTTTCCTCTATGATTTTCTCAGAAGGACTTTTCCTGGTCAGGTAGCCATCCCTTCCCCCCATCCCCCCCAACATCTTGCTAAAATGTAGCTACTGAGTAGAAAACGTTCTCTTAGTTGTCTAAAGTACTACAAAAGTGATTTCAACAACAGGCAGTACAAATGAGAAATTAAGGAGGAAAAGTTTTTCATACCTTTCCAGTTATTTGGTGAAGAATAGTGCAAGAACAGATAGAATATAGAGTATCAGTATAAAAATAGACTGTATGAGACACATGCCATGTGGTTATAAACCACAACTTTTCATACCTAACAATAGCAACAGGGGTTTATATGCTGCAAGTGAATTTATCTTGGAAGTTAAATGACTTTCTATTTACAGTCACTTTCTGAGGGAGAGAATTTTTACATACTCCTCACAGACAACTGAATTAGAGCTTGAGCCTTGTCCTTCCCTTCAACAAAGGAATGCACTCTTTCATGTGCAGATGCCAATTGCTTTCCATATATAAGTCCCTCTATCACTCAAATGTTCTTTATCTATAGTGTTGCTCTGCTTATAATTAGTTTTATTTAGTTGTCACTCAAGTGTGCAATATTTCTCGTGAAAACATAAGTAGTACCAACACAAGAGCATGATATTTATCAACTTGGTAAAACAACTTCTGCTGGAGGTTTAAAGCTAAATTCCAACCTTATATGGAAATGTTTTTTGAAGGATAGAGTGGTGAAGGTGGGAGAAGTGACAAACACTTCAAAGAAGTGATTCCTGATCATTGCTGATGCACAAATATTGATGTCTTTGTGAGGTTTTTGTTACACATGTGCCATAGGAATCAAATTACTTTCAGATGGTGTTTTGTTACAGTGCTGCTTCTGTGATATTCTTTGGTTTGTTCTGTGATTTCAGCTATACAGTAATTGTACTTAAATAATTGAATAACGTGAAGGCAGTTCTAAGAAGTTTCCACTAAGCTGCTGCAGTCTTCTCTGGGGCTGGTATAGCTGTAGCAACATAAGGATGAACTGCAGTATTGATAAAAGGAGTTTTTAAGCTTAAGCATAATGTTCTGATACAGCCACTAGCAGGAGAGAGTTTAGACTTTGTGCTCCATCCCTGTCTTGTGAACAGTAAGCGTTCAGATGAGACTTTGGAGAATTAAGAACTTCAGATTGCCCTCGTGGTATAGTTGCTGTCGATGGGTCAAGTGTCTGCTGAACGAGAAGGGTTGAGCTGGCTTGGTGCTGGTCATAGGAGTGGTGCTGTAGTCTCTGGTTTTCAGCAAGCTTATAGCTGCCTGTGCTCAGGTGTGTGAGTCCCAGGACAACTGGTGAAACACTCTGATCTACTGCCTGGCAGAGTGCCTCCAAACAGCAGTTGCCCTGTTGCACATCAGGAAGGGGAAGCATGAGGGTGGCTGACAAGCACTTACAAAGTTAGCGATGTTTTAAAAATTCTGCTTTTCTGTTTTAACTTCGTCTGATTTTTGTTTGTAATCTTCATCTATCATAGCTTCAATGTGTCAGATTTAGCTCTGACTTCTAGGTCCCCTTGGGGAACTCGTGCGTTTTGAACCATAGGGCTCGAGGATTACCTTTTCTTTTTGATTCAGTGCATCCTTAAGGAAACCCATACAAACAGGAAGGCCTTTCAGTCATGAAGCTTCTTTAGGTGCTCTGTGACATATCTAAACTTTTGGACATAAATTCAGCCTTTCTGGACAGCTAGCTAACTTTGTAATGTAGGTCAAATAAGAGAGTGTTTATATTATGTACCCATTTTCAACGTGTCTGTTTGATTCTTGGATCTCATAGGAATCCGTCAACTGCATTCTACCAAGCGTTCCATTTCAACAAGTTACGTGAGTCAAAGACCTTCTGGGATAGGTATGAATGCTTACGTATGGAATGCATACGTGCTGAGGTATGCATGAACAGCTTGGCTCTATGCAAGTTTCTCAGCTTTTCCGTTTGCACAGAATGTCTGCTTGTGTTCATAGAGCTTCACACTGGGCTTCTGCAGCCTGAAGGTCTGAAAGCAGTCATGGAAGTGAAGTGTTCATACTGAAACTTAAAACTAAATAAGTTTAATACGTGAAATGGCATTTTTTCCTTCTTCCTTCCATCATGCATGTGTGATAACATAATGTATAAGCTGAAAGAGTTTCATGCTAGTCAGCTACTGGCTGATCTTCATTAAATATGTTTACAGTTCCTTTTCAAAAAAAAGAAGAGGAAACCCTTTGGCATTATGGCTATTGAGTCGTATATCAGAAAACAAGTTGTGAAGATATTATATTTAAACACAATTTTTGTGAAGTTAAAATTCTTTGGTCTCAAAACCAGGAAATGAAGCTTTCTCAATTGCTTTCCTTCCACTTAAGTAGAGTGAGATGGGGAGCAGACATGAACCACAACAATATACGAGAACCAAGTAAATCCACAAAGTTAGCATTGAACTCAAGGAAAGAAACTGCAGTGAAGTGCAGTGGAGCCATACCTGTTAAGGATACAGCTTGTCAGAGATGCATTACTGATTCATCAGAAGCTTCAAACCGTTTCTTTCCTGCCCTTTAATGATTTTGAAGGGTTTTTCTGTCAGCATTAAGTTGAAGTTGTAGCGACTATGTGATTTCATGCCTTGTGATGCTCTGGCTTGTCACAGTACTTCTGCTTAACAAGCTCTCTAAAATATAAGTTTTGTTTAGCTGTTGAAGTAGTGATAACTATTTCACCATTGTGCTGGCTGTATTTGACTCGAGAGGCTTTTCAACTTAACCAAATCCTTTGAAGTTTGCTTGGCAATACTTTGTATACTGTAGCACACTGATGGTTAAAAGTAATGCTAATGCATCCTGCTTTTTTTCTATTTTTAATGTTTTTATTGCTGAAGTGCTGACATTAGGCTAAGTTTCAGAAGCATGTCTTCCTATTTTAGCAGAAACTTGTCCAAGTTTGCATTTTTGCTTTAAGCTGTAGGTGATGCCACTTTTCTGTATTTATGAGACAGAGTTGGTATTTGGGTTCCAAGGACTTCATTATTTAACAGACTTCAGGGCTTTGAATACAAATTTGATACTAGATCAAAAGCTCACTTGAAGGTCTAACCTTCATCTGTTTTTCTGTTTTCTTGTCTTAACTTGGAATAAGTCTTAAGATGAGGTAGCTGACTTAAAAAAAAAAATCAAACCCATAAAAACCAACTAAACAAAACTGCAACAAAACACACACCCCTACCTCCCCCCCCCCCCCCAAAAAAAAACCCTCAGACAAAAAGAGAACTCGAAACCTAAAATAAAATTATTTAGATTGAGGCTTCACAAATCTGAGATTTATGCAAAATGTAGACCAGTGATGGGAAAGGATAAAATAACACATGTAATGGTTTAGTTTGTATCTCTCTTATGAGTAAAACGAATGTGAGTACACTTCCAGGTACTTCCTGTTTTTTCCACAGAGGTTGCTTGATGGTCTGGTTTCAAGCAGTACCAAGGAAAGATCTGGAAGAGCTAGGGGAGATGGCCTGGGTCAGGGGTGCCTGTCTTTCACCTAAAGCAAAGCAGATCTGGTGATTTCAAGGAAGAGTTGTCCTACAGAGGCTGTTGGAGGAGACTCTTGCTAGCATCGGTGCACCCTTCTGTAGTCTGTTGTGGAGGCAGAGTCTTGTCTGCTCTTGCAGGATTAGCAGTGTTGAGTGGTAGATTTTATGTATCTGAAAGCATGAGGTGAGTAGTGGAGTAACTCTTGATGCTAGAATCTGAAAATATTAAGAGCAAGGAAAAGCAATAAAATGTATGTATTCTGGCAGTCTTTTGAGTGGTAACTTGCTGCTAGAAACTTCTGTGGGAAAGTAGTATGCAGGTAATCAGTGATGCAGCTGAATCCAAAATATGGGGTTTTGTTAGTGACTAAAAGTTCTCAATATATTGATTTACATCATCCAGTCAGTAGGATTTGCAATCTCATTTCAATGGGAAATGCTGTTACCTAGTCTAGTCCTTGACAGTGCAAAGTAGGGCTGTTCATAACTCTCATTTCTAATGCATCCAACTCTGGCATAAAATACATTACTGAGAACTGTGGAATCTCTGAAAATGAACCACCTTGTTCTTCTAAGCATACAGAGTAAATTAAGCTGCTGCTGCCTTTATTTTGAAGTGATTCCTAGTCTTTCTGCCTAGATTTCAAAGTGAATTTTGAAGTTGAGAACATGTCTCTTAGAAGGATGATAACTATATCTAAAGCCATTTGTGGTGATGACACAAAGCTGAGTACAGTGGCACTCCTTGAATTCACTACTGAATAGATTTTGGTGCCTGCAAATGTGAGGTGATGTTGATGGTTAAATTTTCCTCCAAACACAAGCAAGTTAACATTAAGACATACCTTAACCTTTTTTTTTTTCTTTACTGTTTTCTGATCCACTCATCTTGGGGATTTTTTCCGTTAATCACTTCAATCACTTTCCCATTCCATGACCAGTGGTGTTCAAGTTTTGGAGTAGACTATAGTAAGTAAACTTTCTTGAACCGCAGAATTATGCAAGGACACTTGTGTGCTTTTTGTATAATATCTGTATTTTCTGTGAAGCTGTACACTGATACATGTTGTGCTAACAGGGCTACAAAACACTTTTTGATGGTATTGAAACACCTTTCCAACAAAACCTTATCACACTTCTGGGATACTGTGTTTCCATAGGAAAACAGTGTTTTCAGCGATGAAATCAGAATTACACTGAGGCTTTTAAGAAAGTGCTGCACTGGGAAAGCGTGATTGCTGTGTATTGTGTAACATGCATTAGAGATCAGACTTGCACTTAGACTTAGCAGTTCTCTTCCCCTTTTCTTAATCTGGATGTACAGGATTGTCCAGGACACTTTTGTCACTTTGTTGGCAAGACACTTGAAACAGAAGAATTACAGTGCTATTATTGAGTTGTAAGCATATAGGACAAGTATATCTGAAATACAACATAATGAGGTACAAGCTGTACTTGGTAAAACACTTTGTTCCAGGTGCTGCGTACCTGATGGTGAGCTACAGCTAAGCAGTGCTATTAGCAGTCAAAATCTAGTTGTTTTTTTTTCCCTTGGCCTTTTAAAGTAAAATGTGAAAAAGTTACATTTAAGCCAGTAGGATTTTCTTCCAGACAGTGAAAATGAGGATTTCTCAGCCTAAATAGGGTTTTGCCTGTCTGATGCATGTGATGGAAAAATGTGGATTTGCTGTTGATCTCTGGAAATAGCAAACTGTGCTTGGAAATCTTATTCATGGTTTCTGTGGACTGTAAGTCTTGCCTGGTACTTGATGGGCTTCAGAGTGATCTTGGTATACCAGCATAACCTTCTTGGTTAGAGCCTTCATTTACGTAACCTTAGCTTGGAGGTCCAAGACAAAAGTTGTTCTCTTAAATCACAGCATGTGTGTATGGTAGGTACTTTGCTACAAAAGCTCAGTTCTAGGGGAGGGTGGGATGTTACAGAAAAAATATTAGATACCTAATGTATCCCTTTAACTGCTGCATTACTTGATGTGGATTTTTGTTTATTACAGCTTTGACAATAATTGTCAGACTTCTGTAGTTTTTTGGAGCAGTCAACTTCGTCTAAAAGCACAGCATAGTAGCTGCTCTTATAAAAAAGAGCTAGATAGTCTTTCCACTTCTAACTCAAGAATTTGTTAGTTGAGCTATTGGATATACAGTGGATGGTGCACTCACACGCTCTTGCCAGTTTGATGGATGCTTAGTGACGTCCAAGAAGGCTTACTTGGCATTTATTTTTTTTCTTGACCTTTTTCATTCTGCAGCTAAGGATTTGAGAAAAATACAGAATCTTAATATTTGGCAGCATATTTGGACTCTACCTTAAGAGTAGCTGGCACTGGGGTACTCTGCTCTTGAATATTTCACAGGAGCCCTTTGTTGAAGGGGGCACTATCAAATAAATAAAGGACAGAATCATGCGGGAATCATGATAACATAAAATCAGATTCCCACAGGCTTCTCTAAAGTGAAGTGAAGCATTATCTTCAGGATAAGCCGCATCTGACTAGCTGCTGCCTGCTCTGTCAGCTTGGAGTTCCTCCAGGGTGGGCAAGTGGACAGTGGGGTGCGTGTCCTGGGCTCTGAGGAGGGCAGACACTGGCATCTGTGCAGGGAGCAGGTCTGGAATCCTGACTCTACTTTGAGAATAGTGCAAACCGCTCTGGGGATAAGGGCAACAAGAATATTGAAGCAAATAAAGTAATGTATAGCTACTGTAGTGTATAGTAGAGTGATAGTTTCTCTGGCTGCATTCAGAGCACTGTTACGGGGAGGGATGGTTCTTAACACCCACACTGTGAGCACTGCGCTTGTTCGGCAGGTGAGAATTGAGAGCATAAGGTGCTTCTGCAGCATGCTGTGCAGGTACGAGTGTTTGGGGTGGAGAAGGGGAAGGCTGCCTGCCCCCAACCTGAGAGGGTTTTTCATGGAACCTTAACTTTGAGCAGTGTAATGGACTTCACTTCCTAAATAATCACACTGCAAAGGAGTTGAAGCAGGAATAGAATAGCAAAGTCCAAACTCCAGTTTAAGTAGAAACGCATTGGCAAATGGTGTACAATTACACTGCAAGGATACAGAAGTAGATCCAGCTACAAAGTACTGTTAGCATTACCTGTGCTCATCTTAATCTCCAGAGCTGCCTCACCTGGCTTCTAGGCTGGTGTTTGTGACAGGCTGTATATCAGGGACATTGAGCAGTCCGGGGGATTTCAGTGACTCTTTAACACAGACATGTGTGACAGTTTCAGATAGGTCTGAAACATGTTGATACAAATGGGAAGCAATACCTAACCTTGTCATGAATTCTAAATACTTATTATTCTGAGGAGGTTTACTGTGAGTATGGCTTGAAAGGGCTTTAGGGGACAGCAAGGCACTGGGACAATTTTCTTGTGAAATGGGTGTTCAGTACTTGTGTTTTAGATGACACGCTTTGTTCAGTTTGGTGTTACTGCCTCAGTCTGAAACTGATTCGCTCTACCTGTAAATGCTTGGTGCTAGGTACTTATAGTCCTTGTGAGACTTATTAAAATGGGTTTCTTAAAATAGTTTCACGTTCTTTCAGTAGTTGAGCCTTGTTTCACGTATGTAACTAGTACTGGTGAGCGTGTTGCCAATACTCATTTAAAAAAACCTTAAGTATTTTCCATTAGTACTTGGTTTCAGTGAGCATTCATATTTTCGGAGAGGTGAGTTTCCAGTAGGACTGCAAGACTTGCATTTTCCCCCATGTTAAGTTTTGGGGTTTTTTTTAAATGTAGCTGCACTGTGCTGATAGCAACTTCCATTGCTGTGGAGCATTATCAGCAGTTATCCATGGTGGGCCTGGTGTATACTCCAGGAACTACAGTCTTATGTCAGACACTGAGCTGTGGAGTGAGATTGGACCTCTGAGGCCTCATGTGGGAGGGTGGACATGGAGAGCACGGGAGGGTTAGGGTGTGCATGTGGATGGAGCATGCTGCAGCTGCTAGGTGCTGCCTTGCCTGACCTGCTGGGGAGCGCTACAGCCGCTCTCCAAATGGAGAGACCAGAGTCTTTGAGAAACGGGGACATCCCAGCCCCCAAAATGAAAACTCCAGGTGGTTAACAAATGAGTGACTGGCTTGTGTTCATGTATTGTGACTTGAAAACAGACCAAAAATATTAAGGCTTGGATTGTCATAACTGGGATTTAAAGATACAGTTCAGTATCTAAATGCACATTTGCAGAGTGATGACTGAGATGTTTTGCTGGACTGTTCCGCACTAGTGTGTCTTTGGAACAAGCTTGACTACCTGTAACCAGCCAACTGCAGCACATTTCTTAGGTGTTAAATGTGATCCAGTCAGAACTCATTGAAACTGAGTAAGTGCACTTGTGGAGTTCGGGGCTTTGGTTGTGTCTTTGGGCTGCAAAGTGGTAAACACAGTGCCGATCAGGAAATCCTTAACTGGAAGGCAGTCTTCAAGTAAAGCTGGAGAACAAGTATTGGGACTGGTTGGGTTGTTTTTTTGTTTGGTTGGTTGTGTTGTTTTTTTTTTTCTTCAATGCTTTATAAAAGCAGTTTAGCAGAAATAAAGAGGAGGTAAGGACCCTGTGACTATCCCATGAATCCCTGCTTTTCCCGTGAAGAAAGCTGAAGAATGAGGCAAGCAACCTAGGCAGTTAGTCTACTGTTTAATAATTTTTCTGGTTATGGGTGTCATAAGCATAGTCTGAGTTATTATGGTCTGAAAGAGTGGTATCTCTTAGGAATTACAACTCTACTGCAGAGGGAACAAAGCCCCTGTGACTGTGTGCTGAATTCTTGACTCTGAAACTTTGTCCTCTCAGCAAGAGCATGTTCTAGTCCTGCAGGTCCCAGTGGTGCATATATCATATCATAATTGAGTGATACAGTAATGCTCACAAAGTTTTCTCCTTGTGTTTACAGTGCATCTGGTGCAAGTGTTGTTGCCATTGACAACAAAATAGAACAGGCAATGGTAAGTAAAAGATAAATTATTTCTACTAGGATTAGTGGTTTGTCATTGAGCATGAGTTTCCAGCTGTGTTGTTTCTGTGAGTCTGTGACATCCCCTCAGGCAGGTCAGACTGAAACTGTCCTTTGAAAAAGGGATTGTCTGTATCACCTGTGGGATGACCACAAATCAGGATTACCTTTACTGTTGTCCCAGAAGTGTCCAGAAATGAATTATACTGCAGATTTCTGTGAACAAGCTGATTGAACTTAAAGAAGTGCTGGAACTTCTTAACATTGGCACTTACGCTGTGCTTCTGTGACACTTTGTTCAGCTTCAGTTACATATGTTTAATTTTTGTTTCAGCTGATGTAGAGACTTTATGTGTTGGTTCTTGTACATCTCAGTACTTGGAACTGTGTAATGCAGATTCTTGCCTCCAGGTTGGAGCTTCAGAGCTGATGTTTGCATTCTGAGTAGCTGGGGGATATAATTCTAGTCCTTCAGCATAACTGAGGTGGCTAGAACCCAATGCTGGAAGCAGTGTTTGCTGTCAGGCCTGCTTTACAGTGAGTAAACAGTTAGGTTATTTGCTATGGAAGGCTATTTTTTCATACATGTTTAGGGATGAGTACTTTAGTTTTCCAGGCTGACCACTTACTTCAGTCAAAGCAGTGAAATAGTAAATCCTGGGGTTGGAGCGGAATGAAACTGTCCTCTCGCATTGTGTAACTGTTCACTTGTTCTTCACAGGATCTAGTGAAAAGCCATTTGATGTATGCAGTAAGAGAAGAAGTGGAAGTCCTGAAGGAACAAATAAAAGAATTAGTTGAAAGAAACTCTTTACTTGAACGAGAAAATGCACTGTTAAAATCTCTTTCAAACAATGATCAGTTATCCCAACTTTCAACCCAACAGGCCAACCCCAGTAGCACTTCACAAGCGCAAGCAGTGATAGCACAGCCTCCGCAGCCAACGCAACCTCCACAGCAGCCGAATGTCTCCTCAGCATAACGCTTTCTTGCCTCCTTTGAACACAAAACCCGAGAGCAGTCTGTCCTTGTGTGCCACTGATGTTCTTTCCACTTTATATGAAAGCGAGTAGCCATGCTTTGTTGTGTGTTTGGCCTTTTCAGTATTAGACAATCACTCTACAAGAGCTGTCCCTTTCTGGTCCACCACGAAGTGCAGTTGGTGTCTGTTACGTCATCGGTGCACATGGGGAGTTGTGGGAGGAGTTGTTAATGCAAAATGCCTATGCTTGGTGTGCAGAGTGAGGTCTGCAGGAGCTTTCGTGGCTCTCCAAGGTTTCCATTTCCCATGGGTTACTTTAAGCCTGGCTCTCTGGTAAAAAGTAGCCGTTCATCTTCAGAGCCACTGTTCTTTCGTTATGAGTAACATTTGCCTACGTTAGTTTCATTTATTTGTTTTATTTATTACAGGGCTGCTATTTTCATAATGTACATGAACAATGTCACAGAACTTTTTTAATTTTTTTTTTAATAAATGTATGTACTGGTAAAATGATAGATGGGATTGCATTTAATAGATAAAATGTTTAGGCAATAATTGAACAAAAGAATCCTGGCATATTTCTAACACTAACGGCAATTTACCTTTGGTATTTATTTACGGTAGTAAAGATCCAGCTTGAATGTAAATTTTGTATAGAGTGTAAGTATGAAGACCATAGTGCATCTGTACAGGTAGTCACCAGTTATTGTGATATAATAAATAATTGATGGGCTATTTTGATGAAGAAAACTTTGCTCATTTCTGTTTCTACTTTCTAATAGAGAGAAATTGCCATGATTCCTCTGCTTTTGGACATTTCGTATCTTTTTTTTTTTTTTTGTGTGTGGGAATAAAAAGCTGTGAAATTGTTCAACCTACTTTGTAACCAAAGAAGCAAAGCTGTGTAATTGAGGTTGGTTTTTTTATTTTATTTTATAATGCACATTCTTTATGTATTTTTATTTAGTGTTTTTTCATTCACAACTTTCTTTGCTATCTAGCATGATCTGCATGACCTATAATCTTTGAACCACTTTCGTACCTCATGTTTTTATCCAGCACTCTTATTGTAATATGTAATAGTCTGTGAACAATGTCAAATAAAAGAAAGAACAGCTGGTGTTGGTGGAGCTGAGCTAGTGTGCTATGCACTAGTCATTAAAAAAAAATAAATGAAGTGAGCCATCTTTTGTTCATTTAAAATGGTGTTTTGAATTTCGTATGCAGAAAACGTTTTGTTACATTGCAGATTTTAATGTATTTAATAAATGCAACATGCAGATTAAGTGCAGTGTATACTGAGTATTTAAATTAAAAATGTACATTTCATAAATACAGTTTCAAGAGAGACCATCATTTGTGTAAACTAAGGCAGTGTGTCAAATAGATGTATAAATATATATATTTTAACACATTTTCTGAAATTAAACTGCAGTTTTGTTGAAGCTTTTTGGCTGTAGATGTTGTTACAGTGTAATTAAATTCAGTAGCACTTATTTCTTAACAGAAATGGAGAAGGGTAACTTCAGTGAGCCACTACTAGAGTAACACCAAAATTATAACTGCTTCTCATGCCACAGTTTTTTTCCTTTTATTCTAGGAAAAGTATAATTGTGATGCTGGTCAGTGACCCTCTTGGTCTGGGGTTTGCACCAGTGGTGTAAATCAACACCTGCTTGAGTGCTGGGTTTTTGAGACTGTTGGTGTGTTGAACCCAAGGATTCACCTTGGAGAAGCCTCCACAGGAGAGCAGCCTGCTGAGCCTAGAGCCCTTATCCTTGCATGTCGCAGCCTGGCTCATGCTGCAACCTTAACCTGCAAGTGTTTGCTTCAGTATCTTATCCTTGTGTATGTCTAACTCTGGTTAGGTTTATGTGTTAGGTGAAACAAAACAGAAGAAGCAGTGCTGGAAAATGTGTGTTTTGGTGTTTGGAGATCTCAAGGAAGCATCCTCGTCCTGTCTTCCCAGAAACTTGGAGCATCACACCTTCCTGGTAAGCATCAGTTCATAGCATGGTTCAAAAGAGCCACATGTGTGTGTGTATATGTATGTGTGTATATATATATATATATATAATATATATATATATAATATATATATATATAAGTACTCAGTGGAGTAATGCACTAAAATGATCTTCACTTCAGTCATAGCTTGGTGCTTCTGGCCTGCTGGAAGCACACGTGTATGATGCTGTAAATCCTTCAGTAAAACAAGAGCTTTGCACATAAATAAGAAACAAAACATTTTAGTGGCCAAGTGCATTTTGCCTCCAGTGTGGTCATTTTTCTCCAGCCATACAGTGAGGGTGTGGCTGGTAAAGTCAGTCAAAAGAGACAAATTGGGGCACTGCTGGGAACAGCAGTCCTTCAGATGAGTAGTTGATTAAAACTTTTCTGGAGGTACCACTGTAACTGTCAGTTCATTCTGAGGCAGGGAACGACTGAAGTTGTTAATGTCCTGCTGGTGGTGGGAGTAGAGAATCAAGCTGGTGAGAACAGTCCTGAGCTCCTCTGTGTTCTGTGGAGCACCATCATGTCTGGTATAACACTTGCGAGTGACCTCGTGTGGAGCTGTCTCTGTGAGCTCTGCTGCACAGCAACAATTAGATCCACTTACAGGTAAGAAAAAAACATTTAGTGCATTTGCTGAAAATAGGGAATGGAACAAAGATTAAACCAATCCTGTTAGAAATCCATTATTTGTTTCGCACTGCTCCTGCCAGGTTTGGGTTTGGTTTTTGGTATTAGTTTTCTGCTAGTGGTAAGTTGTATTTGGTTCTAGATGCTAACTCCACTTGCTATGCTCGAACACTAAAATAGCAGAAGAGGGTCTTTGGATTGCTGCTGCCTCTTCCCAGAGGCAGTCTGAGGCTGCTGCCTGGGGAAGGAGAGGAGCTGCAGTTCCTCAGCATGAGATCACCTTGATGTTATTGTGTTTTTGATTTCAGAGAGGGGGAAGAAAGGTTTGCTGACAGGCAACCGTGCTGCTGTCAGGCTGTGTTGGCTGCTGTGTAGCTTTGTGTGCACAGTGTCCATCAGCTTCCTGGAGGCTGCTGAAAAGCCTTCCTTTGCTGTCCTGAGGGGTCGTGGCACAGCGATGTCCATCAGCCACTGCGCATCGAGTGAGTCAGGGCAACAGAGGTCTGGGGTGGGCTGTGAGTCTGCTGCTCCCTGTGCTTGATGCCAGCTGGTGGCATTTGGGTACTCAGAGAGGTAAAGGACAGCGTTTGGGAGCTGTGCATGAAAGTGGCCTCCTGAGGTGTTGCACTGTCCTCTGTGGGAAGCAGCACTGCTGCATATTTCTCTAATACAGGTCTTGGAAGTCATTCCATAGCTTCAGCATAGCGCATAGAGAAGGAATTCAGCTACTGGACTTGCTGTGCTTTGAAATGGGGCTGACCCCACGGCTGTGTGCATGCTGGGCACGGGCTGTCCTGGTCTCTGCTGGAGAGAGCACATCAGAGCTGAAGGGCATTAGCTTTGTGGTGGCTCTGATTCTGAAAATTTCAGATGGTATGACCTGAAAAGGTGTGCTGCAAACAGTATGTGATGCAGAGGAAATGCTTAATGAGGAGGTGCTTAATGAGTAGAGCCTGAGAAGGCTGTAACTGGCTTAAAACGGTGTAGGCCGCAGGAGGGCTGACAGGAGCAGCTTGGAGTCTCTAGGGAGGAGGGGTGGGGTGAGCACAGTGTGGTCACTCTCCACATCTTACCAGCAGTAAGTACTGTCTGGTATAGCAGGACTCTGAACCTTTGCTGTGGGATGTTGTGGGTGAGGTAGAATGTTCTAACAGGCGTTAGGCAAATTCTTGGGCAGCAGGTTGACAGAAAGGGATGTGCCCACAGCCTGATGCAATGCTTCTGACTGTGAGGAGAGGAGCAGGAGCTGAGGGAACTGTAAAGGGTGGCTAAACTTCCCAGTCCTTCACAGCATCTGCTGGAGGCGGAGTGCTAGGCTAGTCAGGGCCTGCCTTTTCTGAAAGTGAGCCTTGCTCTTCAGTAACAAATCCACAGCATTTTGTGGTCTGAGGTGAGATATCAGTCAAGCAACAGTCTGGCACATCAGCCCACTCGAGTTTTAGTTTGAGCAAGTTTCACTGTCTGTTAACATACCCCAGAGTGAGGGGGATGATGGCCTCTGCTTAGCTAGAGCTGAAGCAGAGAGTGGTGCTTGAGAAACACTAGAGATGATGCTTCATGTGACGTTTGCCTGCTGCGTTCTCGGCCCTCTGTCTTCAACAGGGGATCTAGCAACTGAGGATCGGGGGCTGCTCCCCTGTCCCGAGGCCAGGGCAGGTGGAGATTGCCGGCAGGGAAAACGGAACGCCTGGCCCCGAACGGGGCCGGACCGGCTGCTGCGCGGGAAGGGACAAGCCTTCGGTTGGGCCCTGCCTGCATGCCCGTTCCCGCTCCCGGCAGCAGCCTGGGGCTGGCGGCCCCACGGCGTCGGCGGGCAGAAGGCGGCGGCTTCTTGGCATGGCCGTAGGCACGCCTCGGCCCACGGGGTCTGTGTGCCCGCGGCCGGGGCTGGTCTGGACCTCTCGCCTGCCCACCCGCGGCCGCAGGGGTCAGGCAGGAGCGGGCCGAGTTTGGCCCTGGTCCCGCAGGCGCTTCTGAGCCGCCCGGCCGCAGCGGCCGCCGGCCACGGGGCGGCGCAGCGGAGGAGGAGGAGTTGGAGCGGCCGCTCGGGCCTGCGGCGGGGCGCCGCGGACTGGGCCCAGGCCCGGCCGGAGCGAGTCCCTGTGGGTGGTCGGGACGGTTGCCGGGGGCTCCTTCCCGGAGCTACTGGTGCTGCAGCCCCGCGGAGGTGTGCGGGGTGCCCGGGCTCTGCCCCGCGGCCAGTTATGTGTTCTCAAATCCGCAGACACAAGCCTGGCTCCTCTGTCAGGGCAGATCCTCTTGCTCTGTCGTTGCACATCCAAGCACCCCCTGCAACCTCTGTTAATCGTTTGTTTCTCACTGCCCAAGTACCAGCCTTTGGTCTTCCAAGCAACAGTTGTTGCAGAAGGAAAAATTATTCCTGTTCTGTAATTCCCTCGTGGCTGTCTTAAATCGGTGTGATATTTGAAGCTATCAAGACGCACTCTCTACACCCCACGTGTACAGCTGAGTGGATACACAGTCAATGTTGGCTTACAGATCAGTTTTATCACTGGACGTTTTTCATATCAGCAGTGGGTTGATCATTTATCAGTTTCTGCTGTAGTGAGGTGAAAGGAACCCTGCAGTGGTCCCAGATGCAGCTGGTGCTGCACAATGTGATACTGCGGTGGGTGAGAAATGCTAGAGAGGTGGCTGCAGTCCCTGTGCTGTGTTGGCTGCAGCTGCAGTGCAAGTCACACAGCCACAGGAGGCTCAGAAAGACTTGGCAGGAGAGGAGGAACTGCCTGCCTTGTGAAGCAAATTGTGCCAGTACTGATGCACGTTTCTGAAGTGCAGTCTTGCAGCCACCCTTCAGAATGCTGCACAGGGGAAAAAAAAGACAAAGATTTGAGATAAAAACAAGTTGTGAGTTGTTAATAACATCACCTCAATGGGACTTCTCAGTTCGGTTCTGCTGAAGAACTTGACTGTTCCTGTAAATTGCATTACTTTACCAGGACAGAGTGCTGCTGCAGGCCAGCCTATTGAAAAATGTGCTCTGTCCTATGATAGCAATGAGGAGCTGCAGTCTCATGAGAAAGGAAATAAACCTGGGTATTGCTCTCTGAGGTTTGTGAAAGGAAACGAGCCTGGCACTTTGCAGCATTTGTACTTCAGACCTGGAGTATGGTTGGGGCTGACAGGAACCTTGGGAGATGCCCTAGCACTGCAGCTGCCCAGGACCCTCTGTCTGGTCAGGTGGTTGTCTCTGGGGATGGATACTCCACCGTTGCCCTGGGTAACCTCTTCCAGGGCCTGATCACCCTTAACAATAAAAGACAAGGGTTGCTGTTATAACAACAGCAGCAGCAGCTGCACGTCCCTTCATTTACACAACTAACATCTTCCTGCTCAGAGCCCAACAGTGCTGCTGGTGGGATAAGCAGACCAAGCTGCTACATGGACAGAGCACCGCAAACATCAGCTTGGTCTGATTCTGCCAAAGCAAGCTTTAAACAAATTTGTCCTTCAGAGGTCAGGAAAAAACCACTGTGAATGTTCAGGTGACCAGAGCCACTTTGTGAGGCTCTGAAAGCACTGCCACGACTGTGCCGTGAAAGTAAACATCTCCATTAGAAGCAGGAACCGGTCAGACCACTCAGGGCTCTGCTGTGTCCCCTGGGAGCAGAGAACAGGCCCAGGGAGGTAACCACCCCCTAAATCTTTGCAGGGAGACAGGCTGGTCCCCAATGGGACAGAGAGCAGCACTGGGTCACTTCCTGGGGAGCCCCAGTGGCTCAAGGGCACCATGGCAGTGGCACAGCTCAGCCCCTCCCCGAGCAGCCAAACAAGGCATTTCCTGCAGCAAAGGATCTCCTCTTAGGGCAGAAGCTAATGAAGCTGCGCTTGAGACACCATTTTGCCAACCTCAAAACAAAGAGAACTCACATTTGAGGAGAACTTTATTCAAAATCAGAGTTTATACATACTTCCCCCCCCAACACTTACAAAAGATGAGTGTCTGAGAACAAGGAAAGCATGTTGCCTCACACAGCTCCCTTCTGGGCATACTCTTGATCGTGCTGGTGTACACCAGTCCCAGTGATTTCATATGGCAATATGGCAGCAAACAAAAGATCTGCTCCTTCATGGCTAACAGGCATTTCATTAATCTCTACAGAAATGTTTTTCTATTAATTCTACTGTAACCAGACTTAAAATTTGTCTTCTGCTAAGAACCCCCCCAAAAAATTTTCCTTTAGCAATGGCATACTGCCCTTGTCACCAGAAGGGGACAGCAAGAGGCCAGCACAAAGCCTGGGCCACCAGCAGTGAAACAGGATCAATAGCAGCATTTTCCACTGAGATCTCAAGTTACAGCCATCTACAGGTGTAGGGAGGGAGCTTTTTTCTTCTTCTTTTCTCCAGTATCACTGAGACAGAACTGTGATCATCTGTAGGGAAGCAGTTAAGTACTGTATCCATCATTAGATGAAATCAGGCTAAAAGCAGGATTTACCTTAAATAGGATTAAATATATATTGCAAGACACCACACTCTTCAGATGCTGCACATAAAAGCAGAACTGTGGGCAGGAGGGGGCAGAGTCCCTGCACCTGCACGGAACATTTCCATACAACATTGTAAAATTTAAAACTGTCACCATTCGCTGAATGTTGTCCAGGAACTATTTACAGCCGGTCCTGGGGGTGGGCAGGGGAGGCTCAGCGAGCCAGCAGCTCCAGCCCGTGCCGTGCAGCAGTCCATGGAACGTCAGCGTCGGGTTGTGTCGGAAACAGCTGCTGCTCCATCGTGCCGGTTCCTAATCAACACCCACTAACTCTATACAAACAAGCATTTCATATTTATTAGAACAAGAGGTATAGGATAATGTTGTCCATCGTGATAAGCATTTTGAGCACTGCCACATGCTGCAGTGAGGCTACTCTACACATACAACGAGGATGATGCACTTGGGTAAGCTACAGAACACTTCATGGCCCAGCTGCTTCGGTATGAACATGCTTCAGATTTCAGCTACTATAAAAATCCCAGCTTCCGACTTTAAATAAAACCATTTCCAGCTATACAGAGAGTTAAACAGATCTAAGACTGGTGTTAACAACAGATGTCAATCCCTAAGTATCTACATCGCATACAGTTGAACATATCTACAGCGAATATGACTGGATACCTCACCGAATAAGTAGGTCCACGATTGTAGATCAACAATATAACTTTATTGCTTTATACATGTGGTGCTGTTCAAGGCACTGTGGCACGGGCTAGAAAACTCGGAATGACTCGTGAAGGGACCTGGAATGCGATTCGGCCGATAACCGGAGCTCCTCGGCAACCGCTGTGACAGATCAGGGCTGGCAGGGCGCCGGCCGGGGGGGTACAGTCCATGGCAGCGGTAGGGGGAGAGTACGGGGGGGTCCTCACCGGAGACCGGCCCCTTACATGCCCATCCGGATGCTCTGGATGATCTGGAAGATAGCTGCAAGAGAGCATAAGAGGGGAGTGCTCGACGGGCAGCGCCCGCGGGGGAGGCGGGTGGGGAGCCCACTGCCGCCGGGGCCCACCGCCGGTGACCGAGGCCCGCCCGCCCGCGCCCGCTCACCTGATCCACACACCACGAAGATGAACAGCGCCAGCAGCCAGGGCCCGACCGACGCCTTCTCCTCTGGGGCCGTCCTCTGCGGGCACAGCACCACCGTTACCGGGGCCCATCACGGTAGACCGTCCCTCGCCCCGCCGCCCCNGGGCCGCCCCCCCCCTCCTCTGCCGCCAACCCGCGCGCCCGGCAGCAGCGCTTCCGGGGTGGCGTGCGCCGCGGCGGGCGGAAGCGGAAGCACCGCATCACGTGCCGGCGGCCCTACCTTCGCCCCGCGCTACGTGGACGTCTCTAGAGCGGCCGCGCCGGCGCTCACCCGGCAGCGGAAGTCGAAGTCGCCACGCCAAGATGGCGCCTCCCATGCCACTGCTGGCAGGTGGGTCGGACTCGGGCGGCGGCGAGGCGAGCGTGAGGCTGTCGAGACTCGACACGACTCGACTCGACTCGACTCGACTCGGGTGCGGTTGGAGGCGGGCAGGCAGGCAGGCAGGGATTCAGTCCGGGCAGGCTGGGGCGGCCTCATGCTATCTGCTGGTTCCCTCTGTCGGACGCGCTGCCGTGGCGTGGCAGGACCCGGCTCTGGGTCCTTTTGCTCTGTCTTCTGCCCGTCGGGGTGGGCTTCTACTGCGCTCTCGACAGCCGCGTAGGGTCTTGCCGGCCTGTGTTGTTGCTTTCTAGACGTGCTCAGTCTTCAGGACTTCCCTCCTGGGGGCTGCCGGCTGCTTGTCTCTGCCCCTTCCTCGGCTGATTAGCAGCTGGTCCCTGGCGGGTCTGCCCTTGCTCTGCCGCAGGTTCGTGCTCGGGAATGTGAAAGCATCAGTTTTGAACATTTTATTATTTTACTGGATTAGTTCTCTCGCGCAACCAACTGGACCTGATGAAACGCTCCTGGAGATGCTGTACTGACAGAGCCAGGGTGACTGGGTTCGAGCAGGGCAGGGCCATTTGCCTGTCTTCATTTCACTGGGGCTCGGTGCGGGCAGTGGCAGCCCTGGGGCCGACTAGCACATGGAGACTGGCCCAGCAGGGCCTCTTCAAACTGCTGAGCAGCTCGCAAGAGCCCAGAGCTGGCTGAAGCACCTTCAGTGAGTTTTGTGGGCTCGTCACTGTGTCTTGTAGAGTTCCTGTTTGAAACGAGTAGTTGTTTGTTTTCCCTTCCAGTGAGAGGATCGGAAGGGCTTTACATGGTGAATGGTCCACCCAGTTTCACCGAGAGCACAGCGTTTCAAAGGTAGTGTTGTCATCACTATTTCTAGTCTTTTGAGCTAAAGAAATAATTTTTTAAAGGGTAACCGCAGGCTCTGGAGTTGAGAAATGTATAAACACAAATGAAAGTTGTGTTCCTGTCAGAAGTGCAGAAAATTGGTAGGTTTGAAGGCTTTGTGCTTGCTGTCTTCTCTTGCTCAAGTGATAATCGCTGACCAATTGTGGGGTGGATTGCATTGTTGCGGAGTGCTGCTCAGGGCTGCAGCAGGAAAACAGCTGTGTTGCTGCCTGGTTTTGTTTAAATGCCTGAACTCATCCAGTGAGTTTGAATGCTGATATGTGTTTCTTATTTCTTTAGGGACTCTGGAAAAAATTGCAAAGCTGTTGCTTTTAGCAAGGATGGTTCCCTGTTCGCCTGGTGCAATGGAGAAAAGTTGGTGCATTCTATGTTATTGATAATTTTGTTTTATTAAGTAAACTGATCAGTTATGCCCCATTTACTCTTGTCTGTGTGAAGGCTGTTGCTGTTAATGTGAGTCTTTAATACACAGTGGTCACAGGTGCTGCTTGACCTTGTTTGTTCAGCCGTCTGACCTTGGCTTTTTATTGTCTGTGTTTCCCTGCATCCTACAACTTCAGGAAGCCCAAATCCTAAATGTTATACTCTTATAGATAAAATACCTTTAAAAATGGGCTAAATGTGTGTTTTAATTCAGTTAGCTTCCTGGCTGTTACTCAAGCACTGCGGAAGTGTGGGTGGAGTCTCTATGGATAGAGTATATCTTGTCTCTGGTTCAGAGTTTAAGTGTTGCAGATAAAGATATGTGATACATTTTGAGAAGTGCTTCCACCTCATTTCTTTTCTGCTTGAGTGTCTGGGTTTAAAATGTGATCTTGCAAAAAATTTAGTAAAAGCAGGAAAAGGGGAAAATAACCTCTTGTAATTTTGTTGCATTGCCAAATCTGGGCTAGGACTGGAACCGTTAAATACATGAAAAGTTACCTTGGCTGTTGCATAACTATTCTAAGCATGTTTTATTGAAGTAACTTTTTTTGCTTCCAGAGTAAACATTGTTAATGTCACCAGTGCCGAGTTACTGCATTCCTTTGATCTTCCAAAGCCAGTTTGCCTTGAATTCTCCCCAAGGAATAACATTCTGGCGACGTGGCAGGTCTATACCAGTGAGTATTTTACCAACTGCAAAAGCACATGGAGTAATTGTGTTTTAATTCGGTTCACAGGCTTTCCAGTACCTGAGTTGTCAGTGGAGCATATACTTACTAGCTAAATGGGCACTATAGAAAGTGTACAGAAAATGATGTGGGTAATTCAGTATACAGCAGAGGTGGGAGATTTGCCATCTTCTGAGAGCATCTGGTATTGACCATCCTGCAAACATCAGAACACACATACTAACAACTGCTGCACTAAATTACACGTTTCTGAAAATTGTCAGCTGATCTTAGTGCAAAGACACTGTTTGAATGAGATGCTGTTTGAGCAGTTGGTATTCATGGATAGACAAGGGGAATTGTAAGGTGTCTTGGAGCAGTCCTGTCCTCCACTGAGCGTTGCTGACTTGAGCGTTCCCTGTTGCCAGGAGGGCTTTATTGTCTCCTCTGCCTCTCCATGGCGTTTACGTTCCTGATTTGGATACAGTCTCAGTTTCATCCAAGTTGTGTGTCTGAAGTAGATAGTGTAGCTGCTTCCTTAGACAGAAGGAGCTGGCCATAGGCTGGGCGTGTGGGAAGTGTTCTGGGATTGGCCGTAGGGTGAGACATGGCAGCACAAGGGATGGAACTGATGCCAGCTGTGGGCTGTTGAAGAACTCTTAGCAGGTCTGATCTGAACCACTGTAGAAACAGGCAAATTGTAGTATCCAGAGTGAGTAGGAGAGTACAGAGAGACTAAAACCAGCAGAACCATTTTGCATGGCTTGCAGATAGAGCTGTGGCTGCAGTGCAATGGACAAAGTGCTTTGCATTCTTGTGAGAACAGTGTGGGAGGGGAGTACATAGCTTCCTTGTCTGCCAAGAAGGCAGCTCTTGATTTTCATTAAAATACATGCATTAAAGAAGCTGTCCTGGTGTTGGGGGTCCTGGTCTTGTAATGGGTGTAGAAACCCTGTGCTTGCACACGTTGGTTCTTTCTGCAGACTAGGGGACTGTGGAAAGACTTACGTTAATAGTAAAGCAATTAACAGCCTAGGGTCTAGTCCTTCAGGGGGGTGGGGTGCTTCTTGTTACAAGTTTATGCATGTAGCTCACATACTCATGAGATGGAATGTGATTGTGAAGAGACAGGCTTGCTTCCCCAAGATCACCACTGAAATCCCTGTTTTTGTTGCAGCTGCTAAAGATGGCACTGCAGGAGTGCCCAACCTACAGCTCCACGATGTGAAAACGGGAAAATGTTTGAAATCTTTCATCCAGAAAAAGATGCAGAACTGGTAAGTAACATTTCCAAATGCTAATTATTTACAAAGAAATGTAGTTTTCCAAAATCTGATCCAGGTAAATAAAGCTTTTGGTGTGGTGTTGGCTTTCAAAATACTGCCTGCTGCTAGCTGAAAGACAGTGTCTGTGATTGTGTGAGTATCTTTGTAGACAGATTGTACATAAATTGTTCGCTTGTTGGTATAAATTCACTGTCATTTAGCACCACCCATAAGGGTGGGGAGACAATAAGTCTAGTTGTGTATTTTTTAGTGTGCAGATGTCATTTGGCCATTTGAAACTTGTCATGTTTGGACTAGCTTGGCATTAAATATGGAGCAAAATACTTCTAGACTGCTAAATATGAGCATCCTTCTGTGTGTGCTTGTGTGTGTGTGATCATTCAGTGTTTCTCATTTTTTTCCATTAAACGTAGGTGTCCTTGCTGGGCAGATGATGAAAGCATTTGTGCCAGGAATGTAAACAATGAAGTGCACTTCTTTGAAAACAACAACTTTGGTATGCAAGTATTTCTCCCAAGTTTCACTGCATTCTGTATAGGCATCTTCTGTTGGGTGGGTTTTTGTTTGGCTGTTTTCAGATTTTTTTCCTCACTTCTTTTTTCGAAGGAAATTTAGTGGTGGAATATTTGGAGTCAATAGGGGCTGAAAAGGGAAAGGGGAAGAAAAAAGCAGGAAGATAAAAATGAATTGGAACAAAAATTTAAAAGATAAAATAACATGCAGTGGGGAGAACAGGGGTGGGTGGTTTTGGATTTTGGTGGGTGATTTTGTTTTGTTTTAAATACAACGCTGGTAAAAGAGTTATTCTGGGAGGTAAAAAAAGAGGCTGTGAGAGATGCAGTTCCCTGAGAATTAGTCTTGCTGAAGTTAACGAAGTCATACTTGGGAAGCATGGAACCATGGAATGTCTGTCCTAGCTTGAGGTCTGCTGCTCAGTGCAGGCTTCCTTGCTGGAATGAAGTGGTTGCTGACTGCTGCTCTTTTGCTTTCTGAAGATGCATGTCCCATAAGTTGTTTGTGTAAAGGGGCAATATTCAGCCAAGATCAGGTGTTTATGAACACTCCCATCAGGAAGAGTCATCCAGAGAAGCTGTGAGGGGAGAACCCCTAGTTCTGTCTAATGGTGCATGTTATCTGGGCGTGACTGATGCTGCATCCTCTGAGGTCGGCACAGATAAGATGAAGAACGCTCTGCCTTGCCTAAAACATGAGCCGTACTCAGGTGGAGCTCAGGAGCTTCCTGGCTATATGAGCTTTCAAATGCTAACTACTGGATTTCAGACCTAGGCTTTGGTTCAAGTTGGTTTTGTAAATAAAACTGTGTGATGAGATGGAAAAGTAATGGTGGTTTGCTCAGTACAATAAACCCTTTATCATTATATAAACTGTTCATTATTATCTGTGGCACAGACCCATAAAAGGGTATAGTTGAGTAATCCAGGCTAACAGGGTTTGTCACTAACTTCTTCACAACTCTGGCTTTTTTTTTTTTTCAGCTGCTATTGCAAATAAACTGCATTTGCAAAAGGTTAATGATTTTGTGTTGTCTCCAGGAGCACAGCCAACAAAGGTACTTCTGATGTTTGCCTTCAAAAATTTGGTGTGATTTTAGTACAACATACTAGCAGTGAAAAGACCATGTGCAGGCAAGACCATCCCCTGCAGTGAGGTCTGGTGGCTCTGTTGCAGGTGGCTGTGTATGTCCCGGGCAGTAAAGGAGCACCATCGTTTGTGAGGCTCTATCAGTATCCCAACTTCAGTGGCCCTCAGTCTGCACTAGCCAATAAAAGTTTCTTTAAAGCTGACAAGGTGACAATGCTATGGAATAAAAAAGGTATTACAGCTGTATGTTTAAGCTTTTAGATTCCACCCATGTGGAGTTTGTGTTTAATTTGCATTTGCAGATACATACTGAAGATAGCTGTTAGAGCCAGTGCAGCGTAAGGTCACAGTTCCTCTTCTGTGTTGACTTCCCCCATTTTGTGTATTGTAATTGAGAATATTCTACATGGTGATAACTTTTGCACTTGAATACCAAATTCAAATTTAATTTTGCTTTCTCTGATGATAACATGTTTAGACTGTAAACATAAGATTATACTAGAGCGTAAGCTGTTCTTCATCTGTAAAATGGCACCAACACAGGTGTGTCACGCTAGGGCTGACTTGCAGAGTCCTTTGAGTGCTTTGCTCATGGCTAGCAATGAGCTGTGTCAGAATAATCTTGTAAAGACCATTTGACTTCACCCTCTCTGTTTGGGACACAGGGAAGTTGTAGCATGCGTGTAGAAACCACCTGTGGGCACACAGTTTTGGTTAAATGGGTGTGGATACAAAAGCTGGTGATGAAACATTTTATTCAAGGACTGATCAGGATGCCTGCTTCCTGGTTTAGTCAGTTGAATATGTTCTCTATGGCTGCAAAAGTTTTTTGCTGTCTCATAATTCAAGGGTGAATTAATAGTCTTAGCTTACACTTTTTATCTGAGAAAGGAAGATACTTGTTCCATTTGGGTTAAGAATTAGGGAAAATGGAGGTCAGGAGAGAATGATAACAGCCCTGTTACACAAGCAACTAACAGGAATGTATAATCAACCAGGTTCCTTTGTTGAACATGGTTTGTGAAGTCGTTGATATAATCTGCAGTAACTGTCCTGAAGTAAGCATTTGTCTGTTCTGTTAGCCACAGCTGTGCTAGTCATAGCTAGTACAGAAGTTGATAAAACAGGTGCTTCGTACTACGGGGAGCAAACCCTGCACTACATTGCCACCAACGGAGAGAGTGCAGTCGTGCAATTGCGTAAGTAGCTCTTTGGGCATGTTGTGTTACGGCTCTTGAGAGTGGGAATTGCTGTCCCACCAGCTTTTGTTTGGGGTTTGGTTTTCATTAGCGTGTTGAAATAATCCTTAAAAGAAAAACTTAAGTAGTCCTAACAGAAAGTCCTTCATCAGATGTTGGTTTAATTAATCTGGAGTAAGATGGGTTTTGGGGTGTTGGGTGGGTTGGTTGGTTTGTTTGTTGGTGATTGTCATAGTTGGTTTTTGTTTGGTTGGTTGGGTTTTTTAAGTACCTGAATTCTCTCTTGTCTGTGGTATACTTGTCATCTTCATGTCAGTTGCAAAGAGCACACGCTTTCAGTTAATATATACAAGTAATCTTAGGAGGGTGTTCATGTGCACAGGAAGGGAACTGTGCATTGCTAACTTTGCTGGTGAGAAAAAATCAGGATTAAAACTCAGTGTCTGGAATCTCTCTGGGAGCAGTTTCCTGCATTGAGAGCACTGGTTGTTTAATTACATGTTTATTACAACCTTCTCTGCCCCATGAAGTTATTTATTTCCGAGGTATCTTTATTTAACGGGAAGTTTAATGTTAATTTTCATTTCATTTCGCTATTCCTTTTCAAGGAGGAAATAAACTGGATCTGTTTCTTTGTTTTTACCACTAAAAGCAAGTGATGGGCACTTGGAGTGAGTGGTGCCTTGTTTCCTGTGGATTTGTATCTTCTGGTTACATTTGAGGTCCAGTTTTGACTAATCCATGCTTGTGCTGCAGCCTTTGCTCAGCTGTTGGAGCCCAGCAGAAGCTGTCCTCACCCCTCCAGCTGTCTACTGTCTCGGCATGGGCAGAGCATAGTTTTCTGTCCAACCTCTGGCTCTGCAGTTGCATTGGGTTAATGTCATCTAAAATGTTTTGGAGGGGAAAACACACAGATGGTGTGATTGCACAGCCTTTTTTCTGAGGATAATGATGCCTTAGAATAACAGCAGAGGTGAACAATTTAAAGCAGTTTGATCTCTTGGGTCAACATCTAGATTTAAGACTTGTCAGTAATGCATTTGGCATTTGTGTGAAGTACAGGCAAAGCTGTCCAGGTTATGAAAAGTTAAAATGACATATGGTTTTGTACTTTTTCATGCATTTCCATCACTAATTCATCATTCTTAAGTATCTCCTAATGTTCTAATCCCAGAATAGCTCTAATAGTATCAAGTTTTAATCATTATGTGTAAAACCATTTTTGTGTGCTGTCTCACTTTAAATTTAATCTATCTTATACCATGCATGAGCATGGTCCAAAGATAATTTAGATCAGTATTTCTTAGCTCTGCAAAGCTGTGTGATGAAATATTTCTTACATACAAAAAAAGAGGAACTGGCATCCAGCTGGTATAAAACTCCGGTTTTTGCAGGTTTCCAGTGGGACAGGTTGAGAAGTTCCTGAGAAATCGTACTTGAATAATGAGGGGGAAAAAAAGGAGGTTTTTTTACATGAACAAAATGCTTACTGTTAAAGTGCTGATGCTCACCCTACAGAGGTAATTTGGAATGACTGCAGTTATTGTTGCAAACCTTAACTAAAATTGTCAGAAGAGAAAATATTGTTTCTGCCTCTCTTGTTAGCAGAATTAATGTTCACTGTCAGTGATCTGATCACAGCATTTTAGCAAAGCATGGCGTTAAGAATCGCTATTGATTTCATGTTGTTTTGTACTGGAAAGATACAGTGGCCTAACAACAGCTGCATATCTTCCTTTTCCTTTTAGCCAAAGGTGGTCCTATTTATGATGTCGTTTGGAACCCCAATTCTGTCGAGTTTTGTGCTGTGTATGGTTTTATGCCTGCCAAAGCAACCATTTTTAACCTTAAATGTGACCCTGTGTTTGATTTTGGAACCGGCCCTCGCAATGCTGCTTACTACAGCCCCCAGGGACACATCCTGGTGCTGGCAGGATTTGGGAATCTCAGGGGGCAGATGGAGGTGTGGGCCGTTCAGAACTACAAACTCGTTTCCAAACCGGTAGCCTCTGATTCCACCTACTTCGCTTGGTGTCCTGATGGGGAACATATCCTGACAGCTACATGTGCTCCCAGGCTGCGAGTCGGTAATGGCTACAAGATATGGCACTACACTGGCTCTCTGCTGCACAGCTATGAAGTCCCATCCGGTGAAGAAATGTGGCAGGTTTCCTGGCAGCCCTTCTTGGACGGGGTGTTCCCGGCGAAAGCAGTGAAATACCAGGCGGTTCCCAGCGAACAGCCCAGCGCTGAGCCGAAGCCTGCACAGGCTTACAGACCTCCAGCCCTGAGAAACAAACCTGTAACGAGTTCCAAGCTTGTGAGTAGGCAGCTTTGTATCTGAGCTAAATTGTTGTGTTCCGTTGCTTTGCTGGTCTCTGTTTAAGGGACATTAGAAGAGTAACCAGACTGATGGTAGTACTGTGGGGGTTTTGGGAGGATTTCTTGTTAATCCGCTGACATTTTGCTCTGTGTTTTGCTAGAAAACAGAAATGTCTTTGATCCAAATACTGCCAACATGGAATGTGGGTTTTGTAACTGTTAATTTTCATATCCTGCAGCATGAGGATGAGCCACCTCAGAATATGAAAACACAGTCAGGAAGCAGTGATAAGCCTCTCTCTAAAACAGCTCTCAAAAATCAGAGGAAACATGAAGCCAAGAAAGCTGCTAAACAGGTACTGCAGAAGTAGTTCTTTCACGGGTGTGACGTTAATGAGTTTCCAGAGGCAGCACTGGTCAGTCTCGGGGCAGTGACCGTTAGTTGAGAGCCCTCCACACATCTTGCACGTGCTGGGGTGTGGGGACAGAAGCAAACATTTTAATCCAACTAAAGCAGGTACAAAAGGATGACAAAAATAACAGCTGATTAGTTGCTGTCAACGTTAGCTGAAATCCCTGTTAGAACCAAGTAATTCTGACTGCTTCCCTTCAGACAATCTGCACAGCGTTTGTCAGTGTTAGATGAGAGGTCAGAACAGACTTGCCACTTGGATGTGTCCCCTCAGCAGGTCAGGGCTGAGGCATGCTGCCAGGGCAGGCCAGAGGCAGCCTGTTCTGTCACCTGTTTGCTTCATGTTCTTCAGCTGGGTAGTTGAAAATCACTTTTTGATACTAGCTTCCCAAATGCTACAAACTCCTGAAGCATTAATTTCTTCTAACTTTTTACACTGCTTTTGAGCCCTTTCTTTTAACTTCAGAGATAATGACCCACCAGTCTGCTTTAAAATATGTTTGTGTATGTGTTTGTTGTGTCATCCTTGCTGATGTTTCCCAACGCCATGTGCGGTTGGTGTCTTGAGGAAGTAGAAATGAAACAAGAGACATCATGTGAGATGTTACAGATAACCATTTTTTGTGGAAAGTGTGTATATATATATATATAGGTAATGCAATACATCAAAGCAAGTCACCTGCAAATTTTGCATTACACCAGCACACTGGTGGGAGAAGAAATATTAAATAGATCCCTTAAAGTGATGGAAGTTATGTTTTGATCCCTTCATGATCAAAGATATTTTCTAGATAGTGTTTATTTGATTTGTCTACAGGAGGCCAGAGCTGACGCAAACCAGCAATCTACCCAGTCCTCAGTGTCACAGAGTGCACCACGGAGCACTGTGCCTGCTGTTATGTCAGGAGATCCTGAAGTTGACAAGAAGATAAAGAACTTAAAGAAGGTGAAGGATTTTTTTCTTACAAACAGCGGAGTTCTCCAGAGATAGTCATTAAGGTCTAGTCTGATTGCAAGGTGACTTGGAAATTCTTGGATTAAATAATTTCAGAATAATTTCATTTCAGAATGGGAATGTTTGTTACAGGCTGTAGAATTTTTCCCATTTCTGCATAGTCCATCAGGGCTTTTTTATCTTGGCTGCCTCCTGCTTTTCATGGACTCTGTTGGATTAGTATCCAGGCTGTCTGAGGAAAATGTATGGTGAGGAGGGACAGTGACAGCAGAGGAAGAATTTCTGGGTTTGGATCTAGCCCTTCACTGAGATATGTATGGTGTTTCTTTTGGAGACTAAGAGGCACTTCTGTACTTGAAAGAAATGTTTTTTATTGGGGGGGAACTTCTGGATTGAGCATCTGGAGACACTGAAATGAAATGCGCCTTTCATACTGAGACCTGTGTCCTGGTGAATCAGGCAATAGCAAGTCCAGGAACTTCCAAGACCATTTTTCTGTTCTTGGTTTACTGATTTGTTTTGTTAGTCTTTTTTTTTTTTTTTTTTTTTTTTTTTNGCAATTGAGCAGCTGAAAGAACAAGCAGCTGCTGGCAAGCAGCTAGAGAAAAATCAGGTACTGTTAAGATGTATGCAGTTTATTCAAATTTCACTTCATAAAAAGCTACAACTTTGACATCTTGTGC
Source organism: Galbula dea (assembly GCA_013399015.1). Classification (NCBI taxonomy): domain Eukaryota; kingdom Metazoa; phylum Chordata; class Aves; order Piciformes; family Galbulidae; genus Galbula; species Galbula dea. The sequence goes on from VWZX01002808.1 coordinate 397,006, forward strand.
TTTCTTTTGTTCTAGCTGGAGAAGATTCAGAAGGAGACTGCTCTCCTGCAAGAACTGGAAGACCTAGAACTGGGTCTTTAAAACTTCATGGAGATCCAACGCAGCATGAACACAAAGTTTATTAAATTGTAATTTGTATTAACATAACAAAATGATTCAGCAAATGGCGGAGGGTGTGGAAGTCCACAGATTTGCTGCAGACTTGCCTTTCAAAAAGCTTTCTTAAAGATTTGTGCTATGTGAAACTGTAAACAAGAAGTGAGCATTTGACCAGTCAGTTCTCTGTTCACACCAGAAAGGTGCTGGTGCTCTTGCAGCATCCTGCCCGAAAACAGGAAGAGCCTGGTGGTTGATGTTTTTTTCCTTGTTTGGGTGTGAGGAGGGAGTGTGATGAGGTTTACCTGTTTGATACCTTTATTATATTTAAAAAGAGATGTGATCTTTATGCAATAATGGGATGTAGAGAACAATAAAGAGCATTTAATAATAAGAAATGTTTCTGTTCTCTGTGCAAGGGCAGCAAGGTGTCCATGCCGCTGCCCCTGCTGAGGATGAGAAGGCCTTGGGGTACTGCAGCTGTGCTGGACTTCACTCCGTTTTTCATCTCCAGTCTTTCACTTCCCGGGTTCCCTCTTGCGCTGACTCTATTTACGGCGTGAAACAACCCCTCTCTGCCACCGCGCTACTCCTGCTTCCTGGGTTTGTGGGCCCGGGGGCGGTCACGTGTGCGAGGGGCGGGGCGGCGCGCGCGTGACCTTGGGGCGGTGGCAGCGGGCGGGGCCCGGGATCGGGACGGCAGCGGCGAGATGCGGGCGGCGGGAGTGGGGCCGCGGTGGCTGCTGCTGCGCCTACTGCTGCTCCTGTTGGCGGCGGGGCCGGGACCGGGCGGCGCGGCGGAGCAGGGCGGGCTGCCCGCCAAGAAGCTGCGGATGGCCTACGCCACCGGGCCGCTGCTCAAGTTCCAGATCTGGTAAGGGCGCAAGGCAAGATGGCGGCGCCGGACGGGCCTGGGCTTGCGCCTTCTCCGCAGCATCATCCTCCCTGATGGGCCCCGCTCGCTGTTTAGGGCGCCGCGGGCAGCGCCCGAGCGGGGGCTGACTGGGGAAGGGAGTGTGGAGATGGGCTGAAGGGCACTGCCACTCCCCGGGGAGCGCTTAGGGAAAGGACTTGGAAAACATGGCGACCTGCCGTCAAACGCTCTTTTTGGGCCATTTTGGTACAAGATGTGGCGTTTTATTCACGTAGGATTGCGTTTAGGAGGTGTTAATGTTTTAGCAAAGACTAATGAATATTTTTCGGTTTGTTTTCTTTTAATGACTGTTGCTGGCAATCAGAGAGGTTAGGTGCAGACAGTCAGGGAGATCAGGAGCCTTTGCAGCTTTCTGACACGATTACAGAGGGTGTCTGCTGAGAGCGCAACTCAGCAGGAACATGAGAGGCCGAGGTAGCTCCAGCAGAACATGTAGCAGGTTTGCAGAGAACGGGCCCCTCCTCGTGTTTCCGCCGTGCTCCGAGGAGGGGCAGGGCCGCAGCTGCCGCCGGAGCTTCCTCGACGGGGCCGAGTTGGACCTGCCGCTGCTCTCAGGGACCGGGAACGTTCGCTGGGTTCGGCCCCGGTTGTGTCGTGGGCATCTGTGAAGCACTGCTAAAGGCGAGCACAGTAGATAGTTTTTCTTTCCGTTATTACAGAGGCAGAAGAGGTACAGGTGTAAGCCGAAGTACAACTCTGTACTGTTTAACTCTTCTGTAGTTAATCTGGTTATCCTTGTAGAGAAATAACTGTGAGTGACGTTACTTGTCTGTCGGCACCCTGGAGAGAGTTAATTTAAGTCGTGAGGAATTAAAACGGCAGAAACTTAGGGTTTTTTGAACATAGAGCAAGATGATACTTAAGCTGACTTTCTAAGCTTTTTAGAGGGGAAACGAGTGCTTCTTCCTCTGAAACGTTGTATCTGTTGCAAGTATGTGCAAACCCAAGTGCCCTAGCCAGCTCTCCGGGCTTTTGGTGTGCCCTAGCCAGCTCTTGGGGGGCGTTGATGTGTAACTTGGCTGCACATCAGTTTTCTTCTTTGCCATGTAGAATTTCAGTTTGATTTCAAATGGAACAGATGGTGAACAGTGTGTGAGTGCTGGCGCTGCTGGTGTAGCAGTGACGTTAATGTGCAGTGCTTCATTTTTGGTGACAATCCCTGTCTGTGTTTAGTGTCTCCTGAGGCTACAGGCGGGTGTTTGAGGAGTACATGCGGGTTATTAGCCAGCGGTACCCAGACATCCGGATCGAAGGGGAGAACTACCTTCCTCAACCTATATATAGGTAAGTGAATGACTGGCCGTGCTAATTATCTATTTTCCAGTATGTAGGGTCAGCATGGTATATGGTGAACATGTGCATTTATGCTTAAATAATATTGAGAATGGGAAATGATGAGGTTTTCTTTGTTATGTTTACATAGAAGCTTAGTTATCCATGCAGGTATTGCCATGTGGGTATCTGTGTGATAAGACCTGTCATGTTCCAATCCACAGTGGAATAAATAACTTCACAGTGAATTTTTCTAGCTTTTCTTCAGGATGTATCTGGACATAAATTCACATTTACTGCTCAGGTTTGTGCATTTAGTGACAAATTCCCCTAATAGGTTCAGGTTGCGGGGAAGGGTAGAGTTTATCTTTAGTATCTAACCCGAGAGAGAGCTGACCTCATTGGAGAGACCACCAGTGTCCTTAACTGTGGTCTGGGGGATGGGAAGGCACAGGGAAATTTGGGAGAAGACAAAATAATTCTTTAAACCGTTGTGTGTGTGCTAGACAGTGGTGCCATAGTTACTGTGCTGGCTTCTGAACCACTTCTTGACCTAATTACTGTAATAATTGCAATAGTGAGAATGCTACAAGATGGAATTACTTCAGTGTAAATTTGCTCTCTGGCTATAGGTTTAAGTGCCCATGGAACTGCTTCCTAAGGAAACTGAATGCATTTTCCAGTTTAAACACGTGTAAGCTAAAAGCAGATTTCTTTTTGAGATATGCTTAGGTAGAAAAACAACCTCTGTGTGTCTGGTACAGCCTGGTGGAGAACCGTGTCCTCCTGAGAGTGCTGCTTTGGGTAGGGTGGGCAGCTTTCTTGTTCAGTTTTTTTCAGCATGATAGACTTACATGAAAAGTTTGAAACACTTGATTGTACACTGTCAAAATCCTTCTAATTAGGTGAATTATGGCTGTTTTGTGGTCAAGGAGTAATTGTGAACTAAGTCCCTTTTATGTGTTCTTTTGATAGGCACATAGCATCCTTCCTGTCTGTCTTCAAACTAGTATTAATAGGCTTAATAATCGTTGGCAAGGATCCCTTTGCTTTCTTTGGCATGCAAGCTCCAAGCATCTGGCAGTGGGGCCAAGAAAATAAGGTAAACAGCGTTCCTTCTCCTTTTGTTTTGAAAAAGCAGCTTTGGAGTTGCTTGATGGAGGGCTCTGGGGGTACCTCAGAATTGTAACTGATCTGATTTGTGTCTGCTGCGGAACCTCTAGGCTTCAGTTACTAAATATTCTTGAGACTTTTATAGCAGCATAATTATTCTTAACAGTAGTGCTTCGTGTTTTGACAGACCTGGATCTGGTTCTCAGCATCTCTCTGGAATTTCTAAGCTGATGATGCTGCAGAAGCACAGCCAAGGTTAATGTTTCTTACAAAGACGAGAAGAGAATTCTTTGTTTTTTAAGGGCTGAAGAGTTTTCGGCTGGTATTGTTGCTGTTAAAATTACAGCTTCTCTTGTAACTATTTTGCAGTTGTTGCTCTCATCAGATTTTTAATAGATGAGGCGTGCAGTTAGGTGTGGGTTAGAAAAATGAAATTTTGTGGGTGTTTTTGCAGAGCATACTCGGGCATGACAGTGTGCCTTGTGGGATGAGCAGCCTGTGAGTCGGTGCTGGTGGTGCTGACAGGTTAATGTTGTTGTACTCTTACAATAACCTCATTCCAGATTTATTGTGCTCAACAAATGCAATTTGTGAGTCTAACCTCTGTATACTTTCTAGATGTGCAGATCCTCAAACTGAGCTACCCAGTGCAGTGGGTCTCTGTCACCAGTCAGTCTGTGTGCATGGGAGCTGTAATAGATCCTGTTTAATTAAATGGGACAAACAGCTTCTGAGCCAGGCTGGCTGTGACCTGTGGCGATGTCAACAGCTCACTACCTCCAGTGACATGTTCTGGTGCTTAAGAATGGATAAAACAAGCAGAGTCTCATACAGCTGAGGTGTTGGGGTTCTCTGTTCTATTCTAGGTTTATGCTTGTATGATGGTCTTCTTCCTGAGCAACATGATTGAGAACCAGTGCATGTCCACGGGCGCGTTTGAGATCACTTTGAATGGTGAGCTGAGACCTTTCTGTGCAAGGGAACCAGGTTGTGTTGTACGTGTGCGCTGATGGCCGAGAGCTGCTGTGCTGGGAAAGCGAGGGGTGATGCTGGGAGATGTGAATCAGAATGTGATGGTGTCTGGTAGTTGTTGTCCATCCTCTTTGAAACTTCAGATGTTATCTGTCACAATAAATGATGAAAATCATAGCAGTCTTACAAAGCAGTTGGTACGGGTGTCAGCTCCATGTATTTTAGAATAGCTGTGTAAAAACTTACCTAGAGGAATTGTTAGTCACTTGGATTAACTGTTGTGTTCTTCCTTTGCATGTGGCATCAATAAAGTAAGAAATGATCAGCCAGGGAAGCTACTCCCTGGTTAATTAGGTGCTTTCCCTAGCCTGCTTTGTGATGTGGTTTAGCCTTGGAGTCCCATTGAATCTGTTGCCATTCCCAGCATTTTGGTACTGGTGGACAGCTTTACTGATCTGACAGGTTAAGAGTCTGTGCAGCTTCTGCCTTCAGATGATTTGGTAGCTTTAAAGATGATGTGAACTGGATGGAGTGCAGAATTTTTCAGGTGCTAGGTACAAGTGTGTAATTATCTCTGTGCTTTGTGATCTCAGTTTCCAATGGTGCAGGATGCCTCTCAGTAGTATCTAAGTCAAGTCATACTCTGCAGAACCTTCTAAAGGCTGTGTTGCATCAAAGTCATCGACTCAATGCACTTGTAGTGCTAAATCTCAGATGAGACTTGGCAGCAGAGCCTTCCTAGGGGTGAACAGTCACGTCTGGACCTCTGAACTTCAGGGTTGCATTTGGGGACAGTGTGGCTCCAGTCTGGCCTTCGTTTTATGTAGGTGAATTTGTTTTATGTAAGTCTAGTTTTCTTTGTGGGTTCGTGAAATGCTGTAGTAGTGAGGGCAATTTGAGGGAGTATTTGACAATGTCAGAAATGATTGTTGTGTTCACCCTGAAGCATTCATAGACTGTGCTGCCTTTGGTGTTTTGAGGTGGGGATGGGGAATAGTGGCTGCAGGTACTTTGAGTGGAACCTTCTAAGCCAGATCTTGGTCAGCAGAACTTGGAAGGATCAGCCTTAGATTGTTAGGCAGAGTGAGATGAGAGATGATGTCTAATGAGACCCACAAGTTTCAGAGATTCACTGATGTTTTAGAAACTCAGTAAGCTATTCTGCCACTCACTGAGCTCTATTTAGACATTCTGCCAAGGGGTATGGTGAACCTCTAAATCCGTATGATGTACTTCTAAATGGAAGCGCTAAGCTCTTTGTTCTCCTTGTTGGGCTGGGTTTCACTGTAGCCACAGGTGTGGAGCATTGTTGATGCAGATGTTTTCCTCCATATAAAACAGTACCAACTTGCATAGCTTCCTTGATCTTTTAAATCCTGTGTTTAAAACAGCCCTGGTGTTTTCTGACTGTCTGTAATGGTGCTTTTCTCCTCCATGTGTTTTGTGGTAGATGTTCCGGTGTGGTCTAAGCTCGAGTCTGGCCACCTCCCTTCCATGCAGCAGCTTGTACAAATCCTTGATAACGAAATGAAGCTCAATGTGCACATGGAGTCAATGCCTCATCATCGATCATAGCCACATCTATCAGCGCTGAAACTTCTTGTAAGTCTTCTTCCAGTCACCAGCTGTCTGTTGGCTTGTGTGTGAAGGACCATGTGTTGCAGGCTGAACATCACAGTTGTATCTTTGTTCATTTAAAAGTGTTTTACTGGAGAACCAGCTCTAGTGACTTGTGGTTTAGGATTTGTTCTGCCTGTTCCAGAACTGGAAGCTGGGGCTCCTCTGGGCAGAAGATGACTTGTTAACAGTATGCACAAGGACTTGAGCTAGCACATGGTGCTGTGCAGAGGCCAGGACACGCAGTGCACTAGGTGCCTTAGTCTATGTACAGAGGAATTGTCTGTCACTTGTAACCTGGGTGAATGGCACGACCCTAGAAGGCAGAACGTTTTCTTGCTCCCATCTGGGCGATCTACTGATTTAACCTGCCAACACTCCCTGACTGTTAGGGACAGAGGGTTTGCATACATGCTTACATATTTTATGACAGTACTAGTTAGTGCTGAAACGTTTGGTGTTTCCTGTACTTTTCAGATGGGCTTGCTGAAGCCCAGCATCCCTTCTGTGTGCATCTGGAGGGTCTCAGGCAGTATTCGTTGTTGCAGAGTAGATTGATGTCCCTTTTAAGCTTACAAAGCATGATGAGACTGTTCTTGTGTAGAACTGTGTTTAATGGGATAGGAGTCTAGAAAATCAGCACAAAACCCCTGTTCAGATGTATTTCCATTCACATGGGAAGTAGCACTACAGGTTCGGAGAGCCTGAGAGCAAGATTTTGTGACTTTGCGTTTTACTGTCTCCTTGTCTAAATTTAAGCTAACATGCTGTCCTTCGGATGGTGTCTCATAGGCAGTAGCCCACACTGAAACAATAACACTACTTTCTTGCCATGAGCTACAGCCACCCCAGAGACAGTGCATGTGACTTGGGTTGTGTCACCCAGAGCATGCCTGGCCAGCTGTTCTCCCAGCTCCCAGAAGGTGCTTGGGTCTGCTGGGAGCAGACTACTCTCAGCAACTGGAGAGTGTCCAGTGGAGGCTGTGAAGATGCTGAAGGCACTGGAACATATCTGGGAGGAGGAAAGGCTGAGAGCCCTGGGGCTGCTTAGCCTGGAGAAGAGCAGCCCCAGAGGGGATCTGCTCAATGCTGAGCAAGAGCTCAAGGCTAGGGGCAAAAGGCTGGGGCCAGACTCTGTTCAGTGGTGCCCAGGGCCAGGCCAAGTGGCACTGGGCACAAACTGGAAGCCAGGAGGTTCCATCTGAACAAGAGGAGAAAATTTTTTGGTGTGAAGGTGGCAGAGCCCTGGTCCAGGCTGCCCGGAGAGGTTGCGGAGTCTCCTTCTGGGGAGAGATTTCAAAGGCAGCTGGAGGTGATCCTGGGCAAGCTGTTGTGCGTGACCCTGCTTTACCAAGGGGCTTGGACTGGATGATCCCCAGAGGTCCCTTCCAAGCCCCACCATGCTAGGATTCTGTGGGGTCGCTTGCATGTGGAGTGTGTGGGGGTCACTGCCAGCTGTAACAGTTGTGTCTTGTTTGCAGGCATTAAGTGGTGGTTTCCCAAGGCCGCGTGGCTTTGACCCATGAAGGCCTGCACTGAAGACAGCTTGCTGTTGGTGCAGACTGGATGCTTCTCTTGCAGCCACGTTGTGCCTCCTGAAAAAAAAGCTTAATGAAAGATGACTTTCAGCGCTGGCGTGTTCCCAATACTGCACAGTCATGGAGTGCAATAATACTGTATAGTTTTTTTAAGACGTCATCCGACCAGTCCACAGCTCAACAATGCAGGCATTACTAATGGTAACTTATTTTCTATTCATGTTTCACACAATGGCAGATTGAGTTGATACCTGATTTTTCCTTGGGGGGGGAAAAAAAAAAGAAAAGTTTGTTTAATCTGTTGTATTTTATATGAATTTATGTTCTTTTTGTAGTTTAAAATGGAGTTATAGGAGTGTCTGATATTGTCCTCAACTGTTAAGTAATCCACAGCTGTCTGTCAAATCTCTCTCACGTGTTTAAAGCAGGTTTGTATATTTTTCAAAATATATGGCAGAGTTGAACAGTGTGTTATATACTAAATTATATAAACAAAATTATATGCAGAGTAGTTACATCATTTTGTGACTTCAGTATAAAAGTAAAGATCAGCTGCTCTTTAAGTTGTGCTGACCAGCTTGAGAGGCTTTTCCTTGACCATTCTGAAGAGATGAGAAACTGAGCCTCTCTATATCCCAAACAGAAACCAAGGAAGTTAATTTAAATAAGAGTTCTCATTTACTGTGTGAAGTACCTTGTTTGAGTCACTGATGGATATTCTTAGAACTGCAATTGAAAAAGATGCATAAAAAGCCTACTTTCCAAAGTCATTAACCTGGTGTTTGTCTTGTTTAGGCCTTGACAGCCTCTGTGTTGTGGGAGGAATGTGGAGGGCTCTGTCTCTTCCTCCATGCACCTGCCAAAACTCAAGCTACAATGGGAGTTCAGGAGCTGTTGCAGTAGGGGAAGCTTGCTGGGTTAAAGCCAGGTCTGAAACACTGGGATTTCCCTCGGGTGCCTTACAGAGTCTGTGTGGGCTGCAGACCTCTATTGCACCTCCTGGCTGTGGTGTGCTCTAGGCTGGGTGGCCAAGGAGCTGCTGCTGGAGGAGGCTTAGCCCAGCACTGCCTGCCTCCATTTTCTCTCTCTGACCTCCAGGGTCTTACTCCCCTTTGAAAACCAGCTCCTGTGATTCCTGGATCCTTCTTAACAAGTGTTGTCTCTGGCTGGGGAGGGAGATTGTCTCTGTTGGGACAGTGAATTGGGTGAGAAGGGGATCTGCAGAGCTATGATAGGGCTGTCTTGGGTGGTAAGAATTGTCTTTGGCCCTCCCCAGGGCTTTAGGGGCTGGTGTAAGAGATGCTACAGGTAACCATAGCTGAGAGAAGAGTCCCTGCCAGGTGCTGTGAAGGTGTTGCTCATCATAGCCATTAAGCACAGTGGCCTCAAGGCTGCTTTGACCCTGTGATAAGGTAATTGGGTAATTTATGCCTTCTGAAATAGGTTAACCAAAACTTTCTAGTGTGGATAAAGGGGTTTTTTTTTCTCATTTATAATACACTTCAGACAAATCAGACAGAAAAGAAACAGATGTGTAGCTAGGCTGAGATTTTCGGTGAGCTGTTCACAGTATCACTGGTGATATTTGCCTGTCATCTGTTGGCTGCCAGCAGTGCTGCTTCCCTTGTCTGAGCAAGGTGGTTTATTGGTAGGTTGGATTTAAACATCTGAGAACCTTTGCTGATGTCCCTGAAATGCACCAGCTTTTTCCTGTGGGGGCACAGTGGTTTGGTTGTGTCTGGTTGCTCTGGTTTGTAGGTGTGCAGTTTTTATGAGCTTGACAGTCGTTAAGGCAGCGATACCTCATACCTGCCCTCCTTCGCACAAACTGGCTGCTAAACACCAACAACTCAGTGTTTGTGGTGCTTCAATCAGGAGAACTTGTTCTAGTCTGAAGTTGGTGTTTGCTGAAGTCAGGCCTGAGCCCAGCTAAGCTGTTTTGGCTCACAGGCATCCTGAGCCTAGAAGCTGTGCCAACCAGCATTGCTGGGGGCAGAGGCAAGCTCAGATACCCACGTGTTGTCTGGTATTAAAATTGCAGCTTTTGCTCTCCCATCCTGCACAGTGCTGCTGTGCAATTCTAAAATGAACAGGTGTGAAGACCCATTTATCTCTGAATTAGGTGTGCCCTGTTTGTGCCACATCCACAGGCTGAAGCAACAGGTCACCCTAGGCAGGTTTCTGCCGGGAGACAGGAGGGCGATTACTCAGGAGGGACACACAGGCATTGAGCATGGGTCCACTCTGCCCTGAGTGGAGCCTCTCTTGGTGCCTCCGTGGCCAAGGGGCACTTGAGCATGGGCGGATGAGAAAACGTGATCTGGTGCTCCTGCCCCCCCAGACCTGCTTGTGCGGAGTGAGATCCCCTTGTTGTGGGGTGATGCAGGAGAGAGGCTGTGCAGAGTGGCCACAGGCAGGGCTGCAGGCAAAGCCTCACTGTGTGTGCAGGCACTGCAGAGTCAGGGAGCATCTTGGGCTGGTTTTGTTTCACACCACACACGTGCTGGTCAGACCTGAGTGTTTACTATAGTCCTGACTGAGCTGTGTAGCTCACCGCTTATGTCAGCAGATGTGCAGAGCTGCAAGATCTTTAAAGTCTGTGTGGTGAGGTATGATGGAGGCTGGATCTTGTCCCGTTGCTCATTAGAAGGGAAGTTCAAGCATCCATGTAGTCTGTCCAAGAGCCGCAGGATCCTCACCCTGAAGGCAAGCAGCAGGAGCTCATCTTTGCCTAGCCGGGCAGGGGGAGGCAGCCGGTTACCATCACTGACCTGGGGAGCAGAGGTGGACAGTGTCAGCAGAGCCACAGCACTCTGGGATGGGTCTTCGAGGCTTTGGTCTCCTCAGCAAAAAAACCTGCCCCCCTGGAAGAAGGGAGCTGCCATGTACCCTGCCCCCATGGATTGCAGCTCTCCTCACTGCAGAGGCAGGGTGGCCCTTGGGGACACATCCAGGGACACCGGGGATCTGCCTAGGAGTGCTTCCCGCACTCCACAGCCCCTTGCAGACAGCTGGGGCTGGTGAGCCGCCAGCTGTGTGGGACCAAGCACAGGGACACCTCCACTACTGGCTCTTCTTAGGGGACAGGACCACAGGATAACATGGGGAGCACCCACAGTGGGATAAGCATGCTTCCTCATGCATGGGAATTTCCCTGGCCATTCTGTGCCTGCTCCGGGGAGCAGCTCCGTGTGGAGCTGCCCAAGTGCTTGGGAAATACCTGCACTTTAGTTCCCACGTTGAATTTTGCTTGTTGCCCCATGGCGAGGAAGGAAACTGCAATCTTGTCCTGGCCCAGGATCCTGACCCCCACATTCTGGTTCAGGGAGACGAAGATGGGGCTCAGTGGGACGTGGGGTCCTGATGACATGACGCTGTTTGGCCACGTCCACCTTCTTACCCTGGTGCCTGCTTGGTTGAAATACTGCCCTCCCTGAATGTTCATGTTTATCCTAAAAGAGAGAAAAATCAAAGCTCTGCACCTTGCAGCTCCCAGGGCCGATGTCTGATGGGACCAAGGCATAGCCAGTTTGGGATCTAACACACATCTCAAGACATAGCTGGAGCAGTCTTGCTTTTTGGGAGGCACCTGAAGCAGGGCCCAGGAGCTATAGTTATCTTTTAGTTTTTGAATGCTATTAAAAATACCCTTTATGACCTTTGAAATTTAAAATGTGCAATGGAGAGCAGAACTGCTCTGACCAACATGAACATACCATACAGCACCATTTGGGTAGTAGCAGGTACTTCTGCCACTGGATTTAAATAATCCTTGTATTTTGGCGTTCTTCAGCTTGTCTTCCTGTACTATGCAAATTAGCTGTTTTTTCTCTCGTACAACAATGATTGCCAGGTTTCCAGATGGATAGCTGTAATCAGATAAGGTGTTCGTAAACCCTGTGTTTGCTTGGCTGGTCTGTTATTACACAGTAAATACTTCAGAGCTATACTTTGGAGTATAAAAATGAACATGTTACCCAGGTCCCTCTACTGAAGGTGCAGTGCTGGGTGCTGCCAGTGCTCTTCTCCTACACCTAAGTATTCTGTGTACACTGACAAAAGAGTTGTCAGAGGTAGAGAGTACAGTTATGTTGTTTCCTAACCAGTGACCCAGGCAGACCCGCTCCGCAGATTTATTTTAAAGACACATTCTTGGACAACTCTTAAGATTGTAGAGGCCTAGCAAAGTGAAGTGATCAGATCACTCAGCTTAGATGAAAGCAGAGAAGATGGGGACAGGTATTACACTTCTAGGGAAAGAAAACCTCAACAACCAGGGGGAAAAGAGGCCTTTGCTCCTGAAACCTGACTTCACAGAATAGCCAGAGTCGGAAGGGACCCATTAGGATCATCTAGTCCAACTCCTGTTTAGACGCAGGACAACTCCATAGTCACACCATGTGCCTAAGTGCCTTGTCCAGCCGCTTCTTAAATGCCATGAGAGTAGGGGCCATGACAGCCTCCCTGGGGAGCCTGTTCCAATGTTTGAACCTATCCAAACAGCACGTATTTTCTGTCTCACTGGAGTTCCCCTGGGCTTTCCCTCCAGCTAGACTGGTGACTCTTGAGCACACCTGTTTACAGCACGTTGCCACAGTAACAACCAGCAGCATCCCTGGGGTGAAGGAGTCTGCAGAGCAGAGTACAGAAGTAGCCTCAAGCCCATTCCCTTTGGTGGCAGAGCTCAGGTGCACTGTCACACCCCCTCCCCCCGCCAGGGTCAGAAAGAAGTCAGCCATAGTAAGGAAAAATGTGACTTAAAGTGCTATGACTTAACTATTGGCAAAGGCAACCTGAAAGCCGTGGGGTCCTTTGGTGAAACAGCCAAGGTTTTATTCCTTCAAACAGTGTTCTTCATTACACTGGTAATTGCAGTTTGTTTGTGCATGTCTTACGTACTCCTGCCCACAGGACAGATGTTAGTCCCATGCTGGTGAGATATCTTGTTCTGACTTGTCCCCAGGGACAAACAGAGCTGAACGCTTTCAGAGCCTGCTTGGCCAGCAGGGCCCTTCCTAGGGTGCCCAGAGCTTGGGAGTAGGTCAGAATTCTGGGCCAGCAGTTTTCTTAAGGTGAGTGACTGTCTTTCATCAAAGCTACTGGCTGATCTGAAAAGCTTCACACCAAGAGCTATGTAAATGGACTCACTAGTGATTTTTTTGGACTGTGGAAGTGAGTGTCAGTGGTGGACCAGGTGACTCGGTGATAAAGCAGACAAGGACACACTTAAAATCAGTTACAGCCGTGGACTAGTGCAGTCAAATGAGCTCTGTAAAGGATACAGTAAATGCGCCGTTCTGTCTGGAAAGATGGTGAGGAATTTCCCTCCATGTTTATAGTATTTTTCCAACAATTCATTCTTCACCACCTAAGATGGGAAAAGAAACATTAAAATGGGAGCCAGACTCCAGCCACTAGGGAGCATGGACACAGCACAGCTGCCTGCCATCTGGCAGCAGCCACTCACCTTTCCACCCACGAGGGTAAAATCACAGCAGGGGACAGGCTCCTCCTCAGGCTCTGCTGCTCTCTGACCAGGCACCATCGTCGGGCCTGTCAGCGATGGGGGCTCCTGAGAAAGGAGGTAGGAAATGGTACCAGCTTGATTTGAACCTAGAGAGCACAGAGAGAGAGTGTGTGTGTGTGTGTGTGGGTCAGGACTGGGGTGGGCATCTCTGCAGGGGTGCTGCAGCCTGGGGGAGTGGGAAATGGCTGAAATGCTCCATCCTTTCAGTCTGTCTCAGGGTATTTTCTACCTAATGAGGACATCCCAAAGTGTTCAGCTATTTCAGGGAACAGCATTATGAAAAAATATGTATTTTTTTCAATTATGTATATGTGCACATCTCTGCAAGTGAAAAATGACCTTTTTATAGATACCATTCTTGGCTCCGTGCTGTAGAGGACTGATGAACTGAAACCCTTGGTGCTGCAGAAGCTGTAGAGCCCTGCCATCCTCTGTGGAAATATACCCATACTGTAAATCTATTCTTAGTCAAAATGCCTTTGATTTTATAGCTAGATCCAAGGGGCTGCTCAGTCATCCACAGCCTAGGCTAGAAATTAATGCAGCATTCCCCTGATTAGGTAAAACCTTGATCACCCTAATTCTGGCAGTTCCTTCCAAGGGCTTGGCTTTGCCAACTTGCTGTTCTCTAAGATCAGTTTCTGTGTGTCTCAGCTGGAATGTTCAGGTATAAATACTGAAACTCACAGCATAGAGATCCTCTCTGTGCAATGGGAACTAAATTGCTTTTGGATTTTCATGCAAAGGATTATTTAGTGTGGCAGTATCTAGTTTAATGGGATTTGCACACTTGACAATGAACTAACACGGTGCTGTACAAACCCTCCTGTTCCATTAGAGATAAGTAATTCCATTGAATTCATTGTTGCAATAAATAGACAAATACATAAGGAAATACAAACTCACCTTCAGCCATGTTTGCCTGCTTTGCTGCCAGGAAAGCTAACTGTCTGGCCATTTGTCTCTCTTGCTGCCTGGAAAATGAAAGCATTTCTGATACACACTTCTTATATTCTGTTTTGAAAGCTAGAACCACTAGATATTCTTGGTGTAGGAACACAAGTTTCTGAACCTGTTTTGCTTTCCACTTGCATAACTGCAAAGAACAACAGGCAATGGACTATCACCAAAATAATGTCTCAGCAAAAAAGAATTGCTCCCATACAGAGATTTCAGTGACTCTGACTGCCACCTCCAGACTGCAAAGGATCTTCAAGGAAAGGAACAGTTTCCTTCCAGGTATGGTGATTTACTTTTCTTTAAGCCTGTGCCATAGGCTTAGGTATTTGTTGTACGCTTTGGGCCTCCTGCTGAAGAGCTCACTTGCTGAAGTCAAACTTGCAGAGTTCTCATGACACTGGAAACTGGAATCTGAATGCTTGTCACAGTTTATGCATCAAAACAGAGAAATAGAAAATCAAGCTTTGTTTCAGCATCTAGGTAAAAGCTAGACCTAAATACTATCCCTCCAACAGCTGCAATTAGAGCCAAAAAGGTTTTGGCTCTACCTGTCTCTAGATACCAGACCTGTCAGCATTACTTAGCACATTCCTCACCACCTTCTAATACAGCCTGATAAGAGAAAAGGCAAGAGGGTTCAGACAGAACATAAACTTGTGTTGCCTAAAGCAGTTTTTTCTTCCTTCATTCCCTCTTGCTGCAGTTTCATTTTCTTAATGCGTCTTTTTCCCCCTGAAGTTGCCTGTTCCTTACACAGACCTGATCCCCAGTTCTCGTGGTAGTCATGTCACAATACCTATGGTACACTCTCTCCTTGGACTCGGTGCCTCGGGGGCTACCAGCAGTGGGAATGCTCTGGGCACCTTCCTGACTCCTCTTCTCATTGACAATGAACTTGTAGAGGTCTTGATTATGCTTGCAGCAGAATTTCTGGAAGGCAGAAAAGCAGTGCTGTGAGCCTGGGCCTTTCTGCAGCAAACCACTGCTGATCTTTCCCACCAGCTTACTGCTTCATCATCCTGCAACGGTGGGCAAACATCTTCAAAGACAGGGAACAGCTTCAGCAGGCTGCCACAGTACTCACACCTTGGGGCGGGGTCCTCCTCTGCCTGAAGGGAATGTGGGGAGAGAGAACATGGGGATGATGGAAATACAGATTCAGCACGTGAATCCTTATTATTGTGGGGAAAGAGGCTCTGCTCAAAACACAATGTATTAATCTGTTAAAACGGATCTCTATCTGTGTTGTCTTGGAACCATTCAACTCAAAACATTAGGTTCAGGAAACCACTGAAGAGAAAAGCCTCTCTATAGTAAATAAGGAAAACTCAGAGAAATGGAGTGACTGTAGTAGTGGGACTCATTCCTTCCAAGAGGAAGCTTCAGAGCATGCAAAACGCTATAGCTGAGTGCTCTGATGCATTAACCCTTTTAAATACATTGCTTGGGGCTTTTCAGAGAAAAGGCTCACAGACTGTTGCACTGTGGATCACAGGAAAATCTGTGGGAACCACCAACACATTTGTTGAAAGATGGGCTGAATATATTTGGCCAGATTCCCATCAGGGCTGCTGCAGGATATTTTGACGATAGGTACTAGGTATTCTAAAAGAAGTATCTGATTTTTGAAAACACATTTTGAAACTGAGTTACAGAAGATGCAGTTGCCCAGAGTAGGCTCCTGGATTCTGTGTCTAAGGGCTCCTTCATTCCAGAGGACAGCATCTTGGAGCTCTGTGCTCCTGGGAGACAGGAGACATCCCACTGCAGCAGCAAGGGGTGAAGGGTACCTGCTCTGGGCACTTAGCTGATGCCCCTTGCTTACACCTCATTTACTGTATGCTGTACGTTAGCCCTTTCATTCAAGTCCTTTTCTAAACATAATTAATTTGAAATACCTGGCTTCTCTGGAGCATAGTTCCTGGAAATTCCTTTGCTTCCCACTTTGTGTCTAGAATTAACTCTCTGATGGCTTTACTCTGCTAAAGGTTATGGGGAGCTGTATGCCCAATTTCTATTCTTTAAGTGTATACCTAGTATTGATATAAATTTTGTATGTCTGTTTAAGGCAAAGGGCAAAATCTTCTGCTAGGGACCTCTCTACACAGGCTGCAGCGGTGGGGAGGAGTCGTGCAGCCTCTTGCTGTTTTAGTGTGCACAACAAGCGTTGTTTCAGCAGCCTCACAAAAACTCTTTCCTCACAGAACTCCTGCACTGCCTTGGCAAAGGACATTGGTTTTATTTTTCCTGTATGGGAATGGTAGGAAATAAAATAACCAAAAAAAGCCACGCAGTAGGGAACACCCACCCCTGACTCACCTCAATCTGTGTGTTCTCTCGTGAGGATTCAGGTCTGTAGGCCAAGAGGGTAGGCAGGCCAACCGAGGGGAGCATGCACAAAGATTCCTTGAAAAGCTTCACAAAATCTTCTTTGAACTCAAAGCAGAAAAGACCAAAAGCAATGTGGAGTCATCCTTGTTCAAGGGTAAAGCCGTTAAGCATAAACTGTATCAAAGTTTTATAGATGAGTATACGGTGAGTCCTTACCTCCACGTCATGCGTAACATCTAAGCTGCCGGACTCGTCTGACAGAGCTGCAAGTGACAGCATTAACAAGAATTACTGAGCAGCAGTGCTGTGCTCTTGGAAGGCTTATCTTCTAGACACATCTGGTCTGTTCCTTCTCAGCATACCAGCCACAGCAGCTGCCCCAGGCCTGCTTGCCAGGCTCGGTCCTACACTTTCAGATGGGTGGCCCTTCCCAATACCTGAGGGGCTGGACCCAGGCACTGACATTGGACCAGGGCTTAATAATATCATCCCATGGAAGTCATGGAAACAGCTTATTGCTTAGGGTCATGGACTTCTAGCATTATTCTAATATTGCAAAGCATTTCCAGCCTCCCTTGTCCTAAGAAGAAAGAGCTGTGGAGGTGATTGAAGGTTTTCTCATTTCCAAATGCAGTCCATGCTGTGTGAGTGCAACAAAAGGGGTTTTGGCTTCTGGGGCAACAGGAAACATCTCAGGGGACCAGGTCACTGACCTCATCAGTAGTACCAGGCTCCTTTTTGGCGTGCAGTGCCACTGACATTCATCTGCTTCAGGGGCACACCTGTGTGCTGTCCCACACACATCACCTTCTATTTGGACATCAATATGATCAGCATGCCAGCTGGCACACATTTTGAGTCCCCTTACTGCCACCCAATTTGCCTTGCCCTTCTAAGTAAACTTGTATTGCTTTCCAGAAAACACTCAGCCAGATGAAACTCTGGATAGGCTGAAATACCAAATCCTTTCTAAGTCCTTGTCTTTGAGTATGAAAAAATCAGAACATGTAGATAAAAAGGATGGGGTAAAAATTACGACAGCCCCAGGTCAAGACCCAGCTCCCAGGCCTGCAATGGGAACTGCAGCTTGGAATGCACCAGCAAGAGAAGAAAAGCAGAAAGTGCCACTGTGGGA
Source organism: Galbula dea (assembly GCA_013399015.1). Taxonomy (NCBI): domain Eukaryota; kingdom Metazoa; phylum Chordata; class Aves; order Piciformes; family Galbulidae; genus Galbula; species Galbula dea. The sequence goes on from VWZX01002808.1 coordinate 414,501, forward strand.
GTCACTTGTATTTTTGAGGGCTGAATGATGTGGCTGCTGGCTTGCTTTTTTTTGTTTAAATAGCAGTTCAAAGACATCTAGTTACCACCCTCTGCAAGCAAGCAATGTCCCGGAGAGTAACTGATCACAAACGCCACCGGAGGAGAAGTGACCAGGGCTGCACAGCCTGGCGTAGCTTTGGATACACCATGGCACCGGGGACACAGGGGGCTGCTACCCAGGGTGCAGGTGGACACTCCAGGTTCTTAATCTACCCTCTCTAATGGGCTTCGCAGCTTCTGTCTCATCTCTAGCTACTGCTGTTGTATCCAAACCCAGGTCGATGATTTACCACTGGTACAGGTTTGTACTCTGTACATTGATCATTACAGCAACAACACCCCAAGGACTCGTGAAGCTCCCCTTAAGTACAAAGCCTACAGTGTTTTTCTCCTGCAAACACATTCTCAGTGCATTCCCAAACAAATGAAAAGAGCACTGGGTTGCATTTGACCCCTCTCTATTGTGATGGAGGCGCACACCGTGTTTCCCAGGACTGCCGGCTGGTGTGTTTTGTGGCCCTGACCACTCCTGCTCTCAGAGGCACATGTTAGTGGGAGATGTTCTGCTGCAGGAGAGGAGGGGCTACCTGGCATTAAAAGTGAAGCACAAAGGCTGTTCGATGTGGCGCCCCAAAGTGGTGGGATCTGGCAGTAACTACCACTAACACACTATGCCGAGATCTGACAGGGCACTTCAGCAGACAAGCGAAGGAGCTGGTTACTTGGCCACGTGCCAACATGACTCAGCTGAGCAGGAGGAGGAAAAAGGTTGATAGATTTTTGGCTCTCTTCAGAGGCTTTGCCAGCTCCTCTGACAGGACTACAATAGACTATTTCTGCCATTGCTGAGCACTCCTATTGTTGTGGGCTGGCAAAGCATCCCCCGTACTCTTAACAGGGACCCAGCGGTTCATTTGGAAGCAGCTCTGCAGAGGTTAATGAGGGGACTGCAGAGGATTCCTGGAGACTGCTCTCGGGCTTGCTGCCGCATCGCTAAAGGATCTCTGGGAAACTGCAAAGTCATGCGTGTTCTATGAACGACACTGGTGTTGGAGCCAGCTTGAGGGAAAGACAACACAAGTGAGCAGCCTCTGTTTTGAACAAAGCTGGTTCTTACTTGACTCTCTGTGGGCGCGCCCATGAAGCCAGCTGGATTCTCTTTCCAGTGATGCTGGGATTCCTGGCAGCTCCTCCCTTGCCACGGCCTCGATGCTGCCCGGTGGTTCCATTTCCCTTGATGTAAGACACAAACCCTCCTGTTAATCACACCAAACTTCGAACAGGTGCCCTTAATGATTACACTAGTGGAGGAGACTTTTCCAGATGTATTTAATTAAAGACCCGAATACTAAGCGGGGGGTGGTTGTAGATGCCTGCTGCATCCTTTTTAACGCTGTCACAACGCGCTGTCCACCCCAGGCCCGGTTCACCGCCGCTCTCCTCCCGCAGCGCTCCGGTGGTGGGGCCTGTACGTGTTACGGAGCGTACCTGGGACCCGCCAGGAGCTGTGTCCGGCTGTGGGGTGAGCGCCGGAGGCGGTAGGACCAGCTCGTTACGCGGGGAAGGGAACGGATAAACCACTCCCTGCTGGACCGGGCCGCCCGGGCTTCCGCCCTGCGCCCCTGCGAGGCCGGTGGGCGCCCGGCCCCGTTCCCGGCCCACACCGTCTATGGCCTAGTCCCGGTCCCGGCCCGCTCCGGCCCTACACGACTATGGTCTAGGCCCGTTCGGCCCGGCGCTGCCGCGCGCCGTCTCCACAGCAACGCGGTGGGCGCAGGGGCTGCCGGGATGGGGCGGGGCGGGGCCCGGTCGGGCCCGGTGGCGGCTCCGCCTGAGGGGGGAAGCGGCGGCGACTGGGCCTGCTCCGAGGTCGGTGTGGGCTTCGTCGAACTGATCTCCGGGGTCGGGGGTGTCCGTGGGGCCAGCAGCTTCCGGTGTGCTCTTTCCAGGTCATGGTGATAATGACAAAAACGATGATGGTGGTGGTGCTTCCTCTTGAGTTGCTTGCTCCTGCCTCACTGCAGTCTCCAGCTAGTGCCCAGGTGATGACGGTGATAGTGCTGTTGCTGTTGCTTCTCGAGCTGCTGGCTCCAGCCCCATTGTGAGGTCCAGTAGGTGCCCAGTCTGCCACTGCTACCACCCTGCTGCAGGCCTGTGTGAGTGTGATGAATTGCTGGGGCTGAGCTGCACCTTTTGTGTGAAACAGGAGCGTGGCTGAAGGCAAAACACTGGCTACAAAACCCAGTCTGACTTGCCTATTTGCATGTGAACTCCGAACTGCTCCTGAAACACCTGCCTACACGTATTTCTTATGTTTGTGTACATCTGTGGTTGATGTCTCCTGTAGGACTAGGTGCTGTTGAATCCCTCCAAGGAATCTGCACAGCTTAGAGAACAAAAGGAAGCAATTTTCTTCAGATGCAGCTGTCTGCAAACAAACGCAGGCTTTAGATTCACCTTGGGACGACGCACCTGTGCTACATTATCAGGACTTTGTATAAGCATCTGCAGTTGCTTTACAAGCACAAGTTCTACAACAAAGTAAGTAAGCCTTACTTGTTCTTAAAAATGAAAAGAATATGTTGATGTGTAGCCCATGATGTTAGTGCAGCATTTGGGCATGCTGCTTACTCAGCTGGTGCTGATAGCTTTCTGGAGCAGTGGGGTCCTGGGGCATTGTGTCCGTGGTCAGTTGGTGAAGAGTCTGGTACTGCCACAGGTCTCTCTTCTGGCTGCGGTAGGCTGGAGGCAAGGGCTGTCCTGACAGCACGCAGCCTGGCACTGGCACAGACGCAGGCAGAACCACTCCAGCTGTGCCCTGCCCTTGCTATGATGTCAACAGTCCTAGGATGTTTTGCATTTTTGTGTTGAAAGTGGAAATTGTCAGGCTGCTTTCTTGGTGGTCAGAAGTTTTTCTAAGAAAACCAGGCTGGCTTCCACAACTTTTTAATGAGTATTTGGGTCTCTTTAGCTTGGAGAAGAGGAGGCTAAGGGGTGACCTCATCTATGCTTTTAAATATGTGAAGGGTGTGTGTCGGGAGGATGGGGTCAGGCTCTTCTCAGTGAAGCCCAGTGACAGGACAAGAGGCAGTGGCTGTAAGCTGAAGCATAGGAGATTCCGTGTGAACACATGTAGGAATTTTTTCACAGTGAGGGTGACAGAGCCCTGGCAGAGACTGCCCAGAGAGGTTGTGGAGTCTCCTTCTCTGGAGATATTCAAAACCCGTCTGGACGCGCTTCTGTGTGACCTGGTCTAGGGAATCCTGCTGCGGCAGGGGGATTGGACTAGATGATCTTTCGAGGTCCCTTCCAACTCCTAATGTTCTGTGATTCTGTGATTTTAAGGAACTTTCATACATTTACTGCTGTACTGCCACTTCCCTTAGCCAGGTGCTGGTGCCCTGCAAGCCTCTGCTGCCTCTGCACCCTGGACACTGCCCTCAGGAGGTGTACCATCTGCATAGGAAAGAAAGCCCAAAACCCTTTGAGTGCTGGAACAAATGTCACCTACTCATGCACTAATCTGAGGAAGAAGCACGCCACTTCTTGGCAGTACCAGCAGAGGTATTCTTTATCCTAAATTCAGTTTCAGTCAGAAAAGATACTAGGTGTTTGGGGTTTTTTGCTGCAAGATATGACAAAAGTTTGCCATTCCTTCAGTGCTGAACAGTGTGGAAAAAACTAATGAAATAATGTATGTTACCTTAGCTAATGTGGGTTATAGGCAACACTGGAGTAATTAATTTCATTAATCCTGCTATAATCAAAGATACTCTTTTACACAAAAAAACCTTTTACCATCTGTCAGTTATGGTAAAAGGTAACGTTTCTTTATGTTGCTGAAATATAGAAAAATTAATCAAATCCTTAGGAATTCTTGGTTATTGAGTTGTGTTGAAAGCACAAGTCTGGCAGAGCCAAAGCTTGACTCTGATCCTACTTAAGGAAGTGTAAATTAGTTCCCTGGGCTGATGCTGCTGGAGTTATGCCAGCACACTGTAAATGACATCGGGTGTAGGATCTTTACAGGAACTGGATACAAGAAGTTAGTGGTTGCTTCCAAGTTCTCCAGGCCAGAACAAGCTTCCCTTTGCTGATGCAGTTTTTGCCATTCTCTCATGGGCTTTTCTGGGGACTGCTGCCAGGCACTGGGCGATGTTTGCATAGGAACCTATGTCGTAACTCCAACAAGCTCTCCCCTGGGGGGATGCAGTTCTGCTTTTCTTCCCTGTGCACTGTATTTATTCTCAGTAAGCTTCATCTGTCACTTTATGTGTAGTTTCCCACAATGCTGAGACTTCTTATTGCAGAGTATCTCAGCAGACTGTCTCACCTCGCAACTCATTGCTTCTTCCAAACGGCAAACATCTTAACAGTCAGCATAGCTGCATGTGGAGCTAGGATTTTTCTCAAGTGATTCAGACAGAAGATTCTGGTCACAAAGGGGTTGCTGCAGACAGATTCGGCTTTAGTGACAGACTGTGTTTTCAGTGTGTGTGAGTCAGGCTGTCGTTATGCCCCTGGGACTCAAGTCCCTACCCAGTTCTGCTCCTCTCTGGCAGCAGGGCAGGGGGATGGTGGGAGCGAGCACCCCTCGGGCATCAGGCCGCTCACCTGGGTAAGCTAGCACACATCAGGAAGCACAGCAGATAGAGCGAGGAATAGTAACTGAGAAACAACAGCTCCTGCCATGCACACCATCTTGGCACAGCAAGCTATGCAGTGTAGTTTTTGCAAAATATTTATTACAAAATAAAAGTAAATATGGCAACAGAACTTAAATAGCAAATGACACAACACTGGCCATAAAGCTCTTGCTATATTAGTCTTTTACAATAATTAATAGTCAAGTATGTCTCTGAGGGAAGCTGCATGTGGACAGCTTGAGTATATTTCTGTATTATTGGCTCTAGCTGTTTGAGATATGTTAGAGGTGTGCCTCCTGCTTTCACCTGTACTTGTCCGCAAGCAGCTGTGCCGTGTGCTAGGCTCGCTGATGCCTCCCAAAACAGACAGGAGCTGCCAATCCCCACACCCTGTGAAACCTCCATGCTCTACCCCAATCCCTCCTCCCCTTCTTTCTTTTAAAACCACAGCAAAGGATCTGGTGCCCATCCCTTTTTAATAAGGTAGCAGGAAATGGGAGTACTGATGCTGAAGCACCTATGGTTCCGCTTTGAGTCGCAACCTCTCTTGTCAGAGGTTCCTTGGGTTGCTTTCCTTTCCAACCTACTAAAAACTGTTACGAAAGCTCACCAGTGAGAGAGCAAGTCTGTGTGCCTGCTGAAAGGGCTTTTAAGTGTGCTCGAACAGGAATGCAGTCCTTCAAGTCTCTTAAGCCACATGTCTAATAGAAGCACTCTTTAAATTAAATATAGTTAAATTAAAGAAGGTGACTGTGTGTGTGTGGAATCTTCCTAAGGCACCCGAGAATTTAAAAAGACCTTTTCCCACTCTCATTACTCACAGGACACTCTTGTTCCTCTTCTCTGCAGAAGTTGGCTAGTTAGGAACCTTAGCATACATGATGACATAGTTGAATATCATTTTAAAAAGAGAAAAAAACCCAACAAAACCAGAATCAAAAGAAACCCCTTGGTGAACGTAAAGCACTGCATCCAGGGAGCCCAGGTCTCGCTAGCTACACTCATATGTCAAGGACAGCACGTAGAAATGGTGACGTTGATGCCGAGGTTCCCGTTGTCAGCGAAGAGGTGTGCGATGGCCGTGTCAAAGACAAGGCAGTCGCTGTTGCGGACGGCTGTGGAGACCCCGTCGTGGATGGAGTGTGGTGTGGCCTCCCAGGTCAGCCGCCGGCGGTTGCCATTCAGCTCCAGTCTGTATGCAAAGTTCTCTGCTTGCTTACGGGTGCCAATGAGCAGCACGATGGCAAAGAACTGCTGGTGACCTTCATACTTCTCTTGTTTCTCCAGCACCAGCATGAAGTGGTGGCCAAAGCACGACTGCATCATCACCCAGTCAACCGCCCCTGGGAGGTTAATGTCTGTGGCCAGAAAAACGATGTCTTCTCCCTGAAGGGTAGTGATGCTTTTGTGGGCGTGCATGAGGTGGGACATCACGGCTTCCAAGGATCCCTGCCATTTACAGGAGGCACCGGGGCACGGGCAGGAGTAGGGCCGATACTCACAGATGTCTTCGTGCTCGGGCTTTTCTGTGTGGTGGAGTGTCAGAGAGCAGCCGGTTGTGGCATACTGGAAAAAGACCAAATACAAGCTGTCAGGAAAGGCATCAGCAGCAGTGCTTGCTGCTCCCACCTGTCAACTGGAAACACTGGGCATCAACCAGAATGCTTGTTCTCATTGCAAATTTTACATTAGATACTTCTGTTTAGCCCTGGATTCAGAGCTGAGCTTTACTTATTTTTGTTTCCACTCAAAAATGGTTTCTTCTTGTCTTTTGTTGTTGGGTTTTTGTTTCGTTTTGTTTTTTCCTAAAGCAAGCACTTAGTTAAAATGGATTGTAAGGCAGAGCTGTAGTTAGATTTGCTGTTGTAGTTAGATCTGATTGGCCCAGATCAGCTGAAGTGGTCCTGGTCTGGATTTTTTTCTTTTCTTTAAAAAGAACAAAGGATTCTAGTTTCAGCAAATAGCCACTAGAGTGAAGTATTTTTAATAGATATACCTTATTACCATCACAGAGCAAAAGTACTCCCATTAAGTTCAAATGCAGATTCCCTACAGGGTTTTTTTTAACACTTGAATATTTTCAAGCCTGGAATTGTGAGAAGTGAAAGAGACAGGATGATTTTTCACTGGGCATAAAGCTAGCACACAAATTAAAAAGACCTTAGGAAGTACCATCTAGCTTCTAATGTCACTGGGCAATTTAGAGGATTAATTTGCTTTAAACAACTTCTCCCTTTTCTACAGTCAGTTCAGTTGTCCACAAAGACCATGTTGGTTTCATGCTACCTCCACAAAGTCTCTCCTATTCTCCCCAAGAGCGCAGCTCCCCTAGCCTGTAGGTATTTGTTGTATCAGCACTGCTGCTAACACGATCAAGCAGGTTACAACATGTGTGCATGGCTGCTTATGGATGCTATGACACTTCCTTGAGGACAGATATAATCATGGGACAGATGATTATTTCTGGGCTAATATGTGTGCAAGGAGTTTCAGCTCTAAGGGCAGATCAGCTGTGCTGGATGCTAGGAATACTGGGACAGAAACTCGACCCTGTGCTTCTGGAGGAGCTTGTTTTGTAAGCCATAAAGAGCTAACGTGAGCCTTCACTTACAGCACCTGCCCTGCTGCTGAGTCCTCTGCTGAGAGATTTATTGCAGTGGAACAAGGCGTCCTCTTGCCAAAGGCAGGAGCCCCATGTGGTCTGCCATGCCTGCCACGTCATGCAGACACCCAGGTACGTGTAGCCTGCCAGCCTTGCTGGCCTGCTGATGTTTCCCACGTTCACAACCGTTAATGTGTTCATCATGAAAAGTGTGGAGGAGCAGCTCAAGTCTGACCTCATTAACAAAAATAGTGAGAATACAGAAGCTGCTGATGGGGCAAAACCAGCCATCTGTGCAAGAGAGACCAGTGGTGAGAAGCATTTGCATGGGTGTGCTCCCAACCCAGCGCTGCAGGTTGTGTTTAGTGAGGAGCCTACCAACAGCAGGAGGCTGTGAGCAGCAAAAACTGACTCGCTATCTTCATGTTGCTTGGCCAATGTTATTGCTATTTAACAGGTCCCCTCAAAAGTCTGCTTCACCCCTCCCTGTGTGCAGGTCGTATGATCCCTTTGAGGCTTGTGCACCTTTTCCACCCCTACCATGTCCCTAAGCCGGGGAGTTGGGGCTGTGCATGGTGCAAACAACACAGGTGTGCCACTGATGCCTGGGCTGCTGGGACTGTTTTTGGTGTTTTCATTGCCCTTCTCAATATCTCTAGTGTTCCAGGCTGCAAAGTGTTATGTATTTGTTTTCATACTCATTTGATTATCACTGTACTCTCCTTCCTAAGAGGAAACAGTCAGCTCACAGCTCATCACCACACACCTGACTTAACACAGCATGGCTTTGCCATGTATGTCACTCTGTGTATGCTGCTCTAAACTTCACTTTGACAGGACAACTTTCTGAGTGTCCTAATGCATTTAGAAAACATCAGTCATGCTGGAAAGTGCTCAGCAGAGGCAGCTCAGTGTTGTCAACCCTGTAAACAACACAGGATGAAAGGAAGTTGTCCGAGGCCATAGGGCAAATCAGTGGCAGAGCTGGGAACAGCCTGCCAAGTCGAAATCCCTGTGTGCTGGCCAGTAGACTTTCCCTCTAGGGTACCAGCTGCTCAAGATACAAGTAACACTGCTGGAAAGCAGAGGGCTGTCTGCTCAGCATGTCTGTGGCACTCAAGGACCTGGTGAGGACCATGGTCTAATGGAAGCTCTACGCATGCATGCAGGTAGGGTGATGTATGCAGACTCCTGTGTGTAAGGAATGTCTCTTTGATTAAAAACCAAGTAAACTGCATTTTTATCAGGAAAAAAAAATTACTACTAATAGAGTTTACTGTGCCTTGGAAATAGGAAGTGTGACCTTATTTAGGTTTAGTGTGTTTGCTTAAAATCTTTAAAATGACTCTTCATATGTATTTATTACAGAAAAGCTCTGAAGAGGCTGTAGAGGCAGCACTGGACAATATACAGGAGGAAGTCTGTATACAAAAATAACATGAACATGCCATTTCTGTTAGTAAGTTGTTTAATCTCATGGGAAACCTGTCAGGCTTTCCCTCAAACTGCTGGTGTAGCAGCAGTGGTCTAAGGACAGAGGGTGGTTCTGCTTGCCTCCTAGCTAAAGAAGTTAGAGAAAGCACTTAGCCTGGTGTTATTTGAAGACTTGTTAGTTTATATGCAATCTCACTATGCCTTTCACTCTTTAAATACGAAGTGTGGGCAGTGAGATGCAGAAGACTTTTCCACACAGCAAAGTCCAAGAGACTTGGAATGAGTTGTACAGTACAGTGGATTGGACTGGATTAACCATCTGGAGACTCGGGAACGTGGCAGTATCTCCAGTTTGGGATGGCTGTGGTCAAGGGCTGTGGAACAATCCCTTCATGTGAGGTATCTGTCCCAGCTTCCAAGAGGCAGAGCATCACTGCTCCTCTGAAAGCTTCTAAGACTGGGATTTCAATCCCCTGAAAAAATCAAGCCACATGTACTTAGATTTGGGTTTTTTTTAAAGGTATGTAATAACTAGAAAAGTAATTTCCTTTATTAGAAGTGAAATTATTGTTAGGATGAATAAATCACAGCAGTAAGAATTCAAGGAATTTTGAGGGGTTTTTTGTTCTTTTTCCCTATCATCCATTGCTAAATGGCATCCACAGAGATGCCCAACCAGACTGCCACCAGTGTGTAAACAGCACTGAATTTGCTATTGGATAGTCTTTACTTAGTGCTGGGCTAGTTTTTGCCTGGTGTACGTTGGAGGTAAGTGCTAAACCAAAATGCAGGCAGGAAATGCCTACAGTTCTGCACAGGGTGGAGGAGGACTCCTAGTGCCATGTCATTTCCATGGTCACACCAAGATCACTGAAGCTTCAACACCTTTGTTTGCCAAGTCCCACCACACAATGCTAGCAGAACAGAGCAGGGCACAGGTCTCAGCTAACACACATGGTTACACAAGGACTGCAGTTCTTCCGAGGGCAACAGAGGACACTCACAGGCTCACTCACTCAGAAGGCTCTAGGCTTTCTCACAGACTCTCCTCCTTTCTCAGAGACTTTAGATGAAGTGGTTAAATCAAGACGTGCCTCTCCTAGCCCCAGAGAGCCAGGTTATGGTTCCAAGTTCAGCAGTTAGGCAGGTCACGGTTCCAAGTTTAGCAGCTAAGGATCACAGTGGACCTCATGCTACTGCTGTGGAAATGCATTCTGGTGTCTATTCAGGAAGCTTTCGATTCATAAGACTGACTTTCATAGCCAGTATTGCCCAAAAAACTCAGTTACGCAAGAACTTTGATCAACTGAAATGAAGTCGGCCTCATAACTAGAGAACACCTTTATGCTATTTTCCACTTGCACTTACTTAAAAGATGAAGTCATAGAATCGGGTTGGAAGAGACCTCCAAGATCATCAAGTCCAACCCTTAATCCAACACTATCATGATTACTAGATGATGGCACTAAGTGCCACATCCAGTCTTATTTTAAAAACCTCCAGGGATGGTGAATCCACCACCTCTCTGGGCAGGCCATTCCAATGCCTGTTTACTTGTTCTGTAAAGAACTTTTTCCTTATATCCAGCCTAAACCTTCCCTGGCAGAGCCTAAGCTCGTGTCCTCTTGTTCTCTTGCTGGTTGCCTGGGAGAAGAGACCGACCCCCACCCGACTACAGCCTCCTTTCAGATAGCTGTAGAGAGTGATGAGGTCAGCCCCGAGCCTCCTATTCTCCAGGCTAAACAACCCCAGCTCCCTCAGCCTCTCTTCATAGGACTTGTGCTCAAGTCCCTTCATGAGTTTTGTTGCTCTTCTCTGGACCTGCTCCAGCACCTCAATATCTTTCTTGAACTGAGGGGCCCAGAACTGAACACAATACTCAAGGTGTGGCCTTGCCAATGCCGAGTACAGGGGAAGGATCACTTCCCTTGTCCTGCTGGCCACACTATTCTTGATACAGGCCAGGATGCCATTGGCCTTCTTGGCCACACTGCTGGCTCATGTTTAGCCTCCTGTCAATCAGCACCCCCAGGTCCCTTTCCACCCGACTGCTCTCCAGCCACTCTGTCCCCAGCCTGTAGCGCTGCATGGGGTTGTTGTGGCCAAAGTGCAGGACCCGGCACTTGGCCTTGTTGAACTTCATCCTGTTGGAATCAGCCCATCTCTCCAGCCTATCCAGGTCCCTCTGCGGAGCCCTCCTGCCTTCCGGCAGGTCGACACTCCCTCCCAACTTGGTGTCATCTGCAAATTTACTCATGATGGACTCAATCCCCTCATCTAAATCATCGAAGATGTTAAATAATAATAATTCCTTTTGGCACTCATTAGTTAGGAGTTTGAGTGTGCTTCTGATTGTGTTTTATCTTCTGCAGATTGCTTAGACCATGAAAGGCACTTCATGCTTTCAGTAGCTTTGCAGAGACTTTTAAGATTTAAAGCTGCCTAGGTTTTTTTCCAGAAGCCCTGTAAAGCACAGAGAGGCAGTAACTCTTAACGCTTTCTTAAAGCATTTTAAGACCCACCCTCAGAGCAGTTAAAGCCACACCAAATCCCCATCTTCTGTCTATGCTCAACTTTATTTAAAGTACCATTCACAGCAGTCTCCAGAAGCAGAGGGATCTGCCCTGGACAGGCCATCCTCTCGTGTTCTTTCACATTTTCTGGAGCTCTGATTTACCCCCACCTCTCTGAAAGCTTACATCAGGTTAGCTTAGCTTGGTGAAACCTACAGCTGAGTCAGACCGGGGCCAGCCTCAGCATGCAGTAAGGGGGTTCCTGCTGAAACCATGGTTGCTGGGGCATCCCCCCATAGATGCCCACCCCCAAGGGGCACGGTGGGCCCACCTCCACGCTGCCTGCCTTCAACCATCCCAATACCAAGGCAAAATTACAGCCCTGACAGTGTTGCTGGCCCCAGGAAGAGTGAAAAGGACTGAGGTGTGTTAATTTCACTTCACAGCTCTTGGTAAGAGCCAAAGCAGGGAGCAGCAAATGCTCACGGCAGGAAAAAAGATCCGCATAAAAAGAGAAAGGTGTGTGAAGGAAGAGGAGCAGAGACTGATTTATGGATCTGCAAGGAGGTTCTGGGTGCTCCTGCATGGGTCACACAGCAGTTTGGCACGCAGGGTTCTAGGATATCTACTAATTATGCCAATTAAGGCAGCAGGCAGGGGGGTGGCCCAGGTGGCCCTACTGAGGGCAGGGAGATAGAAACGGAGACGGGGCAGTAGCCCCGATGCGAAGCCCCTTATCTAGGTGAGGCCACCTTCCCCGTTGTCAACCTTCCAATGCAGGTGCTGAAGTCCAGCACTAGGATATCTCCTCATGGTACCAGTTAAGAGAGAACAGGAGATACGCCCCTTACCTTGCACGGGAAGAGGACAGCCGAGGCCACCTTCTCCATGGCCAGGTTCCTGATGCTGGGGGTGAGGGAACCCCGGCAAGTGGGGCAGAGGCTCAGCTTCTGGCGACATTCTTTGCAGACCAGATGCCCGGCCTGGCACTGGAGGATGGGCGGCAGGACATAGTCGAAGCAAACCGGACACTCGAAGAGCGAGGTCAGCTCGTGATGCTGCTGCTGCTGTTGCTGCTGCTGTGGAGGAGGAGGTGGTGGAGGGGG